>CM076574.1:132072031-132252861 GCA_034641835.2 Pinus albicaulis | reverse complement strand
AACATATAAACATAAAGACAGAGATGCAGCGGAAATAACACTTCATTTCATTAATATCAAAGAACTGAAATTTGCTTACAGACAGAATGGAAATAAAACTAGCTAGGGCGCTGGTAGCTATCTCTGAGAAGAGATGTGGCGGCTACAGGCCTCTGAACTGTGTTACAATGAGGCTCGGGGGCCTATTTATCATTTAGAAACAATGGGAAATCCTAAACAGCCAAAACCCTAACCCTAGGAGATGAAGCGCCAAAACTATGGGCCCCGTTTGGGTAAATTGGTGTTTCAGCTTCCCAGGGGCGTAACTTTGGCATACGATCTCCGTTTGACGCGTACCATACCTCGTTAGAAAGATCTATCCGAGGACTACAAATTTGGAATGGGCAACATCGGTCCATGGACCCATGTTGCCCTCTGTTTTCCCAAAAAACGTCGTTTAGGGCCTCAAAACGGCTCCGGAAGTTTAGGACCCGAAAAACTGCTAAAAATAGTAAACTGTGCCGAAACTGAAAAACTGAAATAGACAATGGTGGAGCCCCAAGTGGAATAGGCGGGTGACCACCAATATCCACCTGGATCATTCCTCCCCCCTTAGGAAGCAATGGTCCCCATTGCGTTAAGTTCCTCCATGAGATGAGGAAATTTCTGCTGAACTTGGTCCCTGGTGAACCACTTTCCTTGGTGCGGGAGTTGGCCAGCTTTGACAACCCGATATAGTTGGATCTTCTGTTGGCGAGTGTTCTTGATTTGCATGTCCATGATACAATCTGTGGTGGCCTGTTCCATGCAGTCTGGATTTAACTCTGTTGGTGTGAGTTGTTCTGCAATGTCCGAGGTGTCCAATAGAGGTGGGAAGTAAGGACGAAGGCGATCCACATTGAAGACTGGGTGCAGACCAAGGAATGGTGGAATACTGAGCTCGAAGGCATTGTTCCCTACATCCTTGGTGATGGTGTATGGCCCGTATCGGAGCAGGCGAAGCTTGCGGTGGGGTCCGGTGAGGCGCTCCTTCTGCAAATGTAGCCATACTTTGTCGCCCACCTGGAAGTTGTGTGGCACCCGGTGTTGATCATGGCGTTGCTTGTACTTGGCATTGGCTCTGTCCAATATATCATGAACTTGTTGGCGGATGTGTTGAATGCGCTCGATGAAGCTACTGGCTTTGTCAACTTCAGACTGGACATGAGCTGAATTGGCCTGAGCAGCTGCAAATGGCATGGCTACGTCAATGGGGCATAGTGGCTGGAATCCCAAGCCTACCTGAAAGGGGCTATGGCCGATTGAACTATGGAGAGCTCGATTATAACTATGTTGTACATAAGGGAGGCTCTCGTCCCATGTGCGAGGATGCTTTGAATTGTACATGTGCAGAATGTGTACAATCATTCTGTTGACGACCTCTGTCTGGCCATCTGTTTGGGGATGGAAAGCTGTGGACTTGGTGAGCTTGATATCCAACATCGACCAGAGGCTGGACCAAAATGTGCTGAGGAACCTGCTATCCCGATCTGATATGATAGACTGTGGGATCCCAAAGTGCACCCACACTCGTTCAAAGAAGAGTTTAGCAGTGGCTTCTGCTGTGATATTCTTCTTGCAGGCTGCCATAACAGCCATCTTCGAGAATCTGTCGACGAACACAAAAACACAGTCATTTCCCTGCTTAGTAGAAGGCAGGCCCGACATGTAATCCATGGAGATGGATTCCCAAGGTCGACTAGGGGTAGGTAGAGGAGTATATAGGCCTTGCTTCTTGATGGTCGGTTTTGCAATGGCACAAGCAGTGCAGGATCTGATGTGCTTCTCGACATCCTTTCGAAGGTTCGGCCAATAGAAATACTTCTGCAGGATTGCTACTGTTTTCTCGACCCCGAAATGCCCGGCGACTCGACTGTAGTGTGCTTCCCATATCATCTTGGCACGCTCGCTTGAAGGAACACAAAGGTGTCCCATGTGACATAAAAGTGCATCTTGGAGGTGAAAATTTGGAACTTACGTACCCCCCAAGAGTGCCTTGTAAGTGTGGCCGAATTCTGGGTCACTCTCATAGAGAAGCGGCCAATCAGAAGTCTCGTGCCCACAAGAGTTGAGCACAGTGGTGAGCGCCACGATCGGTGGTCGGCTGAGGCAGTCTGCAACATGATTGGTGCTACCCTTCTTATGCTTGATGTTCAAATGAAACTGTTGCAGATATGTAGACCACTTCTGATGGCGATCATTCTGCAACTTCCCTTGTGTCTGTATGAACTGCAGGGGCCTGTGGTCTGTATGGATGATTGTTTCCTTCCCCAAAATGTAATGCTTCCATTGTCGACAAACTTGCACAATGGAGTACATTTCTTTGTCATATGTGGGGTACTTGCGAACTGTGTCAGACAATGTCTCACTGTGAAATGCCACTGGATGTCCCTGTTGAGTAAGAACTGCCCCAATAGCATAGTCAGAGGCATCTGTCTCGATCTCAAATGGGTGTTGCAAGTCTGGTAAAGTGAGCACTGGGGAAGAACAGAGGCGGTTTTTCAGTTCTGTGAACGCCTTCTGTTGAGGTTTCGACCAAAAAAATTTTGCTCTCGCTCCTCCCTTGGTGACTTGACTCAAGGGCCAAGTGATATGAGAGAATCCCAACACGAACCTCCGATAGAAATTAGCAAGACCCAGAAAGCTGCGAAGCTCTGTTATAGTGGTTGGGGCTGGCCAATCCCGAATGACTTGGATCTTGGCTGGATCCACATGCACCCCCCTCTCATCAATAATGTATCCCAGATATTGAACCTGGGTCATGCCAAAAGTGCACTTCTCCAAATTGGCACACAACTTGTGTTGCCGCAGTGTTTGGAGGACTTGTCGGATGTGGTGAAGGTGCTCTTCCCAAGTATGGCTGAAGATCAGAATATCATCCAAGTACACCACTACAAATGAGTTGGTGAATGGCCGCAAGATGTCATCCATCATCCTCATGAAGGTGGTGGGAGCATTCGTCAACCCGAAAGGCATGACCAGCCATTCGAAAAGGCCTTCCTTGGCTTTGAAGGCAGTCTTCCACACATCGAAGGGTTCAATTGGTACCTGGTGATACCCAGACTTCAGGTCGATCTTGCTGAAATATTTTGCACCTTTGAGTTGGTCCAGAAGGTCATCAATCCATGGGATTGGGTACCTATTCCGGACAGTGATCTTGTTCAGCGCCCGATAGTCAATACAAAGTCTCCACGTCCCATCCTTCTTCTGTACCAACACGATCGGGCTCCCACGGGGCGATGAACTTGGTCTGATGTGACCTTTCTGCAACAGCTCCTGAATCTGCCTCTTGATTTCATCATTTTCCAGAACAGAGCGTCGATAGATCGGTCCATTGGGTAGTGGCGCACCTGGGGTCAGATCAATCGGGTGCTTGACCTGGCAGTGGAGAGGAACCCCTGTGGGTGAGGTGAAGATGTCCCCGTACTCCTCCACGACCTTATCCATTTGTTGTTGTCGTGCAGAGGGGCCCTGTCTGGAGGTCGTGGCCACAGTCTTCTTCTTGCCCTGGGGGCGGATCATCAGAAAAACGAATTTCCTGGTTTGGGAAATGAGCTTACTACATTGTTTTGCGGTAACCAAAGAGATAGTCGTAGGAGGTGGTACCTCTGGTATCCTGTACGACTTATTTCCCAAAGTAATAATAACAGCACGAGGTCGAGACTCATACACAGCATGACGCTTCCACAAGTATGGTTGTCCTAATAATACATCAGAAACATCAATAAGAGCAACGTCACATAATACCTCATCCGTGAAGGGCTTGATGCTATAGGGAAGGCGGCACTGCTGGCTGACGCGGAGATCTCGTCCTTGGTGAAGCCACCCGATGGTGTATGGATGTGGGTGAGCTGTGGTCGGCAAGCCCAACCACTTCACGGCGTCTGCTGAAATGAGGTTCTTTTGACTCCCATTGTCGACAATGAACTGTACAGGGGAGCCCTTTACCCACATCTGGGAGTGGAAGAGACGTTCCTCCTCCTCTGGATCTTCCGGTTCCTCCTTCTGGACCTTTGTAGTGGCAACAGTGGCGTTGGGCTCCGCATCAATAATCTGTTTCCCCTTTTCATTCGCCTTTTCAGGTTCTGATTCAGAGTCAGAGCATGCATCTGACTCAGAAGCCCTCATCTCGGCCACTAGCGACTGCTTGGCCCGACACTCACTTGTGTTGTGAGTGGAGCTCTTATGGAACTCACACCACTTTCCGTGTCCTTCTTTGGCTTTGCGGTGCTGTTCTTTTCTTGTGGCTTCGATGAGTTGTCTTTAGCCGCCATGCCTTGGCTCGGTCCTTTGTTCTGTGGTTTGGAAGCACCTTTCCCTTGCTTTTGATTCGCAGATCCAAAGTCTCGCTTCTTCTGCTTGAATTTCTGCTCAATCTTGGCAGCATACCGGTATGCGGTACCAAGCGAGGAGATGTCGAGGAACTCCATTTCCTCCTGAATGTATTTGTGCAGACAACTGCGATACTTTAGCACGAGATGTTTCTCTGAATCTTTGATGCCCAACTTTGTGCGCAGGGTATGGAATAGATTCGTCAGCTCATGCACATCTTGATCCCTTTGTTGTCGCAGCGTGGTCCATTGTATGTACTTGTCCTCATAGCTCCCCACGGGATAGTATTGTTCCTTGACGGCGTCTCGGAAAGAATTCCAAGTTGGTACGGTCGAGAACAGAGAGGGTTATGTCTGGTCCTTGTTCTCACAGTAGGTTTCCCACCAGTCCTTAACATGGGGGGTAGCTTTGAGGAGTGCAAAAATAATCTTCTCCCGGTCTGAAAAGTCATGAACCGAGAAATATCCTTCTAACAGATTCAACCATTTATCTACAGCATCTGCGTCTATTTGACCCTCAAATATGGGAATGTCAAAATTCACTTGTACCTTAAAAGGAGTCGCGCCTCCAGAGTGGCTGCTGGATGCAGATGCGCCGCCGGTGGGTAGCCGTTGAAGGATCTGAGCAAAGTTATCCATCATCACGTTCCTTTGTCTTTCGAGGGCCTCCTCGAGCAATATTTTGATAGGATCTCCTGCTCCCTCATCTTTTTTTTCGTCCCCCATGGGCGTCCGTCGAGGTTTGCGAGGCTGATCTTGCAAAGGTTCCACCAGATCGAGCCCTAGCTCCTTATACCCCGACCTCGTTGGGGACATGCAAAGAAGGATCGAGAAAAAGCAGACCCCTCTGATACCACTGATCCAGATTTATGCAGGAACGCAACGGAATAAACATATAAACATAAAGACAGAGATGCAGTGGAAATAACACTTCATTTCATTAATATCAAAGAACTGAAATTTGCTTACAGACAGAATGGAAATAAAACTAGCTAGGGCACTGGTAGCTATCTCTGAGAAGAGATGTGGCGGCTACAGGCCTCTGAACTGAGTTACAATGAGGCTCGAGGGCCTATTTATCATTTAGAAACAATGGAAAATCCTAAACAACCAAAACCCTAACCCTAGGAGATGAAGCGCCAAAACTATGGGCCCCGTTTGGGTAAATTGGTGTTTCAACTTCCCAGGGGCGTAACTTTGGCATACGATCTCCGTTTGACCCGTACCATACCTCGTTAGAAAGATCTATCCGAGGACTACAAATTTGGAACGGGCAACATCGGTCCATGGACCCATGTTGCCCTCCGTTTTCCCAAAAAATGTCGTTTAGGGCCTCAAAACGGCTCCGGAAGTTTAGGACCCGAAAAACTGCTAAAAATAGTAAACTGTGCCAAAACTGAAAAACTGAAATAGACAATGGTGGAGCCCAAAGTGGAATAGGCGGGTGACCACCAATATCCACCTGGATCATGAGGGCAACTAATTTGTTATAGCTGTGGAGAAGTAGGTCACTTTGCAAGGGACTGTCCGAACCCTACAAGGCAGTCCTACCGGTATTGTAGACAGTTGGGCCATGTGATTGAAGATTGTCCAATCTTGACCAGCAGACCCAACCTACCCCCGGAAATCAAGGATGTGCACAAACTATATAGATATAAGAAACGCACTGGGAGGGAGATGCGGTTGACAACGTAGATCGGTGACTACGAAATGGATCAGGTTAGTTTGGACCTAGGGTCAGATGCGAATGTGCTACCAAAGAAAATGTGGAAATGAATGGGAGAACCCAAGTTGGAGTGGTCCACTATCCAGCTCCGTATGGCCAATCAGCAGAATATCATACCCTTGGGGAGACTGTCAAAGATCGTGATAGATATCACAGGGGTCAAGGTCCAGGCCCATTTTGAAGTAATTCAAATTGTAGAAAATGCGGACCCCTACCTTGCACTCTTAGGGTTAGATTGGGCCATAGATATGGGAGGCATCATTAACTTGAAGAAGAGAAGCATGGTGTTTGAAAATAATGGTACAAGGGTCATAGTACCATTATATCCTGTGGAAGGCAAACAATATACAGAGTCGATGCGCGAAGAAGAAGATGTAGATCACATTTATAAGTTGACTACGCGGGATGAATATTGGATCAACCCCACGGCGGATGGTGTACCTTGCTAGGAAAAGGACGGTGAATGCTTCTCTGACTCTGATGGGGAGATCGAGAATTGGAAAAACTGGTTACATGATGTCTCTGCGATGTGATGTCTTTGGGTTACAAAGGACTTCCGATGCATTTCCTCCAAGGTAAGAGACCTACCTTATTTTGATGGTTCTGGTAATATTAAGGAATTTTTGCGAGAATTTGAAGCAAAGATTCCAAAAGGATGAAGGCTATGGGCCCTTAATCTTTCCATGCATAAAACACCTACACGGTGGTGGGATACGCATAAGGAGGCATTCCAGGATTGGGAAGAATGTCGCGATATGATGATCCTGCGATTTGAACCACCCACTCACCGGCGTGTCCGAACATACCTCGGCCCAGGAGACCCGCGGGAGTATCAGTTCGCTTAGATGGAAAAATGGTGTGAAAGGACTACAGAAGAGTGGGTTCATCTATTTATTCATGCCTTGGGACCACTTTCTGCCACATGGTATTTAGATGCGAAGCTACATCAGCGCACCCACCACTAGGAGACATTGAAGGATGAATTTCTGGGGACATTTGGGTTATTAAGTGGAATGTAGGTGCTTGACGCAGCTCTGCAGGACATTGACACGGTAGTATGGGGTGGCTCACCCCCGTATGTCGCACCTAAGGTGCCAACATGGGAAACGCAGCTACTGGATATGGTCAATTACCACAACCTATCCCTAAAGGAGTGTAAGGATGATCCGCGAGCTATCTCTGTCTCAACATTAGAGGGGATGTGCACAGTTCCCATACCGCTCAAGCTACAAACAAGTAGCATTGAGACGCACCCTACGATTCCGATTGGGGATGCGGATACAATAGATGAGGTTCTCATAAATCTGGCAACTTCTACAACAAGGAAACATCCGCATTCAATCCTCAGCCACGCAGGTTATTACAGGAAGTTCATTCAGAAGTATGCATTGATCACAGCACCTCTGAAAAACTTGATTACGAAGGATGTCCTGTTCTTTTGGGATGATGAATGTCAGACGAACATGTCTCTGGCTTTGAAGCACCTGGGGAACAAGCCTGTGTTGGGAGAGGATGCACAAGAGGCACAGGTGTTTAATCCAAGCGCAACAGGTACGCTAAGTGCACAGGAGGAATGAAAACTAGTCGTTGGAACAGTAAAATCTAGTAAAAATGAAAATTTACCATTGAACAGGGCAGGCGGCTGGCATTTAATGAGGTGAATTCTGGAGAATTTTTACCGTTTACCGGATGGTAAGTTTTCCCTACCATCGGTTGATTGCAAGAACTATAAAAAGGGCAAGATAGATCAGACACAGGTTTCGTATTGCTCGAATAGTTTGTAATTAGCCTGGTTGTCCTGGACGAAGTTGTGTTGTAAGAAACGTTGTGCCCCTAGCATCTCATTCATGTCTAAGTAGCTAGCCCCCTCTGGTAGTGGCAATCCTAAGTTCATATTTCTCACCAGAATGACAGCCACGAACCCTGTCGAACTCTCGGAACTAGTAACTGAGGAAGTGATGGAGATTGGGTTTGAAGATGAAGAAGTGCTCTCCACATCGGTCACAAAGAAAGGAAAAGAGAAAGCACAGGGCTCTGGGAAACCCATGAAACCTGCGAAATGGGCCGGGGGGAAGCCCAAGACTTCCCCAAGAAATGTCAAGTCCCCGCAAGCGACACCTCGGGCTCAAGCTACGCAGGTGGAGGCCTAGCCCTCCGACCCGATCAGCTGGTTGCCTCCCTTTTCCTGACCATGAAAGCCCTCGACACGCACAACAAATAACCTCGATGGCCTGATCACCTATTTTCAGACACCACTGACCCCAGGAGAAGCCCCTGTCCTTAGCGACCCTTGTGGAAGGCTCCATGAGATCAAATTTGACGATCACAACTTGGAAAATTTTGAATCTTTCCCTGAGCTAGCACCCGAGCTATACCTGGAGACGATTCAGACAGATGATGGGATCACAATTATTCCCCAGCGTTGGGTGCGTGAATTGGTCGGATCTGGGCTCCTAAACCTACTATAGATGTCACACTTCGGCCACTACAACATCACGGATTGGCTAGCCTGATAGTTGCTCGCCCTGATTCACGATGGCGGCCTATGGATTCATGATAGAAGAGCCATCGATGCTACGCTGGTTCACAAAATTACTGGCCTCCCCATGAAAGGGCCACACCCTTTGGAGCACGTGGGCAAGAAGTATGACACAGAAACTATTGAATATGTGTGTCAGACTTAACATGTGGAGTGAAATACTCAAGGCTTCATCATCAAGTCTATCAGTGACCCTGGTACGTAGCTGGGTACCATGTTATTAGCATGCAAGCTAATTTGAAAATTCTAGGTCGCAACTGTCCCTACTTATGTCATTCAGTTAGCAGGTCAATGTGGGAAGGGGTTCTGCCTCAATTGGGCCCAATACTTGTGCGATGAATTCTTGGCCAACGTCTGTGAATCTCAGGAGCAGGGAAAGGCCTTTTGATACTCCTGGTTGTTGTTCCTCATAGCCTTGGTCGCCTGGGAAGCCCCTGAGGAGTCAGTCCTCCCTGAGCTCACTCCATACATGTACGAAGGGGCTCGTTATGCCCATTTGTGGGACTCCAAGGACGCGCAGTGTGTAGAGAATAACCAGGTCTTCTGGGTCCTCTTCCAGAGCATCTTGGCAACAACCATTAATTCTTGACCACGGTTGTCCCCGGCAGCATATGACAGATACAAGGGCATTGTGGCATTCCATGTTACCATGCATAACATCTAGATCAGAGCCCACAAGGGTAAAACCTAAACCTTGCTTCCTTATATGGTAGCAAAAGAAGAGATTGACAGTGTAATCGTGCTCTGGCCGCTTGCCCAGAAGATCGGCTTCAAAACTAGCTCAAGGGGCACCGAAGGAACCAGCACAATGCAGGTGATCCCACTTTCCATCATCAAGGAGACTGGAGGCCCAAGAAAGAGTACAGGGAAGGACTCGGGTGCAGCAGCGAAAAAGGATACGCAGCCAAAGTAGACCACCAAGAAGGATGTCGAGGCCGAGACTTAGGTCGATTCGTAGCGAGATATAGGCATGGAAGGTTTGAACAGCAGAGGTACCACCTCCCCCCAGGGCATGAAGTGAACAGGAGAGCCTATTAAGGGACCCTAAAAGAAGCAGTGCTCTCAGTGGGCGGAACACGACAAGACATTCATGCTGACCGACGGAGACCTCAAACAAATTGCGGACGCAAGCACTCTAGCCACAGAGGACAAATGGGTAGCCTTAGAGGAATAGCAGAAAACTACAATCCACCTAATCTAGGCTGAGCTCCACACTCTGCAAACCATCGTGATTTAGGTACGAACTTCCTTGGCTACCAGCAGTACAACACTAAGTACGAAGGAAAGCCGTCTCTGCTCCCTACCTAGCGCAGCCCCTGTAATCAGTCCACCCAACCTAGAGATGTGTATCCAAGCTAGTGCAGGGATGTAGTTGAATCTATCCAGGCTATCTCATGAGGCATTGCAGGGCCTCCACACCACCATTTTTCAGGAAATCTACCATCGGGACCAACAGGTGCACCAACAGCTCGATGTGGCTGAACAGACCATCGCAACAAAGAACGTTGACGTGTCCCTTGCTATCGCGCAGCAAGCGGAGCTCGAAAGCATGATTCACCAACTCTGCATAGATGTCATAGAAAAAATCTCGGCCATGGCCACCCCTCAGGCTAAGGTTGAGGGACTGGTCACAGCATTGAATGCTTCCAGACTAGAAATTTAGGAAGTCGAAACACGGATGGAGCAGCAAATTGCTGAATTACAGGCTAAACTACATCCACAAACACCTCTGGAGAACTGGGCCCAGCGGGCTATGATGGTAACCACAGCTATGAACACCATTACAGGGCAGATTGCTCAGGGCACCCAAATACTGGAAACAACCATGCAGCTATGGACCAGGGTCTAGCGTGATCCGATCCTACAAAAAATAAATCAGGATCTGCAACAAAAGGAGGAAGCATTTGAGATGATAGAGGCTACATTTCCCACCTTGGTTCCTACTCAGCGTTTGTCATGATTGAAGACCAGCCATGACCTCCAAGATGAGATTGAGGAACTCCGACGTAAGAAGCACGTCCTTGGTGAACGCCTAAAGCCTTGGGCTGTCGAAGCCCTCAAGCTCTCACAGGATGTTGATGTTGCTCTTAAGCAACTAAACCAGACTCTGGAGAGTGTCACCGCTGCAACAGAAGAACCAACATCACAGAAGCTCATGGATATTGCGCAGAGCGCTGCTGCTCAGAGTGAATAAGTGTTGCCCCTACTGATCCCAGCAGTCAATCTACTACAGGCACAGGTGGAAACCCCACCACCACAGTGACTGGAGATGAGTCACGAGATTGTGTGGGGGGACTGTTGGAACAAGATCCTCCAAAGGCTACAAATTGGGATAGTTTTAAGTATTTTTGTATATTTTTGGCATATTTTAGTCTAACAGAGGGGCTTTGGGGTGGGTCAAAGCCCCTAATGCATTGTAAATGGGTCAAGGTTAGACCAGGAGTCCGCAAACCACGGTTTGTAGACCATTGGATGCATAGGCTAAAATGCTATAAATAGATGAACCTTGTTTGAGTCATGGTAGGAAAGAATTGGAATTGATGCTACGTGTGAACTGTTAGATCTGTCTAGGGTTGTTTTGGGTAAGGACTCCTGTTGATATGTGCACGGAGATCCTTAGTCCTGCTGTGTGCGAACCCCACTAGGCTGTGTGTGTGGGTTGGTTTTGGGTATTGTAAGTAGATCTGAAAGACTAATGAATGCATAAGTATTGTTTGAATATCTGAATCTGTTGGAAAGTACTGTTGATATGAATCTGTAATATCTGGTTAAGTTCTAGATGCTTCTGTGTTACTGATTTAAGCTACGAAAATTGATTGCATTATTTTCTTAGGTTGCACAGTGTCTATATTTATGATCTGCAATTATGATTAGCTATGAATCCTTTGCTCTGTTCTAATAATTAGCAAGATGCACGTGGATGCGAGGCTCTTGAATAGATCTGTATTTGATAATAGCTTTTTTGGGTTGAGTTGCACGTTGTGTTGTTTCTGTTGCGAACCTTTCAGAGAATAGATCTATCTATTACGAACCTCAGAAGTTAAGAACTTAACTTACCTCCTCTCTCTCAAGGTGCGGAAACCTAGTTCCAGCACCCTCCCACACTACTTCGAGTGAGACTTTGGCTTGCGAAAGCAGGTCACTGCAGGAAGGGCTAGTAGTATAGAGGTTTGTTGGCAAACCTTAACCTTTGAACCTGGGTCAGGACCCCTCAAGCCAACAAGGGGAAAAAATCATATTACGTGGGATGGACACATGAGGTGGGTGATATGTGGCACCACGAGGTTATGTAGGGTGGCTCCACAAAGATAGAGGAGTTTATACAACTGGCCTTGTGTGTAGCACACTTTCTTGCCGATGTCGATGCTATGTCGGTGTATAGCATGTTGGGTGTGGTCCTCACTCTCCAACGGGGTGGAAGATTGTGGGTCAGGAGTGAGCCCATACCACCCGGATTAAATCTAGATCATAGATCAGCCAAGCATGTCACTTTGAATTTTCTCCTCTGAGGGCTAGTGCTAGCGTATCTATCACGCTAGTTAACCCATTGTAATGCTTCCGGGGGCTAGCAATGTGGAAATGGCTAATGATTCATCGAGAAGATTCTCAGGATTTAATTGTCTATGTTCATGCCTATGGAATCAGGCCCCATTTATTTTACTCTCACTCCTTGACCATTGATTTTTCCACCGAGATCGGTGTTTAATGCTTTCTTTTCCCATGAATACAAAGTGTGCCTAGGAGCCTATTAGTTGTGTGAGTATTAATTAAATCCCCTTTTTTCATTTTCCTATCTATCTTATCTACACACAAGAATAAATCATTGACCATATGAAAATTTTTAAAGGGGAATGAGAGGTACAACATTCTGCTCCAACTAGGGACAATGCCTTGCAAGAAAGGCTTTGAGAACCTGCAGATTAGTGCCTTGAACTTGGGCATGGAGAAAACTAATTTAGACATTTAAAATTAAAACACAAAAAATAAAGATAAAATGAATACTCTGTTATGTACAATGACTCACTGGTATTTACAATGGACGAAGGTGAAATACTTCAATGTTGGAAATAAAACTTGAGGAACTACTCATTTACAGGAAGTTCAAGCACTTCACCATCAAAATTCTCCAGTAAGAAGGTATTTTTGCCATTTTCTTCAACTATATTGAAATTTCCAAACCATAGGGGGTCAAATTTCCCATCTTTTCCTTTGTCTTCTCTCCTAATGTCCCATTTGAGCACTAGATCACCTCGCTGAAAAGGCATGTTATTAGGCTTTTTTTCAAATATAATTTTCATCTTATCCTATTATTTGATCATACTTTGAGTTACTTGTCCCCTTCTTTCATGCAATTACACCTGATAATCTATTCTCCTAGTTAGAGAATTTGGCTCCTCCTCAGCATCTTATAGAAGTTTGGCCACTGGCATAGCTAATTGGATAAGGAAAACTACAATTTTCCCATCTACCAAATAAAAGGGGGACTTCCCAATTGACCTCTTAGTAGTAAATCTGTTAGCCCATAATGCAAAATTAAGTTGTGAGTCCCAATTTTTCTAATTTTGTGCTATAGTCTTCTGAAGAATTATGATTAAGGTCTTGTTGGATTATTAAACTAAAATGTTCCCCTGCGGGTAGTAAGTGGTAGAATGCCCCAAAATAATATTATAATTCTGACGGAAGCTTATAAATTTGGTTAATTTAAACACTTGATCATTATCAGTGACAACCTTTCTCTGTAATATCCCAAAAGGTAGAATGTAGTGATAAAAAAACACAATAATTGAAGACTACAGCAATGAAAAAATAATCTAAAGACACTATAAAAATGTACAGAATAGATGAGTCGTTTTATTATATAGGAGGTGGAATTCAAGTACAACAATGCTCAAAATATGAGACACTCAAGCCAAAGAGGTGGCCCGGAATGACCCTAAAGTGCTCCCACTAGAGGGATTGCGTAACTGTTGGACTACTGGAAGGAATACTGCGTTATCCCTGCTGCAAATGTTGGGACTACAACTACCGAAAAAATATAAAAGTGTAGATCAGGCAGTTCCAGAGCTTAGATGATGTTGGGATTTTAGATCTGGGCTCAATGATGAATACCCAAGACAAACCATAAAGGATTTCCAAATCTGACAATGTTGGAAAATCACCATCTTAGGCCATGCAACCATATGGCTGTTGGGTATGCAGATCTACTGCATGAGCAGAAGATATTATGGTTGCAATAAGGCACAACCAACTCAATTCATAGAGGTTTGATCCCTCCTTTAGATCCTTAAGCTATAAGCTCAAGATCTGTCTCCTCCAACCTCCTCCAATAGATGTAGCTGCTGAAGACATAACAACTGAGTAAAATTGTGATGTCGGGGATGGAGGCTCTATAGCCTGATGATAGATGTTGCAACGAAGCTCCTGAATGATGTAAATAATGTGCCAAAAGTGAGGAGATGGTCCCTCACAGGATTTCCAACTGAAATACTGGAAACTTCCTTCCTCCTTCAGATCTGCAAGACTGGATTGTGCAATCCCTTGGGGAATTTCTGCTGCATGGAGGTATGAAATGATGGCCTGAATTTTGGATATGAATATGCTGCTCTTGAAATGTTGATATTGAAGCACGAGGTGAAAGGATGAATTCTCCACCAGTTTCCTAACTGAAATGCTAGAAACAACCTCCTCCTCTCAAACCCTCAAGAAGGAATGTGTAATTCCCGAGACCGAATGTGTTGTAGAGAAGGGATAAATGTGGCACTAGTGCCTGATGATGTATGGAAGCTCAAAGAAACCTTCCCATAGTAGGCACTTGAAGTACCTCATGGGTAAGGGTGGGATTTCCGCTCAGAAACACCCGTGTGCTAAACAACACTGCAGACTTAGCTAAACAGTTGAAGCATGCATAGAAATCTCCAATGACAAATCTATATCTAAACATATCAATAATAAAAATATAAAGCCTTCCTTCTATTTTTTCCTTCATCTCGCTTTTATGCTTTGTGATCCTTCCATAGCCCTAGCCCACCTCATAACTGTGCTACACATGTGGCCACTAGCCTCCATGAATATTGTGTTGCCTCTCCATTTTCTCCACCATCTATGCATTTAATTCCCACTCTCTCCATCATGTGTGCATTAGATGCACAAATTCCTCCACTATCTCATCATTAGTGCTCTATGATCTTACTTTTAATGCACCATGATCTCCATTTAACTTCCTCCATGATATCCATGATATTCTCATTAATGATCCATGATCTCCACTCTTCCTTCATTAAGAAGCTGCTCCACTACTCCATAATGCATATCTACTTCTAAATTATCCACATACACAAATCAAAAGTGGATTTTATTCATCTATGGGGTTTATGGGTCCCTCCACCCTCTTATTTAATTTATAAATTAAGAAAATTAAGAACTCTAATATTCCAATTATCTGGTGGAAAATTGGGAATATTATAGTCCTCCTTGCCAAAATGTTGCTTTTCCTCAAGTAACTGCAAAAGTGGATGCTACAACAATCCATCTCCCTCCAAATGGCATCCTCATGTGGAAGGCCTCCCCATCTACTCCAATGTGTTATGCATGCCCAGCTCCAAATATGCCTCTCTAGAATGTCTAGAATGGCTTCCAACTGAAAATTTTGATACCCCTCCTCATCAATAAGTCTCCAAGTGGAAACCATATGTTGTTCAAGATCCTCCTCTATGCATGAAATACAGAAAGTGAAGTGGTCTCTTCCAAAACTGGAAAGTCCCAACTCATAAACCATATCTCCATCCCATGCTACATGAAGTAGATTTTATCTCTCCATGCTTCCATCCTTGGCTCTGTTGACCTTGTTGGATCCAAGCATCATCCCGAAAATGTGAAAAATAAGAAGTAGAGACATATGTATGAACATGTACAATGTAAAACCATACTCTCCCAATAACAACCACCGCAGCAAATCCTTCTGCTACCATGCCAAATCATCATTAAACCAAGAGAGTCATACTCTCTCAAAATAAGCCACCACAGCAATGCCTCTTGTTGCCATTGTTTAGTCAATTTAGTGCTCCTAAATTGCTTCCATTAATTATCGACCAGGGCTTGTAACTTTGATGAAGTGTAGTGCACTATATGTGCCTAAGTGCCCTTTTCCTTAATTCGTTGTTTGATATTTTTCTTATTTTTTTGGGAGTTTTGTGTTTTTAATCCTTAGTGTGTTATCCTAGTTTGAAAAGTGAGAATAAATCTAATTAAAATGAAGAAAAGGAATTGATGTAAAACTAGTTAACTTCCTATAAAGAAATTAGAGTTTTATGGACAAGTTCTAAGGTCTAGTTCTAATTAAAAAGATAAAACAAGTGTTTCAATTAGTGAATAAACCTAATCCATGGATCTATGATTCAATTGAGATTTAAAAATGAAAACAGGAAATGCAATTGATAACTCAAACATTGCATTAATTCTAATCATTTATCCATTCTTGCAAATCATATTCAGATTCAGTTTCAATCAGAACGTCCGTTAAAGAGATTATTAGTTGCAATGGAATGAGGATCTTCTAACTACAACTAATTAAGTGAATGACAAAAAAAAATGAAATGCTTAAACAACTACTGTTTCTATAAGTCACTAACCATTTTAATATAAGATTTGGAAATAGGAAAAATGGATTTTAATTGGTTGAACACAACAATTGTCAATTATGAAAGACAGTAAATGAAATCTAAACAACCATTGTACCTATAAGTCACTAACCATTCAGTGATAAAGATTTGGTAATGAAGACAAATGGTTTTTACTCAATTGATACATAGTAATTGTCAACTATGAAAGCAGTAAATGAGATCTAAACAACCACTGTACTTATAAGTCACTAACCATTCAGTGATAAATATTTAGTAATGAAGAAAAATGGTTTTTACTCAGTTGGACACAGTAATTCTCAACTATGAAAGCAGTAAATGAAATCTAAACAACCACTGTACCTATAAGTCACTAACCATTCAGTGATAAAGATTTAGTAATGAAGACAAATGGTTTTTACTCAGTTGGACAGAGTAATTGTTGAATATGAATGCAGTAAATGAAATCTAAACAACCACTGTACCTATAAGTCACTAACCATTCGGTGATAAATATTTAGTAATGAATACAAATGGTTTTTACTCAATTGGACATAGCAATTGCGAATTATGAAAGCAATAAATGAGCATAAGCAGAAAGAAATACTTGAAAAAATAAACTGAAATAAACCTAGCTAGAAAGCATAAAAACCTCCTTAGCAGCAGGGGCCCTCTGCTACCAATTTGGTGAATTTCTTAGCTCCTTGAAGATGTGATCAAACCAGCATCAAAGAACTGATCTCCTTTATTAAAAACAAAGTTTGATATAAATAGAGTATCACACTGTAATTCTGAACTCATGCTATTAACAGTTAACTTGTTCTTGGTTCTACAGAACCTCTATTTATAAGTAAATTACACAACTAACTTCGAATAGGAATAGCTAAAGGTGTAACTTCAAATTTTAATCAAACTGGGACTCTTAGGACTCATGATTTTCTATGGAGCAAATCAAGAGTCCTAATTTCTGTGAAAAATGGTCTCTTTGACTTCAGCTTTGACTATCAGATTAGACTCCTTCAATCGTTGATCTGGTCCTTGTGGATAGGAAGAAATCATGTAGGACATATTTTGGAACTACCCATATAAGCCATTTCTTTAACTGACACCTGTATCATATTCAAACACAAAAATAGCTATGGAAAGCCTGACCAGCTACGTAATGTCTATACTCTATAGCTATACTGCACAAAATTATTAAAACAGCAAAAACCATGAAAATTCAACATGTTAATCAATTATATGTATCCTTAAGACAATCCTAATCATTCTTCATTGATTTTAGGCTTATGAGTTGATGAAATATGAGTGAAATGAGATGATGGTTTTGTAAAATAAAATGAATTTGTAGAGCTCAACATACCCCCACTGCAAGACCATTGCATGTCCTCATGTAATTTTATTAACACTTTAAGTTCTTCTTTATTAATCCATATGCTCTGACACTTCAGCCAAAACACCCAGCCTTATTTTCTTGTGTATTTTGGAAGTTAGTGTCATTATGGGCTTTCTCATGAGTAATTTAAACCTGAGATTTATGAGGGCTCTGTTCACCTTCTTATTCTTCTTCTTAAGTTTCATGTTCTCTTTGTGTAGTGTTCCCAGTTGTAAAGTGAGATAGCTATTCATGGAATTTTTCAACTTAACGTGTTCCCTTAAGATCTCATTCTCATTTTTGATGTGCCTATTCAGTATCTCGAATTCATACTTATCTTGCTTTAGGGTTTCTATTGGAGGTTCTTGTGGACTGATAGGTTCCTCTTGATTCTTTGAGGCATTTCTTTCCAAGGATTCCACATAGTCATAGATTTGTTGCTGGACTGGATCTATATCAGGAGTCCTCCTACTAGGGCCATCTTCAAAATGCTGTAGAGAAGAGTTTTGAGGACTAAGTGTAGGAGATATGTTAACTGGTGTTTGAACTGGAGTCTCTTCATCCTCAATATTTATAATTCCTGCCTCCTTTATCAATGATTTTTTCATTATTCCTCTGAGTCTAGAACTTCTCCTTAGCTTTAGTGGACTCCCCTTTTCTTCATCAGTATACTCAATTGTTGTTTTTTCTTTTATTTTGGTCCTAATCTGATTTCTAATTTCTGTTAACTTTTTAGAAATTAGTTCTTCATCTTCTTCCTGTGATCGAGTGTCAAGATTATTTTCAACAGCCATATCAGTTTTTCTTCTTCTGCTTCTCCTAACATTTTCTTCTTTAGATGGTGTTTCTGCATGATCTTGAAAATGATTTCTTTCAAGAAATTATTCCCAATTACCTCCTATACTCTCCAGGTGGAATTCAATCAGTATCTTTATTAAACCATGGTGATGCAGAGTGGTTTCTAAAAATTAAACTTTCTTTTGGACATTGGAAGCCATTCTTTTCAAGCTATTGAGTAAAAATAAAGGTAAATTTATCTCACCATCTTCTAGGAAATTCATTAGTAACCTGATATGATAAACATACATTGTCCTAAATCTTCCTTCACATTATATAATTTTTTGAAAAATTAACAACATGTTTCTCCACTATCTTTTTAAAGCAGTACTTGGAATACCCTTCCTAAATATTGTGACATCCATACCTGGATTCTTCAGTATCTGCTTCCAAGGTTCATTATGAAATTCCTTGTTTTTGAACCATCGTTCTCCTTTCCTTGGTAGTTCTGTTGCCTCAGCTACAAATGATTCTGTTATGGTGAATTTGATGTCTCCAATTTCCACTTCCGCTCCATCAAAAGACCTAGCGAATGATTTTGTAATCTCCTTATGGAAGTCATCAAATTTCCTTATAAAATTTAACCACCCTGTCTGTTGTAGTAACCCCTTGACTTGTGGATATCCTTCCAAGTACTTGACTCCAACTGGTTATGTCCTAACAATTAGCCCCATTCTTCCTCTGTATAGATTATCTTCCTTTCAGAATTACTTTTCTATGCTTGAAGCTAGATTAGATGCAGAGTCTAATATTTTATTTCTGAAACTATCTCTCTGTGTCTGAGGATAGATTAGTCGTGGAATGATGCTTTACCCTCAGCGTTACCTCTCTGTACTTAAAGATAGATTAATTGTAGAGTGTGGTGGAGGTGAGCGAATGATGGAGGTAATCAATCTGTGGATTTGGTATAGAATGGAATGGCTACGTATTTGTTGGGGAATTTATGGGTCATAAGTGAATGATATGATCTTTAGGGAGACGTGGTCTAATAGGTCACGTTTATGACTATGACCGTTAGTTATTTAATTGAAGTTTTAATGATAGGCCATTATGGGACATGAGATAAGGGATATGGTCGAGATGTTTTATGACAAGGGTTCAATTAATTTGAATGATAGGTTGTTTAGGAAACATATGATTATACACATTGTATCTATTTCATGTTTTAACCTTTTTGCTATTAAAATAATTTTACACAATTTACCTCAGAACTTTGACCTTGTTTGTTTGTTGTGTTTGTTCTCCTTTCTGTGGCATGGTGATCTTTGGAATACAGTTCCATAGTCCCTTCTTACAATCATCTTTTATTTGTTGGAGTAGGCTGCAGAATCAGTTTAGCTGCAGAACAGAATCAGCTACAGAATGAACAGCTGCAGAATGTGCCTGTCAAAAGAATATGAAATATCGATATGGAATATGAATGTGGAGTGAGATGTAATATGAGTATGGAGTGAAAAATGTTATGATGGAAAAAGTTAAAATGGAAGTAGGATGAGATGAAATATGGAGTGAAATGAAATGAATTTACAATTTATGTTTTGCAATTATGAACACTTAGTTACAGAAAAAGAAAAATTGAAAGTATAGGATGTCAGAAGGTTCTGATTTTCACCCTGCACTTTTTGCATAAGTATGCCAATCATTGATTGGTTTTCATACTTATACTTTATTTTATTTTATTTAACAAAAAAATTATCAGTAATAATAGAAAATAAAATCTAAGTTAGTGAAGAAGAATAATTCTTCTTCACTAACTCCATATCAATGTTATCCTGAAATTTTCTGACAAATTCTTCTCTTGAAAGTGGTTTATGACATACTTTCATTCTATTACCATTTACAAGAAATTATACCTTTTCTTCATCTATTATTCTGATCTTTACTTCTCCATTTTCAAAGACTTTTTCAATCTCATTTGGCCCAAGCCAATGAGTCTAAAATTTCCTTTGAAAATCCTTGAATTTTGAGTCAAACAAGAGTGCCCAGTCACCTTCTGAAATTTCTTCTCTTTGATATATTTGTCATGCCATTTAGTCCTTTTCTATTGGACTATGCTGGTTCTTTGGACTTCATCTTGTCTGATTTCATCCAGTTCAATAATTTGCTCCAGTCTGTGCTTCTGTGCTTCTGTCAAATCAAGTCCCAGTTGGACTGCCATCTTGAAGGTTTTGATCTGAAACTCTATGGGAAACAGGACTTGTTTCCCGTAAACAAGTTCATAAGGAGTATGTCTTGTTGTGTTCCTCCATGTGGTTTTGTAGGCCCATAAGGCTTCAGGAAGCATTTCTGCCCAATCTCTTCTATGTAGATGAATAGTCTTTGTGAGAATTCCTTCAATCACCTTCTTGGTAGATTCAACTTGACCATTTTCTTGTGGATGGTAGGGAGTATAATTTATGTGCTTGATTTTGTAATTCTCTACCATCTTCTATACCAAATTTGATGTGAATTGAGCTCCTTGATCTGTGACAATTTCTCTTGGGACACCAAAACAAGTAAAAATATCCTCAAAAAGAAAATTGACTACAGATGATTCATTAGAAAAAGGTAATGCTTTATCCTCTACCCATTCAGTGACGTAATCAATGCATACTAGGATATACTTCCTTTGTTTTGATGGAGGATTTATAGGTCCGAAAAAATCCAAAGCCCATTTTTCAAAAGGCTCAATATGTACCTGAGGTTGTAAAGGCATTTCATTTGAAGGAGCAGGTTTCCCTACCCTTTGACAACTGTCACACCTCTTGACATATTCTTTAGCATCTTTGAAGATGGATGGCCAATAATATCCTAAATGAAGGATTTTATAGGTTGTCCTCTTATTAGCAAAATGTCCACCACAGGGTTCATCATGACATGCCTTAAGAATTTCAGGCATCTCATCTTCTTGAACACATCTTATGATAATAAGATCTGAACCTGTTCTATACAATTCATTAGTAATCCATGAAAATTTTCACTTCATTGGATGACTCTTCTTTTCTCTCTAGCATTCATATTTGAAGGAAATTTTCCTGAAACTAAATAATTGGCAATATCTGCAAACCAAGGAGTTTAGTAGTTATTGCAAAGAGATATTCATCAAGAAATTTCTCTTCAACTGGAGTGTTGTCCTTAATATATTGGATTCTAGATAGGAAATCAGCAATTGTATTTTGTTTTCCAGACCTATCTAGAATAGTAATGTTAAATTCTTGTAGAAGCAATAACCATCTTATAACTCTGCTATTAGTGACAGATTTATTCATTAAATACCTAATTTCAAAGTGATCTGTGTGAAAAAAGGCCTCATAGCCTGTTATATAATGTCAGAATTTATTGATAGCATGAACAACAACTAAGAATTATTTTTCAATTAAAGTATAATTCAACTCTGGACGAGTCAAATTTTTAATTGTATAGTAGATGGCATAGGGGATCAGGTATTTTTGTCCTAACACAACTCCTAGAGTTGTGTCTGAAGCATTTGTTGATATATGAAAAGGTAGTTTCCAGTTAGGTCCTCTTAAAATGGGTGCTTCAGAGATTTTTGTTTTCATAGTTTCAAATGCTAACTGGCAGTCAGAATTCCATTTGAATTCACAATATTTGGTGAGTAATTTGAAGAGTGGAGATGCTATCTTTGTGAAGTTTTCTATAAACCTTCTATAGTACCCTGTAAATCCTAGAAAACTTCTAACATCTTTCTAGCAACTTGGAACTAATAGTTTGGAGATGAATTCAACTTTTGACTCATCTACTCTAATTCCATCTCCTGAGATATGATGTCCTAAAAAAATCCCTTCAGTAAACATCATGAAACATTTCTCATGACTTAATGAAAGGTTTGCTTCCTTACACCTTTTCCTAAATTTTTCCAAGTTTTATAAGGCTTCTTCAAATGTATTACCGTAGACTGTAAATTCATCCATGTATACTTGTACACAATCATGTATTAGATCTGAAAAGGTTCCTAGTACTGCCCTTTGGAATGTTGCATGTGCATTGCATAATCCAAAAGGTAGTACTCGATAGGCATAAGTCCCCCAGGGACAGGTAAATGTGGTTTTATCCTGATCTTCAGGTGCAACTTGAATTTGATTATAACCACTGAAACCATCCAGGAATGGGAAGTAATTTTTGCCTGCTAATGTATCTAACGCCTGATCTATAAAAGGTAAAGGAAAATGATCTTTAAGAGTAGCTTTATTCAGTTCTAGGTAATCAATGCATACCCTCCATTTACCATTTTTCTTGGGTACAATCACCAAAGGAGAAACCCATTGACTATCTAAAATGGGATAGATAAAGTTGACATTCAACAATTTCTGCAATTCTTCTTTGACAATCTCCCTAAGGTTTGGATTCATCCTTCTCTGAGGTTGTCTAATAGGTTTACAATTTTCCTCTATGTAGATATGATGAGTGCCAATCTTAGGATTGATCCCTTTCATGTCAATATATTCCCATGCATATGTAGGGGAATGTCTCTATAATGTTTTGACTAGCTCTTCTTGTTGTAATTTTTCTAGGTTTTTATTTATGTTACAAGCTTTTCCTAGAAATATTTCAATTGTAGAGCTACCAAATTCTTCCATAGAGTAAGGAGAAATTTTCCTAGATGACAAAAACTCAATATTAGATTCTTCCTGGAATTGTTCATGTCTATATTCTGAAGAAGAGTCATTATTTTCTAGAACATTTAAGATTTGACTATCTTCACTAATGTTTGAAATAGTGAAGAGAGGCTGTATATCTTCTTCATCATCAATCCATTGATTGTCATATATTTCTGTGATTATTCTTGTTGGAGGATACAAAGTGAATTTCTTGGTTGAACTACCATCATAGATGTACATATCACCATATCTACAGTTGATGAAAGCATCAACTGTAGCTAACCAAGGTCTTCCTAGTATAACAAGATGTCCTCCTCAATCATTTTTAGGAGTTAAAATCATAAAGTCCACAAGATACACCAAAGAATCTAAGGACACTGAAATATCTTCTAATACACCATCTGGTTTGATTACAAACCTATCTGCTAACTGTAGTAATGTGGGTGTATAAATAAGATTAGGAAGTTTAAGTTGTTCCATGGTTTTCTTAATCATGATGTTTATTGCTGCTCCTAAATCAATTAATGTGTTTGGGATTTCAATTCCATTGATATGAGTTTTAACAACTGGACTTCCGGGATCTAGATATTTTTGAATGGAAATCTTTCCCATCATTATGTCAGCTATTTGTCCTACCAGTTGAATTTTCTTTACTTCCTTTATTTTTCTTCCCGGTTTCTTCATACTCAACTCCTTTATTATTTTAGCTAAGATTGGGATTTCCCTGATGGCTTTTAATAATGGAATTTTAATGCAAACATTTCTCAATTCATCTAGGAAATCATAGTTAGGCAACATAATATATTTTTTTACACCCTTATCAATTTGTAATCTTTCAGGAAAAGGAGGTGTAGAAGTAGATGTTATGGTTACTCTAACATAGGAGTTGAATTTATTGGTTCCTTCTATTTTCCTTTTTCAATATTTTGGTTTTGAAGAGATGTGTCTTCAAAACTTTTATTAACTTGTAGAGAATCTTCCTCAGAATTTTTTTGTTCTTGTATGATCACAGAAGGTTTCTTTTTTTCAAGTATCCTTCCAGACCTAAGTTGGACATCATTAAGGTCTAGAGGAGTAATCAAATGAGTTGGAAATTGTTGACCTTCTATCATATAGGTATTCTGAGGGTTTTTATTATTGGAGTTTGGTATTGGCTAGGTAGGTAACTGGTTTGATTTCTGGGGAAATGGTAGTGGAAGTGGTGGACTTTGATTTTGTGATTGAGGTTGTGGATTTTGCTGAGGATTTTTTTGAGGAGGATAATTTGGATAAGATGGATAGGATGGATAGGATGGTGGATACTAATAGTATTGTGAGAACCTTTCATAGGGATTTTGCATTCCTTGAGCCCAAGGTTGAGATTGATTTTGAGGTTGAGGCCAAGGTTTCTGCCAAGAATTCCAATTTGGTGGGGGGCTGATTATACATTTGGTTATTAAACCCTTGAGTTTGAGGCCCCTGCCATGGTCTTCTAGAGACAAAACAAAGAGATTCTATGGGAATTGTAGTTGTTTCCTCTTGAAAGACAATCTTGAGACCAGGAATTGAAGGACAATTCTTGGTCTCATGGTTTTCTGAAAAAATCACACAAGTCTCTATTACTTTTGCATCAAGAGGACATTCTCTTAAGGCATGCTTCTTTCTACATTTGGGACAGAAGATTGTTAAGGCATCAGTTTCATATTTTTGCTTGTTTTGTGGTTTAAGGGTGTCTATTTTCTCACTAAGACTCCCTAGAATTTCAGTTTTGAATTCATCAGGCATGTTTCCAATTTCTGCCCTACTTACTGTTCCAGTTGCAGATTTGTTTACCCTAGCAAGAGCAGGGTCTCTTGGTCCTTTCAAAGTTTTTTACTTTCCTCTTGAGAGATTAATACAAATTTATCCAATATCAGATAATGGAAGTTGAGATATTTCTCCCTTCCCCATCATGTTAAGGATATCTATCCATTCATCCCTAATTTTTTTCAACAAAAGAGCTTTTAGAGTGTCTTGGTCTAGATTTTTCATTTTTTCTCTCTTGATATTGTAGTTGAATCTTTCAAGTAAATCTTCCAAATTTTCATCCTCCTTTTGCGTCATTTTAAACACTTCTTATTTATGGTTAATAGGTATACAATAGTCCAAATACCTTTCTAGAAATGCTTTCCTCATATCATTCCATGACTCAATAGAACCATTAATTAGACTCATGAACCATTTTAGGGTTGCTCCTTTCAATGTTGAAGGAAACAATTTAAGTTTTTGAGCATCTTGTAGATAGCCATAAGTTCTGCACAGAACTTCAAATTCAAATAAAAATGTCTCAGGGTCTTCACTTTTTAATCCATGAAAGTTTGGAAGAATAGAAGGTGAGATATTTTTCATAGTAGCATTTGTATCTTCATCTCTTATAGGGAATACAAAGGAACTTTCAACTCCCCTTCTTCCTCTACCTCCTTCTACATTTCCTCTACCTCTTCCTCTATCCCCTCCTCTACCTCTACCTCCTCCAAATAGAAAGTTTTCTCCATTGAGGATTTCTCCTACTCCTTCCCCTCCTTCTCCTCTTCCTACCATGATAGATTCTTCAGAATTGATATAAGGTTCTTCTTGGAGAAATAATTTTTCTTATGGATCTTCTATCAATGGTATGTTGAAGAATATTCTTCCTCTTCTTCTTCTTCTTCACTAGGGATTTCTAGTTCTTCTGCTGGAATATATTCCCTTGTAGAAGTGAAGAAAGGTATTCCCTCTGTTGGATTTCTAGGATCTTCTTCTTCCAAGATTGCCTCAGTAGATGAAGTGGGAGACCCTCCTAACTTAATTTATGATCTTAAAACTTTAGGAAGCCTATGACCAGTATAGTATGTGATATGAGTTTGACAGGAAGGTGTACTACTTCCTGGCCTAGGCAGAGTGATTGATGTTGTAGGAATTAAGATTCTGCCTCTTACAAATCTACCCCTTGAGTCTCTTTCTCTACGCATATCATTGTTTTGGGATATAAGAAATAAGGCTACCTAGTTACACTTCCCTGGCAACGGCACCAAAATTTTTAGTCAATTTAGTGTTCCTAAATTGCTTCCATTAATTATCAACCAGGGCTTGTAACTTTGATGAAGTGTAGTGCACTATATGTGCCTAAGTGTCCTTTTCCTTACTTTGTTGTTTGATGTTTTTCTTATTGTTTTGGGGGTTTTATGTTTTTAATCCTTAGTGTGTTATCCTAGTTTGAAAAGTGAGAATAAATCTAGTTAAAATGAAGAAAAGGAAATGATGTAAAACTAGTTATCTTCCTATAAAGAAATTAGAGTTTTGTGGAAAAGTTCTAAGGCCTAGTTCCAATTAAAAAGATAAAACAAGTGTTTCAATTAGTGAATAAACCTAATCCATGGATCTATGACTCAATTGAGATTTAAAAATGAAAACAGGAAATGTAATTGATAACTCAAACATTGTATTAAATCTAATCATTTAGCCATTCTTGCAAATCATATTCAGATTCAGTTTCAATCAGAATGTCCTTTAAAGAGATTATTAGTTGCAATGGAATGAGTATCTTCTAACTACAACTAATTAAGTGAATGAAAAAAAATGAAAATTCTTAAACAATTATTGTTTCTATAAGTCACTAACCATTTTAATATAAGATTTGGAAATAGGAAAAATGGCTTTTACTTGGTTGAACACAGAAATTGTCAATTATGAAATACATTAAATGAAATCTAAACAACCACTATACCTATAAGTCACTAACCATTCAGTGATAAAGATTTGGTAATGAAGACAAATGGTTTTTACTCAGTTGATACACAGCAATTGCCAACTATGAAAGCAGTAAATGAGATCTAAACAACCACTGTACCTATAAGTCACTAACCATTCAGTGATAAAGATTTAGTAATGAATAAAAATGGTTTTTACTCAGTTGGACACAGTAATTGTCAAATATGAAAGCAGTAAATGAAATAAAAAACCACTGTACTTATAAGTCACTAACCATTCAATGATAAAGATTTAGCAATGAAGAAAAATGGTTTTTACTCAGTTGGACACAGTAATTGTCAACTATGAAAGCAGTAAATGAAATCTAAACAACCACTATACCTATAAGTCACTAACCATTCAGTGATAAAGATTTAGTAATGAAAGACAAATGGTTTTTACTCAGTTGGACACAGCAATTGTCAATTATGAAAGCAGTAAATGAGCATAAGAAGAAAGAAATACTTGAACAAAGAAACTGAAATAAACCTAGCTAGAAAGCATAAAAACCTCCTTAGCAGCAGGGGCCCTCTGCTACCAATTTGGTGAATTCCTTAGCTCCTTGAAGATGTGATAAAAACAGCATCAAAGAACTGATCTCCTTTATTAAAAACAGAGTTTGATAAAAATAGAGTATCACACTATAATTATGAACTTATGCTATTAACAGTTAACTTGTTCTTGGTTCTACAGAACCTCTATTTATAAGTAAATTGCACAACTAACTTCAAATAGGAATAGCTACAGGTGTAACTTCAAATTATAATCAAACTGGGACTCTTAGGACTCATGATTTGCTACGGAGCAAATCAAGAGTCCTAATTTCTATGTAAAACGGTCTCTTTGACTTCAGCTTTGACTATCATATTAGACTCCTTCAATCGTCGATCTGGTCCTTATGGATAGGAATAAATCATCTAGGACAGATTTTGGAACTACCCATATAATCCATTTCTTTAACTAACACCTGTATCATATTCAAACACAAAAATAGTTACGGAAAGCCTGACCAGCTATGGAATGTCTGTATTTTGTAGCTATACTGCACAAAATTATTAAAATAGCACAAACCATGAAAATACAACATGTTAATCAATTGTACGTATCCTTAAGACAATCCTAATCATTCTTCATTGATTTTAGGCTTATGAGTTGATGAAAGATGAGTGAAATGAGATGATGGTTTTGTAAAAGAAAAGGAATTTCTAGAGCTCAATAGCCATGCCAAATCAACATCAATCCAAGTATGAGAGCCATACTCTCTCAAAAGAAGCCACCGCAATAATGCCTCTTTTTTCCATACCACCTCATCATCATACCAAGTACAATGACCATAATCTCCCAAAAAAATCCAATGCAGTAAGGCCTCTTGTTGCCATCCTCCATCAACATCATGCAATGTATGGCGAGAAATCAGCCCATACTCTCCCAAGAGTAACCAAAGCAAAAAGGATTATTGTTTCCATCTTACATCATCACGATGAAAGTCATCGAGCAACAACATACTGATTGACATGTGGAATGTCACATCAGAACAATACAAACAAGCTCCCTGCTACCACATCATGTGAGAGTTATTCCATGTCCCAAACCCAAGTACATACATGAACATAAGATATATCCCAAACAAAAGTACATTTATGGACATGAGACATACCCCAAACAAAAGCAAATACATGGACATAATATATATCATGTGTTGGCCAAAATCTCTAAAAAATAACCAGCGCAGCCATGCCTCCTGTTGTTGCATAACATTAGTGACATCCATGGCATGGACCACACAAATATAAGGTGTTGGGTAGTAACCATACTCACCCAAAAGCAACCAGCGCGGCCATGATTCTTGCTGCCCTGTATCATAGATCTGCAAGAAGTTTGGCAACCCCTTGCCTCTCATCCAGATCCATTCATCCCAATGTGGACAATGAATCATACCATTTTCAATCTTGGTATCCATCCAAGGTATAATACCATTCTCCTCCAACTGATAAGATTTTCACTCCATGATATGTTGAAGTGAACCTCCTTTGAGGTCTCTCCATGAGATCCTCTCATCAATGGCCCAATAGAACCCATAAGATTCCATACATGTTGTAGGTATAAATTCCTCTTTGAACTGTAGGTGCTCATCAAGGAAACTCCATCTTAATATTGGAAAATATTTTCCATCATAATATGTCTATCATCTATCATCTTTCCCTCCAGTGCTTCATGAGTGAAGTTGCCTTTAGAATTCTCCAAGAATAATGGGGCCCTCATCTCATCATTGTTGCTTAGTGACAGAGATGTAGATCTGCATGGTGATACATATGTTGTCTCCTGGCCATACATAATGCTGAACTCATAGTCCTGCACTGTACTGAATAAGACTGTGCTCCTCCCATATTCTGAAACTCCACACTTCAACACAAAGTGTTGGGTGTAGCTCAACCATGATAAAATGGGATAGTTATACATCTTCTCCTTGATCAAGTTAAGGGTCCTCTGTGCAATCATAATTTGTTGTTCCAAATCAACAAGGTGCTCTAATCGTTGATCATGCAATTTTCCTGATGGCATGGTCTCGCAAATCTCAATATGAGGTACTGAAATGATATGAGATGAAAATGTTTGCAAACCTTGGATAAGATTAATCTTTGGAACATCTTGCACAACTACAAGAGTTCCTCCAACTAGTGCAATGGCCTCTCCAACTACTAGTAATGGTGATGGATGCTCCTCTTCTACTGTACTAGCATTGGTATCTGCCTCCTCCTCCTCATGCATCTCATGAATCATGCATGGGGCTCCTAATGTCAATATTTCAATACCATCTTGCAAAGATGCAAGTGTTCCTCCTCCTTATGTAAGTACATCTGCAGCTGGTGATGGTGGTAGAGGCTCCCCTTCCAGAGTGATAATGATGACATGTTCCTTTGGATTCTCATTTATCATCTCATCAATGATGGGAAGTGCCTCTATGTGAGGTGTCTCTGGTTTCTTTCTACCAAACTTCTTCTTCAGTATTTGAAATAAATCTGCATAATAAGTCACTTTGGCATGTGACAAAGGACTGAACCACCAATCCATAGCTTCACCCTCAAGGTGCAGTGTTTCAATCTCAACAACCTCTCTTTTTGCTACTGGGTATAGCTGAAATAATGCAAACTAACTCTTCCATCCAAGCCCTCAATGTGCTTGTGGATGATCCATCAAATGTAGGCAAGAATAATCTATGCCTATTTATTATATTGCTGCTACGAGATCTCCTTTCTTCTTTGAGTTGCAAAAACTGTCGGAAATTTAGATTCTCCTTGAGTGCTCTAGCCTGTGCTTTGTACTCGGATAGATATTTACTTAGGGTATCATACCCCAATACTCCTTCATATTCATACCATTCACCTTCCTTCTCAAAGAAAGTTGATCTAGTAGAATGTTGTGGAGCTCTATGCATTGTCGGTCTTTTCTGTTGCTGATAGGAAGTGTTGGGACCTTCATCTTTCTAAACTCTTCTTGAATCCTCCTTTTGCCTTTATCTCTTCATTGTTTTGATCTCCTTGGAGAGATCTTGCATAGATATAAAGAGAAGAGTGGCAAAATTTATACCCTCCTTCATTGTAGATCTCTACTATCTACTTCTTATTTTGATGTTATGAAGTGCCCACAAGCTGAGCCAAATATCATGCTCTGATACCACTGTAATATCCCAAAAGGGAGAATGCAGTAATACAAAAACACAATAATTGAAAACTGCAACAATGAACAAATAATCTAAAGACACCATACAAATGTACAGAATAGCAAATCCATTTTATTATATAGGAGTTGGAATGCAAGTACAATAGTGCTCAAAATATGAGACACTCAAGCCAAAGAGGTGGCCTAGAATGACCCTGAAGTTCTCCCACAAGAGGGACTGCTGGAAGGAATACCGCGTTGTCCCTACTGCAAATGTCACGACTACAACTGTCGGAAAAATATATAAGTGTAGATCAGGAAGTTTTGGAGCTCAGATGATGCTGGTATTTTATATTTGGGCTCAATGATGAATACCCAAGATAACCCAGAAAGGATTTCCAGATCTGACAATCTTGGAAAATCACCCTTTTAGGCCCTGCAACTATATGACTGTTGAGTATTCAGATCTACTACATGATTGAAATATATGATGGCTGCAATAAGGAAAAACCAACTCAATGTATAGAGGGTTGATCCCTCCTTCATATCCTTAAGCTAGAAGCTCAAGATCCGTCTCCTCCAACCTCCTCCAATATATGCATCTATTGAAGAAACAATAGTTGAGTAAAATTACATTGTTAAGTATGGATGCTCTATTTTCTGATGCTAGATGCTGCAATGAAGCTACTGAATCATGGAAATAATCTACCCAAAGTGAGGATATGGTCCCTCACAGGATTTCCAGCTAAAATACTGGAAACTTCCTTCCTCCTTCAAATCTGCAAGACTAGATTGTGCAATCCCCTTGGGTAATTACTGCTACATGGAGGTATGAAATGATGGCCTGAATGTTGGATATGAATATGATGCTCCTGAAAGGCTGATATTGAAGCACGAGGTGAAAAGATGAATCCTCCACCGGTTTCCTAGCTGAAATGCTAGAAACAACCTCCTCCTCTCAAACCCTAAAGCAGGAATGTGTAATTCCTGAGACTAAATGTGCTATAGAGAGGGGTTGAATGTGGCACCAATGTCTGATAATGTATGTCAGCTCAAATAAACCTTCCTAGAGTAGGCACTCGAATTCCCCTGTGGGTAAGGGTTGTATTTCCGCTCGAAAACACCTGTGTCCTAAATAAAACTACGGACTTAGATAAATAGTTGAAGCCTGCATAGAAATTTCAAATGACAAATCCAGATCTAAATAGATAAATAATCAAATCTAAAGCATGCCTTCTATTTCTTCCTTCATATCCCTTTTATGCTTTGTGAGCCTTCCATAGCCTTGGCCCACCTCATAACTGCACTACACATGTCGCTACTAGCCTCCATGAAGACTGCACTGGCTCTCCATATTCTCCACCATCTCTGCATTTAATTCCCACTCTCTCCATCATGTGTGCATTAGATGCACAACTTCCTCCACTATCTCATCATTAGTGCTCTATGATCTTACTTTTAATTCACCATGATCTCATTTAACTTCCTCCATGATCTTTGTGATCTTCTCATTAATGATCCATGATCTCCACTCTTCCTTAATTAAGAAACTGCTCCAATTCCATAATGCATATATACTTTTAAATTATCCACATACACACATCAAAAGTGGATTTTATTCATCTATGGGGTTTATGGGTCCCTCCACCCTCTTATTTACTTAATCAATTAAGAAAATTAAGAACTCTAATATTCCAATTATCTGGTGGAAAATTGGGAATATTACATTCTAGGACAACCAAATATAACAAGAATGTTCTCCTCCATAAATTTAATAACCACTTCATCGATTGCATTCTTGGTAGGGATGACTTCCACCCTTTTACTGAAGTAATCTATTGATTTGAGTATCCATTTTTGTTTTCCACTAGATGGTGGATGGATTTCTCCAATGAAGTCTATCACCCACTACCTAGAAGGTTCTTCTACAAAAATAGGGATCAAAGGTAAAGGTGCTAGCTTCTATTTTTCAATAAATACTTGGCACTTTTTAGAGGCTTCGATATATGCATGGACCACACCAAATAACTTAGTCCAATAGAATCAAAATTTGATAATCTTATGGGTCATTACCCTCCAACTATAATGTCCACCATAGACACAATTATGAAACTCGTCTATTACCTTGGGAATTTCTTCTTCCACCAAACATAACAACAAGATTCCCACTGGGTCCTTCTAATACAACTGATCATTGGAAATGACAAAATTTTTGGTTTGTATCCTTAGAGATATGTATCTTACTTTGTCAAAGTTAAGTGGACATTTCAGGTAAAGTAAGTAATGAACAAAAAATTTGTACCACTCTGAAACCAGATATTTATTTTGTATTTTCTGTATGGATGTCTTGACGTTTCCATGTTCCTCTTGTCCCTTTTCCTCTACCAGATTTACTAGCAGATTTATTCCTAAGGCTTGAAAATTAGCTTTCGACAAGATTTTAGCCACTCCCTGCCCCTTGATCAATTTGGTAGGCTTGATATCCATGTAAAAATATTGAATCTTGGTAATCCATTTACCTCTCTTACCTTTATTGTCTCCTTATATGAGGATATCTTTCACAGCAGTTGTAGGGAGGTAAGCATTTACCTTGGATTGTAGAACATAATTTCAGAAAGCTTTCAAAGCCTTGACTAGGGCATAGGCTTGTTTGTCGAGAATATTATATTTCAGTTCTGCATCCCCTAACACCTAAATGAAAATTTTAATTGGTTGTTCCTTCCCTTTATCATTTTTCTGCAACAAAATAGTTGTCACCGTGTTAGGAGAGGCAAAAGAGAAAATGAGGAATGGCCTTTCATAGTTTGTACTAGCTAAAATCAGGGCTTCTACAAAGGCATTCTTGATCATAGAGAATGATTCCCTAGCTTCAATAGTCCACTTGATTCCTCTGCATTTCTTCAACATATATGTGATTTCTTTGAAAATCTCAACATAGTTGGGTATAAACCTTCCTAGGAACTTTATTTTTCCCAAGAAAACTTGGATTTTCATTTCATTCCTTGGTAATGGAATATTGTTGATAGCCTCCACCCTCTTAGCTTCAATATTCACTCCTTCTCTTGCCACTATATGACCCAACAACTTACCTTCACTCAAAGTGAATTGTGATTTATTGGGATTCAAAGACAAACCATATTTCCTGCACTTTTCAAAAGTGAGTTGAAAATGTTGGAGATGCTTCTCATCTAATTTCGAAAAAATAGTTATGTCATGCAGATAAATTACCACGTATTTTTCCTTCTCCCCAACGAACTTTATATCCATTTCTCCTTGAAAATTGGTTCCAACATTTAAGACTCCAAAAGGCATCCTGGCATACAGAAATGTTCCCCATGGTGTGGTAAAAGTTTTTTCTTCTAATCCCTATGGTGTACAACAACATGGTTGTATCTAGAGAACCCGTCCATCATGGACATTTTGGATGATCCCACCACTTTCTGCAGAATATAATCCATTTTAAGCAAGGGGTAATTGTCTTTCACAGATTCCTAATTCAAGTTTCTAAAATCCACACCTAATCTGATCTCCCCATTTTTCTTCCTAACAAGGAATAAATTTTCCACCCAATATGAATATCTTAGAGGTATGATAATTTTAGCATGTAGCAACTTCTTTAATTCTTTCTCAATCGATGGGAGTAGTAAGGGATTGATTTGCCCGAGCTTCTGCTTGTAGTGATTCATTCTAGTCTTCAAAGGAATTTTGTATTGTATGGAATTGGGGCCAAAAGTCTTCAAATCATCATAGGACCAGGGAAACACATCCATATAATTTTTAAAAATATCAATATATCTTTGTTTGTATTCTTTTTTAACTCCTTTAGCCAACTTAATAAATTTAGGCTCTTGTTTTGTGCCAATATTGTAGTCCCATATATCCTCCTCAAGCTCCTATTTAGTTGACTTAACAGCCAAATCATTTGCATTAAACAACCTCTCTCATGGAACCAACCCTTTGGGGATTGTATTTCCCTTCAACTGAAAATTTTTGTGATTGACAATTGATTCCTCCCAATTTTCTTGTTGGTTTTCTGTTGTATTTTCACCTTCCTGGTCAATCATTGAATTAGAAAATTCTCCAATAACCTCCATAAAAAGCTTGATCTTCTCCTCATCCTCAAAAACCTGCCAAAATTTCACATTGTCCGGTATTGAAGGTCTGTACCTCACCTCAACCTCATACCTGAGCAAGGGGTTTTGAGGAGGTTTAAAGTTGCTGGCAGTAATTACCAAGGAATCAACCATCATATTATGGTCCCTGGGAAAAAACTAAATATTAAATGCCATGAAAAAAATTTCAACCAAATCCCATATCTCATTTCTATAGGACTTCAATCTCGGGTGCTTGGTTTGACATTGATTCCTGACTTGTCTCACCACCAACTCGGAATTCCCGAATACAGTCAAGCACTCAATATTAAGGTTTTTAGCAGCTTGTATCCCTAACAACAATGCTGCATATTCAAAAACATTGTTTTTAACCTCAAACTCTAGTTTGAAGGAGAGAGGGACAAGCTTACCCTATGGGGATACCAACAATACACCTGCTCCATTTCCTTCCCTACAATAAGCGCCATCAAAATAGAATTTCCAAATATGACCAAAATATATTTATTGCTTAGAAATCTAAGTGATCCAGGTGGATAACAGTGGCCACCCACCTATTCCATTTGGACCCGCACCATCAATTCTTGCAGCTTTTCACATTTAGCACAACTTACTATTTTTAGCAGGTTTTCGAGTCCTGCACTTCCAGAGCCGTTTTGGGGCCTTAATGATCCAGGTGGATATTGGTGGCCACCCACCTATTGCATTTAAACCCCCACCATTATTTCGTTCAATTTTTAAGTTGCAGCACAACTTACTATTTTTAGCAGTTTTTCGGGTCCTAAACTTCGGAAGCCGTTTTGAGGCCCTAAACGACGTTTTTTGGAAAAACCGGGAGCAACATCGATCCACCTATTCCATTTGGACCCGCACCATCAATTCTTGCAGCTTTTCACATTTAGCACAACTTACTATTTTTAGCAGGTTTTCGAGTCCTGCACTTCCAGAGCCGTTTTGGGGCCTTAATGATCCAGGTGGATATTGGTGGCCACCCACCTATTGCATTTAAACCCCCACCATTATTTCGTTCAATTTTTAAGTTGCAGCACAACTTACTATTTTTAGTAGTTTTTCGGGTCCTAAACTTCGGAAGCCGTTTTGAGGCCCTAAACGACGTTTTTTGGAAAAACCGGGAGCAACATCGATCTATGGACCAATTTTATTCACATTGAAAGCTTTACTCCTTTGATATATATTTCTAACAAGGTATGATAAATGTTAAACATAGATCGTATGCCGAAGTTAGGTCCCCGAGAAGTTGAAACACCAATTTACCCAAACGGGGCCCATAGTTTAGGCGCTTCATCTCCTAGGGTTAGGTTTTTGGACGTTTAGAGTTCTCCATTGTTTCTCAATAATAAATAGGCCCTTGAGCCTCATTGTAACATAGTTTAGAGGTCTGTATCTGCCACATATCTTCTCATAGATATGCTACGAGCACCCTACCTAATTTATTTCCATTATGTCTGTAAACATATTTCAGTCATTTGATTTTAATAAAATGAAGTGTTGTTTCCATTACATCTTTGTGTTTATGCCTATTTCTATATTTTATTTCATTCCTTCGTAAATCCAGATCACTAAGTGGAATATTTTACCTTGGTATCTTCCATGATTTGATCATCTTCTTCCAACAAAAGACAGGGAAAAACAAAATTTAGGCCATACACAAGAGAATTATTTGAACAATCAGATTTAGTTACTACCTTTACAAATCTGGACTCTGTATAATCTACACCCTTCTCCACCAAACACTGGAATGGTAGCATATGTTAGATCAAGCTTAATATACCATGTGTGTTTCACTCCCCGGGACCTGGACAGAGCATAGCAAATCTTATAGGGATGTCGACAACTACGATGTCCATAACCACTTTTTGCTAGGATTTGAGCCAAATTAACCACTATATTTTTTATCATACCTAGGCACTTTACTCTGTTATAATAAAAAGAATATAAATATTTGTATGGTTTTGTTATCTGCAGACCTAATTGTTACATTACAGATAATAGCATTAAATTGTGAGAAGCTACTGAGTCGAGCATACAATTATGCAATAATAAATCGTGGATCACTAAGGTGACATAGAATGGAGTGGAAGGGTATTTTTCCTCCACATGTGGAACAAAAACAATCATAATCCTTTCTTCTTGCAGGTTAAGACTATCTTAACATGGGGTAATGGTGGATAAGTACATGAACGGAGAAAATTTTGCTTTTTAACTGGGTTACTTCAACAATTCAGTTAAAGTAACATATATCTTGAATTTTTATAACTCTTTTTATAGGATGACGACAGATGGGTTCTTATCAACTTTAACTAAATCAAATGGTTCATTATTCTCGTTGCATATTGACTTCATTTTCACTGGTTTTTGTTCTGTATTTGAGACTTCAGCTTCAGTATGAATGGGATGGGAGGACTCTCTGATCGGTTGGGTCAGGTAAAATTGTTACTTCTGTTTATCTATTGTTTTAGGCGCAATGGGTTGAGAAACTTCTTCATTCTAATCCTACTTCCTGGACCTTTTTTTGATGATCTCAAATCATACTTCCTATGCAACTAATCTTGCATGAAATCAATAAATTGTTCGCAATAGGTGTTTATCTCTTCATCATCCAATGGGATATTTAGATCCTCCCCTTCTCCTTCATGTGCTTCTATCTCAATTTCTCCTTCTTAAAGAGAAGAGAGTTCGTTTTCTTGCACATATATAGTATCTTCAACATTTTCCTCAGGCTCATCTTCCAAATACAAAGGGGGTTGTATATGTTCATGTTGATCCTCTCTTTCTCTTTGCAAGAGTTTCAAAGGTGGCCTCTTATATTGGGGGTTAAAGTTCCTGTTGGTACCTTGTTGAACCTGTTGAGGTGGATTTTTTCTTTCCAACTCCAAATTCACAAGCTTATTAGACAGGTTCCTAATTAATTTGTTCATCTCATCTAAATTTTTTTATTGGGTTTCTTTTGCATGGCCCGAGGATCTAGTTTCTCCATTTCCCCTTCTCCTATCACCATATTCGACCTTCCCTTTCCACTTTCCAGTGGATGTGAAATTTTCTTCAACTTCCATAGCATCAGTCTGGATTTTATCCAGTGTGTGAGATTTTCTTTCCCTGAGGGTGAACCCAAAATTTGGCTCAAAGGCTCTAGCAAAAACCACTTTGGCAGCTACATGTGGAGGTTTAATTTTAGCAAGAAGGTTTTTAAATAGTTTATTAAACCTTTTTATAAATTTTAAAACATCCTCGTTATGTTTTTTCTTCATTACATTGAATTCAATGAGAACAGACCTGTGGTCCTTCTTCTCTCCCCACTTTTGCATGAAAGTGTTTTGAAATCCTCCCAAGTGTTAATTGAGGCATTGGTTAAGGTCTTAAAACATTTCATAGCCTCCCCATATAAATATTGTACGAAAATTTTCAAGACTACATCCAAATGCTCTACATTCAAATTCTCAGCAAATGCATAGAAGACTTCTATGTGTCTTTGGGTTTAAATATTGTCCTCCCAAGTGAATCTTGGAAGGATATTAAGACAAAATTGAGGCATTCCATTCAGAATCTAGTGCAAGTTAATTTGGGCATATTTATTAAGTAGGAAACCAGGGACAACCATGTTTTGCAATGGAGGTTGGAAAATTTTTACCACAAAGGCCGGTTGAGGAACTGCGTGAACAATACCTAACTGGAATTCGAATAAAGTGTTAACAGGGATATGATTCAGGCTTGTAATAAGGATGTCATTGAATTATTTAGCCACTAGGAAGGTATGCATTGTAAAAGGGGATAAGCTGACAAAGATCTTTTCAGATTTGATTTTTTAGAAGTAGGAGCTAAGTAGTGGGGAATGTTCTTCTGAATACTCCAAAAATTTAGATGGGAACTTAGGATAATTTATCTCATCCTTTTGTGAGCGAGAAGTTGAAACTTCATAGGCTAATATCATAGGATCTGGAGTCCTAGGAGTTCTTTCTTTCCAAACTCTCCTTGAAATAATTCTCTCTGGGTCAAATATAGGGGGAGTTTTTTGTTGTGAAGTATCATAGCGAGTATGATGCCTCCTCAAAGCCAAGATGGTAAACTGAGGAATCTATATAGTGGATAATTTAATTGAAAATGTAGTGGTAATGAAGCACATATTAAGGAAAATAGACCTCATACATCACAGACATCCTTCATCAAAATTTGACACAGATGAATCCATAACTCTGAGACTAAATCTAGCAACTACAATTACGTACCATCTGAGGAGAAAAAGACACATAATGAAGTAAACAAAGGAAAATTTTCATATTATACATTTCATGCAATTGGAATCACCATGGCTTCTCTATTAATCTACAAAAATAACACACATTTGTAGTTCTTTAAAAAGATTGCAAAAATTCACAGTTTAGAGTTGACCCTAGAACAAAAATTCAGAACCCTTTAAAATCATCTCATAAGAAGTTTTATAGGGTCTCATTGATCCAGGTGGATATTGGTGGAAATGCCTGCGCCATTTCCAAAATTACCATTAATATTAGTATCCCTTACAAAATATTCATTCTTGATCTTCTCATGATTTCCTAACAGATAAATTGTTAAAGCGTGCTACTAGCACAATTGTCCTAACTATCACATAACCACTTTGATTGCATTCTTGAAATATAACATTTACAAAAACATGAAAATCATCAAGTGTCATGATCAACACAAACATAATATCTTCATTGTTGTTGATCTCGTTTTGGTGGAAGGGATCTCGACTTAATGAATCAGATTTGGGTGGATTGACAAACTAGTCACACTTTTTCCACAATGTTGGGCTCGATAGAGGAGAGTGAAATAAATTTTATCATTTATATTTAGAATGGTGAGCTCCTTGTAATTTGGCTTGGTGGCAAACAAATCTTTAATAGCCACATTTGTTGAAAATGCAGCAAGAAAGTCTCAATTTTGATTTTTATCTTAATTAAAATTGAGGAAATTCGAAATTCCACATCATTAGACAACTTGGAGGAGTTAACTGAGCTGACATGGATCTAGCCACTCCATTAAGAACACTGAATTCAAGTTAATGAGTTCAAGTTCCGTTTACTTGAGTTTATTCCTAAAAAATAGGAATCTATCTTATTTAATTCAATTTAGGGGCATGAAGTTCAGTTGTGTGCGGTGGGTTCCTAAATTTTAGGAGCATAGGTTGAGTTAATTTCATTTGTAGCAATTTAATTCAGTTAAATTGAGTTATGGTTAGTTAAAATAGTTCCAACTGTTGGAGAAACTAGTGGAAGTTCAAGTTGTGTAGTGTAACTTCAATCACACAATGATCATCCAGATAACTAATCAATCAACCTAAATTAGCTCATGCACGCAAATAATTCAAATTTCCCAGTTGTGGTGGGGATTCCAAGGCAATGTACAATTAATTATATACTAGATTGAGTGTATATTTCATTGGATTTGTCAGAGGAGGAACCTATAGTAATTGTGAAATTCAATTGAGGATATTTCCTTGAAAATAGGGGCTAATTCCACCAAGAATAGTGCAAGGAATTAGGGGCTTGGAGGCTTGGAGATTTGGCTAAGTATTGGCCAGGTTCAGTCAGTCAAGAAGAGAGATAAACTATACATTTGTAGTTTGAGCTCAATCTTGAGAAAACATTGTATTTCATCTCTATTCTTTGAGTAATGCAATACAAACAATAAGGGGTTTTGAGCAGTTGTTTTCCCCTAGATAAATCTTTGTGCTTGTGTGATGTTTCCTTTTTCATGTTAATGATATGTGTTCTCAATCGTGAATTAACTTTCGAGGATTAGTAGAGTAGCTTCTAGTCTTGTGATTTAGTAAATTTCATGAGCGGTTTAAATTCTACATTTTAATTTCTACATGGTATCAGAGCAAGATTCACATTAGAACCAATCCTTGTGTTATCACTGGACTAGATCAAGTTGGGTTGTGTCAACCATCAACCCAGCATAACTATTTCAAACTAAATTTAACTGGAAGTTATCCCTTCCAGTCAAAGAGGTCTCTCTCAAAGAAAACATTGAAATATTCAAGATGAAATTTAATTTGCAGATGGTTAAGTCTGTTTATACTTTATGTGTTTTTTTGCAGGTGGAAGAGTGTAACTATAGCCACCATTGGGCATGGAGTCAGCAAAAGAAATTCAATTACAAAACAATTGTATTCATGGAAATTGAGGCAAATTGGCTTTAAAAAATTAACTCTTACAGCAAAAACACAAAAAATGAAGGAAGTTGGAGCATTTAATCATGAATTCCAAGTAATCATATTTCCATGAAGTTGATAACAATATACAACATAAGGATATGAAAAACACATAATCCAAGGAGAATCTCAAGTTTGAAAACAATCTTCTACAAAATGTATATTAGCTCGTGAAGAAAATATTACAAAAGTGGCTCTTTCATTCATTCATCAACTCTCAAAGTGAAAAATTTCCACATATAGAGAGTGAGGTATCCATTATAATCCTCTTCCACCTGGGCTAGACTCGTTGCTTTAGCCAAGAGACCTAATTATAGTTTAATTACAAAGCAATGGAGGCTTTTTAGGGATATTTTTGTTTTAACAAAGTTTAAATACAAAAAGGAGTCTAATATCATTTATGAACTCAAAAATTTAGGCTAATGAACCTTATCTAATATAAATAACTACTTATGTGTTGGATGTTTGATGTGTCATCATGCCACGTGGATGTTGACCTTGCTGAGCTGGACCTCCACCAAGTCAAATTTTAAAATTTATGCAACAAATTTGTAAAATAGGCCTCAAAGATAAGTGTATATTTTCCAAACCCTGATAGTTGTGAAAAAATGAGAGAGGCTTTTTTAGATGAGCTCGTGCTAAACAAAAACCTCCTTCAGATTTCAAAAATTCCTTTTCATATGGTTAGAAAATGAGCTTGAATTTTACTACTAAAACAATCATTTCCAGAACTTTCGTAGCAAATACCATGTTTTTATAACTGAATTTGCAACATAATTTCTCTTTTTGAATATTTTCCAGAAAATACTTATACTCCTTGAATTTTTTTTTATGTGGACACCTTTGACATGTTTTTTATCCACTACCTTAATATTTAATTTCCCAACAATTCATCAAATCTTCATTACACTAGAAAAAAGCAGAGTACAGGCAGTTTGGTAGCAAACTTTAGTAGCAAATGCCAAAAACACTCTCCTGCAAGTTATCTGATTCTTCTAACCATTCCTGGGTCTTCTCTAATGTTTATAAGCTAAACACATACTTTGAGAACTTCCATTGCTAAGATTTGAACTTGAATTTTTGTGCATTGAAAGCTACAACAAATTCATAGCAAATTTTTGCCTTTAATATAGAGAGTTTCTACGAAACTCCCTTGTTTCCGAGATTTTGTATTTTTGAGATTTTCTTCACCTCCAAGTCATTTATAATAGCATATACAAGCCTGTATATTACTAAAATTATTGATTTTCCACGTCATAAGAAAAAATTTATGATATTACCATGCTCATGGAGTGTCATCAATTTCAGGAACAATCTTGAGACGCTTCTTCAAAAGCCCGACTTGGATAATTTCAATTTGTGTTTCTAAAGCTCTGACTTGCCCCTGCAACCATCTCCTATATGCTTGTAATAATTTGTTTCTATTGCACAGGTGCTTCATAATTCTATGTAAAGGCAATGTTCTCTTTATCATTCTTCCAGATTCACCTGCAACCTTGTTATCAAAGTCAAGTTGTTTGATATATCTTCCTTCAATTCTTCAAAAAGTGATTTGATTTTATGACCACATTTATAGCATCTCTTAACTGTTCTTGCAGAGTATCCACTTCAATTTTCTCTTTATGCTCAAATATAGTTGTGATAACACCTTTAATTCCCCATGCACAATGATCATTGAATAAATAATGAGTTGTTAGGAGGCAGAGTTATGGAGCCCTATTTTAGGGCAATCTAAAAGACCATATGTGCAGAACTCTTAATGGAGCTAGAAGGTTGTTAGTGGGGATATCAGTGAGCCAATTTTTAGTGTCACAAAAAGGAGTTGTGATCATTAATATTGGTAGATTGAGGAGCAACGGTATTTCCCACGAGGAGATCGAGACTCAGAGGGAGTCTAGTTTTAGAGGGAGCATCCCTATGGAAGCTAGTATTTCAGGAACTGAGGAGATCATACTCATTATTTCAATAGTTGCAGTAGTAGTACGAAAGAAGAAAAAGAGCAGTAGAAACAATATTATGAGTAGATTATATTATGGCATGCATGCAACCATACCTCCAGGAATGAGGTGGGATGATGTAGATCCCTAGTCTCAGAGTTGCAGAAATTTGGGCAGGTTCCATTGAGGTGTTCTCCTCGTGGATCATTATATTGATACAGGGGCCCACAATATTTAGTAGCAAGAGGATCAGTTTCAGTTAGATACTGAGGAGTGAAAAGGACTGTTGGCAACAGAGCAAGAGGCTTAGTAGCAGAGTCAACAACAACCCAATTTTCCCAGTAGATAGCTGCAGACATAGTTGATTCAATATATTTTTTGGATGCTCCTCAGTTGCTAATGTTGCAGTAGCAGTGAAAATAGTGAGAGGTGTTGCATGCAACACATTCCGTAGGTACAGGATAGGGATGGTTGATAACCCCTTTTGTAGAAATTTGAATAATAGCTGAATTATTCACCGAGATTATCCTGATTACACACTATTTAAGCTTCATGCATAATACATAACCTCTTCTACAATTGATCATCAATATGCGGAAATAGAAAGCAGTCGCATGCGCTCATTAAAACATAATCAAGCACACATATCAACATAGTATGTAATTGGGAAAGCAATAGATGAAAACCCCCAACTATCTGTATATTATAATGATAGAGAACATGTAACAATACATAGCACAATACTCCTCACAAGTACTCAGTACTATCTCCAAAAGTTACACACAAAACTAGCTGAGATTTGAACAAGTCACAGGTTCAAATCTCCTCCACAAGTCTGCCTGCCTCTACTGCGCAATCCAAGATGAGTAATGATGAGATCCAAGTTCGAATCCCACTAGCTCCAACTGCGCAATCCTCATTGGCAATCTCCATCAATGTGTGTGCAAATCTCATGCACAGCCAATAGTCACAACTGATAGTAGACTCACCTTTTCACCCACCTCTAACACTGGTCTCCACTAAACTGTCCATGCATTGCAGTTAACTGATGTGTTCTTTAGTTGATTTATGAGTTAATAATTAGTGAATTAATTAATAATTAATTCACACCACTCATCACTAGTGTATTTTTCGGTTAGACTAAATACAACTGGGATAACTAGGATTAAGCGAACCATATGACTCCTGGTAATCTCATCCCTCACCAAACTCTGCCACATGAGTTCTAACTGAAGTCAACCATGCAATAGCTCAGCTAACCCTTAGGAAAAGTGTATTTCCTTCTGTCAGCTGCATGTGCCACATCCAAGCATCAAACTGAAGTGCTCCAAGAGGATAGGATAATGTTTATAGTCTAAATATTATTAAGGGTTAATAATATTTGACTGTTCTATTTTTAGCCCGGCAGTCTAAAAATAGAAACCGCCCGATGTCTAAAAATAGAGGTCCATCTATTTTTACCAACTCGACCAATCATCCATAAATAGCATCCTGCAACTCATAGACCATGATCCATATGTCTAAAAATAGACATAGTCTAAAAATAGACTTTACGCCAAAAATAGCCTGCGGGCCCACTTAGTGAAGGCGACTTCTTTTCACTAAGCTCCATCATCTTGTTGCATTCTCAACACTCCCTCTCAACAAGACATGGATTATCTGCAACCCCTATACTGCCTCTGTGGTGTTAGACACAGTCCTGTCAGTCCTTCGTCATTGGTCTTCAAACATGTCGAATAATGTCTGCAGGCTAGAGGAAGGTTCAGTAAGTGTTTATTTCAGGTCAGTAAGTGTTTATTTCGGGAATGTCATCGTCAATATTGAGATTGATTCTTCTTAAAACCACTGTTTTGAAGAAGAATTCATCAAATATGTTTTTATGATGAATATGTAATTTGTCAAAATGCTGCAAATTCTCCAGCTCTTCAAATGGCAGTAGTTTCAGCAGCTCCTGTTCCTGCAAAAGTACAAACAAAAAGAACATCATCAATCAGAGACAAAGCGAAATCAAACAAAACAGAGTTTTGCATCCAAATGTCGGAATGCCAAATTATGCAACACGCCCAACTGTTGGGTGGAGTTGATGGTTATAATCTTGAAAGGGAACCATGTGTGGCTTGTAGCTGGCCAGACATTGGCATGAAAATTCATGCTCTCTCTCGTAGATAAGGTACAACATAATCAACCTTTTGAGTATGGATCCAAAAATTTGTTAACGGAATAAGGCACAAAATTTGTTAATGGACTAAGAAGTATTCTACGCAATTCGTTTGGACAAAGAGTTCATAGCAAAGGAAATCACTCTACTTGGAGAGGGAGAAATCATGGACCTCATGGAAGTTGCAGATCCGGATGCTGTTCATGGAGTTCGTCGTTCACCAATTCTCAAGGCAGAAATCAGATTAGTGTTCTTGAAGGCCGAAAGCCGTGCTTTCATAGTCGTGGACAGTGTTTGAAGGTGCGCGCTACCCATACAGGGTGCGTGCTACCCATATAGGGCGCGCTACCCATATAGGGCGCGCTACGCACATAACACCAACAGCCAGTGTTAATTAACACGGGCGCTACGCACTTGCTGCGCGCTACCCATACAGTCTCAGGGCCGAAATTTTTGCCTCTGCGTCCGATTTCACGCCCCAAATGCCTCCAATCGGCTTGCCAAGACAGTGAAAAAAGGGGACATCATTTTTGTTGGCCAGTATCTCTTTACAGGAAGCGAGACCACTTCTGTCTGGCTTGAGGTTGCAGAGATTCAAGATCGAGATATAGTTTGTTGTGTCAAAAACAGCGCAACTCTTGTTGGTTCATTGTTTACAGTGCCTGCCACTCAAGCTCATATTGATCTTCTAACACTAAGTGATACAGATAAGCATGTTATCGCAATTTGGGGAGTTCGCAACAACATTGCCTTTCTTTCTTTGTCATACACATGACATGCAGAAGACATTATACAAACCCGTGCTTATCTTAATGGGCTAGGAATCTTCATCAGGGAAAGATATTTGCTAAGATTGACACTGTAGAGAGTCTAGAACATTTTGATGAGATCTTGCGAGAGGCAGATGGTATCATTCTTTCTCGTGGAAATTTGGGGATCGATCTTCCACCAGAGAAGGTATTTTTATTTCAGAAAGCTGCTGTTTACAAGTGTAACATGGCTGGAAATCCTTCTATTATCACTCGTGTGGTTGACAGTATGACTGATAATCTAAGGCCAACTTGTGCTGAAGCAACTGATGTGGCAAATGTTGTTCTTGATGGCACAGATGGAATACTGCTAGGGGCAGAAACTCTTCGGGGATTATACCCTGTTGAGACCATATCAATAGTGGGAAAGATCTGTGCAAAAGCAGAGAAGGTTCATAACCAAGCCGCTTATTTCAAGAAAACCGTGAAATATGTGGGCGAACCAATGACACATTTGGAATCCATTGCATCATCAGCGGTATGTGCAGCAATCAAAGTGAAGGCCTCTATTATAGTTGTTTTCACATCATCTGGACGTGCTACAAGGTTGATAGCAAAATATAGGCCAACTATGCCGGTTTTAGCTGTTGTCATTCCACGGTTGACAACTAATTGGTTAAAATGGAGTTTTACTGGTGCATTTCAGGCAAGGCAGTGTCTTGCTGTCAAAGGAATTTTTCCTATGTTAGCAGACCCTAAACATGCGGCTGAGACTACAAGTGCTACCAATGAGTCTATATTGAAGATAGCGTTGGATCATGGAAAAGCAGCAGGGTTAATAAAGCCTCATGATCGAAATGTTGTATACTGACAAGCAACTAGACACTACAAAAATTCAACCCTCCTCAAAAGACACCGATTGTCATCATTTTAGTTTAAATTTTTTTTTTAAGATTAGTTTTTATTCAAATAAATTTTTGTTAATAAATTTAGAAAATAAAGAGGAAAAAACAGTGGCGATCAAAAGGTAGAAAGTTTAAATTTAAATGGAGACATCTGCCACAACAGAGCGTACTGTCTATTTTGGTCTTCGGTTACAAATTTAAAGGGTCTTCAGCTACAGCTGCCGCCTCTCCATTAGTTACTAACAAACAAATGTAATGCTACTCCTTTTAGAGCAGACTTTTCCTATTTTTGTGATGACTGATGTAACAGTGTACTATCTTCATCGATCAGTTATCACATCCCTGAGTTATATTTAATGTATTGAAAAATCACTTGTTGGGGAAGATTTCTGAAAGCTGGTGGAGGAAAAAGACAGAGCTACATTGTACAGTTTTGACAGAGAAACTAATTGAATGGTACAGCTCTATTTCATAAGATTCTTGTGGTACGAATTTAGCAAATGTTTCTTCTTTGTCTTCATATGTGTCTTGTTATGTTTACAGTTCACCCATAATCATTTCTTAATGAATGCTTTTAAGTAGAAGGGCAGAATTTAGCTTGTTGCTCTGCCCTGGAAAAGCTTTCATGTTTTGTGCAATTTCTTCTGTTTGATAAGGATTCATCACACATGCCCTTGTCAACTTCTTAGCAGTCTTGCCACTCCAGTTAAATTTCAACTTGGAATTGTTAAGTTTAACTCCTATCTCGCCTTATGGAATAATCTGTGCCTTTGATTAGATCTTTGCTCATGCTGTTCTTGATCCCACGCTGCCCAGAAAAACCCCATCATTTATAAAAAACCTCATTCATATCTATTTACTAGCCTAAAATCAGCATTCACTATAGGTCATCTCAGCCCCTTTGAAAACCTTTTGCCGAGATAGACCCGGAGAGAGCCCTCTCCTGTCCTCGTAGGGCTAGCTACGAGGCTGAGCTTGGTTTGATGTTGCCTCGAGTTTTGCCTTCCTCAGCCTGAGGCAGATTCGAGCGCTAACATAGTGGCGACCATACTGGGGAAGTCCTCCCCGGTAAAGGATAACAAAGTTGAGATCCGATTGCTGATGGTGGACAGCAGTCAGACACCGCAAGGCTGAAACCATTCACCCGGCGACTTCATTCACTAAAATATCCAGACAATCAATGCTTCATGGTGACTTCACTGCAGGGAGATCAGTAGCTGTCAGATTTTCAAGATGGACCGAATCACGAGAAGATATGCTCCCATGAGCCGAGATCACATTCCAGGTTTTCCGAATAAGATGCCCAAGGTAGATTGGTCAAGGAATCTGCCTACGTTTAACGATGATGGTAAGAAAGATGTTGCTTTACATCTAGTTAGATTTCACATGCATATTCGCAAGGTTAAGATGGATTTTCCTGAAGATTGCTTAATGAAGATATTCCTGGCCACTCTAGAAGGTGAAGCCCAATCTTGGTATGAAAATTTGCCGCTGGCCTGTATTTGCTGTTTAAAGAATTTTCATGCCTTGTTCATTGAAAGATATCAAGCATCTTATTCATCATTAAATTTAGTTCATGACCGTTGCAAACATGCTTCTACTTTTATTGAAAACCTTGAGAAATATTATGAAGATGATAATTTCATGGATGATGAGATCATGGAAGCATTGTACGAGAATCTATTTCAGCAAAATGAAGAGAACCTAGAGGATACCCATCAAGATGCTCAGGAAATTTTGCAGCAGAATTCAGATCAACAGGTTGAAGAGTGCCATATGGCTGAAAATGATGAAAGGGAGAATGACATTTCAGATCTGCCCACAGAAGAATACAACATGCAGATTACAGATTGTGATAATGTCCAGTCAGCTACTTCAGATTCAGATTCAGATCATGATGACCAAGCATATCTTGTGCTGAAGCCCATCAAAGAGAATTCTACTGTTGAGATCATCTGGAATGTAGAAGACACAGTAATGGATCCAAATGTTCTCAGTCATACTGTCAGTCCATCATTAGAACACAGCCTTCATGAAGAAGCAATCCAGTCAGTTCATGAAAAACAGAATGAGATCTTTGTACAAGTAAGTGATGAATCTCATTTCAATAACTCAGTAATAAATGGTAGTTTGAATGCCCTTTCATATGAAGATAATCACTGTTTAAGTAGAAGAAAACAAAAAACATTGTCTCCTTTGTCTGAAGGTGAGATAGATATACTTTTGAGAGGTCTTGTTATAGCCCAAGCTACAGCAGATTTGCAGTGCACACATAGTCAGGAAATTGTTGGTGAAACTTCTTCCTCTTTTGAAAAAGATGACTGTCTTGTAATCAGTTTTGTAGATCATCAAACAGATAATTTTTTCCTTCACAAAGATGATAAGGCTGTCATGCTTGATAATCTTGAAGATTGTTTTTTGTTTAAGAATGACCTAGATCATGAAGTTGAGGAATATATGCCAGAATTTCTTATGGTCAAGGAACCTATAGCTAACACTCAGATGGAAGATACCTCTCTGTGCATTTCTATCCCTCAGAAATCAATTGTCCTTTCATATCAGAATGGAATGAATACTTGTACTTTTGCAGTTGGATCTCCAGATAAGCCAGTGCTTCAGGATTTTCAAGACCCCTTCAGCATTCTTCTGCAAGCATTAGAAAGGATAAATATTGCCTGGTTCATTATCATAAGCTTTGGGTTCAGTGGTTATTTTGAGTTGCCTACAGGTTCATCATTCTGCCTGCTCAAGGAGAGTAAGAGCATAAATTTGGGGTGTAGCCATCTGCTGGATTGGTTGCATTGGAAGGCACACTACACATGATTGTACATATCACATCAGTATGCAGGTGGTTGCCATCATGATTTTAAAGCTTGATGGAGTGCTGCCCTTTTTCAAAAAGCTTTTGTTTTAATTCAGTCATTTTAGTTTGCATTGAAGTCAGTTTGAGTCGATTTTCCAATTAATAAGTTGAGTCATTAGTCTTTAGTCTGTTTGTTAGAATAATGATTCCATAGCCCAATGGATGGAGGCACTGTCTGCTCTCCCAAAGCTCTGTAGTTCTTGGCACCTCCAAGAAGCGGCAGTTTCCATCCCCATTGGAGCCAATGTTAGACACAGTCCTGTCAGTCCTTCGTCATTGGTCTTCAAACATGTCGAATAATGTCTGCAGGCTAGAGGAAGGTTCAGTAAGTGTTTATTTCAGGAATTTCATCGTCAATAATGTAAGATTGATTCTTCTTCAAAACCCTGTTTTGAAGAAGAAATCATCAAATGTGTTTTTTTAGAATGTGTAATTTGTCAAAATGTTTCAAATTCTTCAGCTCTTCAAATGGCAGCAGCTTCAGCAGCTCCTGTCCCTGCAAAAGCACAAACAAAAAGAACATCTTTAGCAATCAGAGACAAGCCGAAATCAAACAAAACGGAGTTTTGCATCCAAATGTCAGAATGCCAAATTATACAATACGCCCAGCTGTTTGGTGGAGTTGATGGTTATAATCTTGAAAGTGAACCATGTGTGGCTTGTAGCTGGCCAGACATTGGCAAGAAAACTCATGCTTTCTCTCGTAGATAAGGCACAACATAATCAACCTTTGAGTGTGGATCCAAAATTTGTTAATGGACTAAGAAGTATTATCTGCAATTCGAGTTTGGACAAAGAGTTCATAGCAAAGGCAATCACTCTACTTGGAGAGGGAGAAATCATGGACCTCATGGAAGTTGCAGATCCGGATGCCATTCATGGAGTTCGTCGTTCACCAATTCTCAAGGCAGAAATCGGATTAGTGTTCTTGAAGGCCGAAAGCCGTGTTTTCATAGCTGTGGACAGTGTTTGAAGGTGCGCGCTACCCATACAGGGTGCGCGCTACCCATATAGGGCACGCTACGCACATAACACCAACAGCCAGTGTTAATTAACACGGGCGCTACGCACTTGCTGCGCGCTACCCATACAGTCTCAGGGCCGAAATTTTTGCCTCTGCGTCCGATTTCACGCCCCAAATGCCTCCAATCGGCTTGCCAAGACAATGAAAAAATGGGACATCATTTTTGTTGGCCAGTATCTCTTTACAGGAAGCGAGACCACTTCTGTCTGGCTTGAGGTTGCAGAGATTCAAGAGTGAGATATAGTTTGTTGTGTCAAAAATAGTGCAACTCTTGTTGGTTCATTGTTTACAGTGCCGGCCACTCAAGCTCATATTGATCTTCTAACACTAAGTGATACAGATAAGCATGTTATCGCAATTTGGGGAGTTCGCAACAACATTGACTTTCTTTCTTTGTCATGCACACGACATGTAGAAGACATTATACAAACCCGTGCTTATCTTAATGGGCTGGGAATCTTCATCACGGACATATATTTGCTAAGATTGACACTGTAGAGAGTCTAGAACATTTTGATGAGATCTTGCGAGAGGCAGATGGTATCATTCTTTCTCGTGGAAATTTGGGGATCGATCTTCCACCGGAGAAGGTATTTTTATTTCAGAAAGCTGTTGTTTACAAGTGTAACATGGCTGGAAATCCTTCTATTATCACTCGTGTGGTTGACAGTATGACTGATAATCTAAGGCCAACTTGTGCTGAAGCAACTGATGTGGCAAATGTTGTTCTTGATGGCACAGATGGAATACTGCTAGGGGCAGAAACTCTTCGGGGATTATACCCTGTTGAGACCATATCAATAGTGGGAAAGATCTGTGCAGAAGCAGAGAAGGTTCATAACCAAGCCGCTTATTTCAAGAAAACCGTGAAATATGTGGGCGAACCAATGACACATTTGGAATCCATTGCATCATCAGCGGTACGTGCAGCAATCAAAGTGAAGGCCTCTGTTATAGTTGTTTTCACATCATCTGGACGTGCTACAAGGTTGATAGCAAAATATAGGCCAACTATGCCGGTTTTAGCTGTTGTCATTCCACGGTTGACAACTAATTGGTTAAAATGGAGTTTTACTGGTGCATTTCAGGCAAGGCAGTGTCTTGCTGTCAGAGGAATTTTTCCTATGTTAGCAGACCCTAAACATGCGGCTGAGACTACAAGTGCTACCAATGAGTCTATATTGAAGATAGTGTTGGATCATGGAAAAGCAGCAGGGTTAATAAAGCCTCATGATCGAAATGTTGTATGCCAAAAAATAGGCAACCTAGAACACTACAAGAAATTCAACCCTCTCTGGGCACAGTTGTCATCATTTTAGTTTAAAATTTTTTTTTTAAGATTAGTTTTTATTCAAATAGAATTTTTTTAATAAGTTAGAAAATAAAGGAAAAACAAGTGGCAGTCAAAGGCAGAAAGTTTAAATTTAAATGGAGACATCTGCCACAACAGAGCGTACTGTCTATTTTGGTCTTCAGTTACAAATTTAAAGGGTCTTCAGCTACAGTTGCCACCTCTCCATTAGTTACTAACAAACAAATGTAATGCTACTCCTTTTAGAGCAGACTTTTCCTATTTTTGTGGTGACTGATGTAACAGTGTACTATTTTCATCGATCAGTTATCACATCCCTGAGTTATATTTAATGTATTGAAAAATCACTTGTTGGGGAAGAGTTCTGAAAGCTGGTGGAGGAAAAAGACAGAGCTACATTGTACAGTTTTGACAGAGAAACTAATTGAATGGTACAGCTCTGTTTCATAAGATTCTTGTGGTACGAATTTAGTAAATGTTTCTTCTTTGTCTTCATATGTGTCTTGTTATGTTTACAGTTCACCCATAATCATTTCTTAATGAATGCTTTTAAGTAGAAGGGCAGAATTTAGCTTGCTGCTCTGCCCTGGAAAAGCTTTCATGTTTTGTGAAATTTCTTCTGTTTGATAAGGATTCATCACACATGCCCTTGTCAACTTCTTAGCAGTCTTGCCACTCCAGTTAAATTTCAACTTGGAATTGTTAAGTTTCACTCCTATCTCGCCTTATGGAATAATTTGTGCCTTTGATTAGATCTTTGCTCATGTTGTTCTTGATCCCACGCTGCCCAGAAAAACCCCATCATTTATAAAAAACCTCATTCATATCTATTTACTAGCCTAAAATCAGCATTCACTATAGGTCATCTCAGCCCCTTTGAAAACCTTTTGCCGAGATAGACCCGGAGAGAGCCCTCCTGAGCTTGGTTTGATGTTGCCTCGAGTTTTGCCTTCCTCAGCCTGAGGCAGATTCGAGCGCTAACATGTGGTATTCGAATTTTCTCCTGGTGAGCGCCTTCGTCAAGATATCAGCATCCTGATCCTCCGTGGGAATATATGAAAGTAACATGATTCTCCGCTGCACACAATCTCTGATATGATGGTACCTGATGTCAATTTGTTTGGATCTATCATGAAATACTGGATTAGCCGAGAGTTTAATGCAACTCTGGTTATCACAATAAATCACAGTAGGCTCCAAGTGTGACTCGAACAACCCGACCAGGATCTTCCTCATCCATATAGCCTCGCATGCAGCCAAACTCGCTGCCATATACTCGGCCTCTGCTGAACTGAGTGCCACGGATCTCTACTTCCTGCTGTACCAAGAAACTGTTGTCGACCCGATACTGAAGATCCCTCCAGATGTGCTCTTTCTGTCCGTTGGGCTCCCTGCCCAATCTGCATCCGTGAAGCCGCACAGCTTCACCTCATCCTCCTGTCTGTACCACAAGCCATATCCCGATGTGCCTCTAAAATAACGCAATACATGCTTGTCTGCCTTCTAGAAGAGCTTGGTAGGCTTAACCATAGCTTGCGAAAGCTGGTTAACAGCATAGCATATATCGGGTGGTGTATTGACCAGATACATAAGCGACCCCACCAATTGTCAATAAACAGTGGCATCCACTACCTCTGCCGAAGTAGCATCCTCCTTCATCCAACCTGTAGGAAGGGTATCAATGAGCTTCTTGACCATGTGTTGAAATTCTCGAGTATTTCCGGGCATACTTACCAACACTGAAGCAATATTAAATCAACTGTATTTGCCAAATTTCCAATCCCAGGAAATAATGAAGGAGGCCCAAGTCCTTCATCTCAAACTCTTTTGCAAGATACTCCTTGCATGAGAGTATCAACAGCTCATCACCTGTCAAAATCATATCATCTACATAAAGTACAATGATCAGCAACTTACCCTCCACCACAATCTGGTATAGGTTAGGATCCGCCTCACTCTTGGAGAATCCAAGTCCAGTGAAATAACTGTCTATCCGTGTTTACCAAGCACAAGGTGCTTGTTTCAACCCATATAGTGCTCTCTTGAGTCTGCACACATGCGACTCACTGCTGAAGATCTCGAAACCTTCGGGCTGATCTATGTACACCTCCTCCTCAATGACTCCGTTGAGGAACGCAGTCTTCACATCCATTTGATGGATGTGCCACCCCATCTGTGTTGAGAGAGCTAGGATCGTCCGTATGGAAGAGTACCTTGCGACAGGTGCAAAGGTCTCCTCATAATCGATCCCCTCGATCTGCGAGAAGCCTCGGGCAACAAATCTTGCCTTGTACTTCTCCACACTCCCGTCACCCACCGCTTCACTTTTGTAGATCCATCGCGAACCCACCACTGATTTCCCCTCCGGTCGCGGGACAATCTCCCATGCACTGTTTCTGACAATCGAATCATACTCTTCCACCATGGCATCTACCCATGTGGGTTCCTCCACAGCTTCCTCGAAAGAGGATGGATCTATCATGACACATTTTCTCACAAGAGCCATGTATCCAGTGTACCAGTCCGGTGACTGTCTCTGTCTGTGCTGTGATGTAGGTGGTCCTACAACCTTCTCTGCATCTCGAGCCAGTCGCTCAGCTTCTGTAGTACGCTTGCGCCCTCTGATGGTTGGCGCTACATGAGTGGTCTCTTCCACTTCATGAACTTCCTCTTGTGGCTGATCCACATCCGAAAGCTCCTCCTTAGGAACTAATAGCTTCTCTTCTACATGCAAGTGTGGCTCCCTCTCAAGCGAACACTTCATGGCTTTCTCCTCTTGAAATTTGATATCCCGTTGCAAAATAGTCTTGCGATCACCGGGAAAAATATATTGACGATATTTCCGTGGGGTGCATCGCTGTACCCCACAAATATCCCAACCTCGAAGGGGCTCTGATCCATCTTCTTCCCTAAAGATACTTGGTCACACGCAAGTAGATAAGTGAACCAAAAATCCTCAAATGGAAATATCGATCTCTTTACCAGAAAACGCCTCCTCCGTGTACTCATGCCAAGTATCTTGTGAGGACAACGGCTCGCACATAAACCGCAGTATTGCATGCCTCAGCCCACAAGTGTATGGGAAGGCCTTGATCATGCAACATCGCCTGTGCAGCACCCACAATCATTCTGTTCTTCCGCTCCGCGACCTCATTCTGCTGTGGGTTATGAGGTGCTATGAGCTCTCTTCGAATGCCTTCTGCACTACAAAAGTCCTTGAATTTGCCAGAGATGAATTCACCACCATTGTCGCTCCTAAGAGGCTTCACTTTCTTCCCCGATTCTTTCTCAACCAGTGCCTTGAACTCACAGAACTTTGAGTATGTCTCACTCTTCTTCTGCATGAAGAAGATCCAGCACTTACGAGAAAAATCATCAACAGATATCACATAATACCTGTGATCAAAATTTCGAAGCCACTGAAAGGTCCACACACATCCGTGTGAATTCTCAAGGATCGTCGATGGCGCGACTATCCTTCTCGTGAAAGGTGGCTTTCACAAATTTTCCCAAGGTACACCCCTTGCACTGATCTGACTGCACAAGAGTACCCTTAGGAAGCCCAGTAGAAATCTGTTGCAGTATCTTCAAAGCTCCATGGTGAAGGTGGCCCAATCTCCGGTGCCACAGCTCGCCATCATCCCCGCTCACCACTCCTTCCGCCTTGCATGCCATTGCTGTGCAGCCATCCATTTGCAATTGATAAAGGTTCTTGACTCGAACCCCTATCTTCCAGGTCTCTCCAGTTGTCTTACTGCACAGGAAAGCCTTTCCCTCGCTGAAGACAACATCATACCTCTTGTCTTCTAACATCGCCACAGAGATCAGATTATTCTTCAATCCTGGAACATGCATCACTTCCTTTAATACGAAGGGTTTACCAAACTCCCTCTCAAAGGAAATGGTACTGATACCGGTCGCACTGTATCTACCATCATCGCCCATCTCGATGTGCACTCCAAGATATTTCTCATCCAGATCTAAAAACAGATCTCGATCTCCAGTCATGTGAAAAGACACACCACTGTCCAAGAACCATACTGATCCCATCACACTTGAGACCAAGCATGACTAAAAATCCAAATTTCAAACCGCGAGGCTAAGGCCTCCCCACCGGCAAGTCTCAAGAACTTGCTTATTTTTCTTCTTCTGTGGACAATTTGTGGCATAATGTCCGTGTTGGTGACAGTGAAAGCACTTCACCTTGGACATGTCTTGCTTCTTGCCTTTCGCACCAGACTGAGAAGCTTTCTTGCTCTTCCCCTTCTTTGCTTTGGCAGCCAAAGCGCAATTTTCTTCATCAAATGCCTTTGATGAAGATCCGTCCCTGGTACTCCGCCTTATCTCCTCTTGCACAAGATCCGACCAAAGTCGCTCCCATCCTGGCAATTTCTCCCGACCATTGACAGAATCCTGATAGGCATGCCAACTCTTTGGAAGACCAAGGAGAGCCAAGCTCACCAATTCCTCATCATCTACAGTCACCCCCACACTTCCCAGCTCATCCCTGCATTGGATGAACTTCGTGATGTACTTGGGCATACTGTCGCCTTTCTCCATCTTTATGTGTCTGAGTTTATCCTTGAGCGCCAACTTCCTCTGGTCGCTCTTGCTTTGGAATAAATCTGTCAACACTTTCCACATCAAGTATGGAGAAGCTTTTCCATGCATGTTGGATACAATGTGATCCTTCACGCCCTCCAACAGAATCCTTCGACATTTTTCCATCTTCTTTTGCCAAGCCTCAACTTGAGCAGCATCAGTAGGCTTTGGGATCTCAGCATCTATGAACTCCTTCAGCCCGTTATCATCTAATACCACCTCCATTCTGTCCTTCCATGCAACATAATTCGAACTGCCCTCAAGAGCATACTCCAGTCGCAATCTGTTGAAAGACGTTTCAACTTTGGCACCAAGAAAACTGTTGCAAATTCGAATCCCAAATTTTGCTGCAAATTCGAATTCCACCAGCTCAAAACTCAACCGCTTCCGATCTGTGAGAAAAAATTATTTCTAGCACAGAGATCGACTGGAGGGGCATTTACTGGATATATCACCTTTCAAAGAAAGGATGGATCCAGAGGCTACCTGGCCCGTTACAGACTCTGTCTACCGAAATAATTGTAATCACTGTAATAGATCCGATGATCAATCTCGCTCCGACACCATGTAGAAATTTGAATAATAGCTGAATTATTCACCGAGATTATCCTGATTACACACTATTTAAACTTCATGCATAATACATAACCTCTTCTACAATTGATCGTCAATATGCGGAAATAGAAGCAGTCGCATGCGCACATTAAAACATAATCAAGCACACATATCAACACAGTATGTAATGGGGAAAGCAATAGCTGAAAACCCCCAACTATTTGTATATTATAATGATAGAGAACATGTAACAATACATAGCACAAAGCTCTCACAGCTCTCAGCACTATCTCACATGCTACACACAAAACTAGTATGGAAAGTGAACTAGTCAAAGGTTCAAATCTCCTCCACAAGTCTGCCTACCTCTACTGTGCAATCCAAGATGAGTAATGATGAGATCCAAGTTCGAATCCCACTAGCTACAACTGCGCAATCCTCATTGGAAATCTCCATCAATGTGTGTGCAAATCTCATGCACAGCCAATAGTCACAACTGATAGTAGACTCACCCTTTCACCCACCTCTAACACTGGTCTCCACTGAATCGTCTATGTATCATAGCGAATCGATGTGTTCTTGAGTTGAATAATGAGTTACTAATTAATGAATTAAATAATATTTAATTCACTCCACTCATTACTAGTTGATTAGCTAGTTAAACTAATCTCAACTAGTTCAACCAAGTTAAACCGAACACAACTCCACCAACTGTCTCATCAACTCCACCAAACTTCTGCCACTGAAGTCCTAACTGAAGTCAACCATGCATGAGCTCACCAAACCCCTAAGAATAGCATAATTCCTCTGTCAGATGCATGAGCCACTTCCAAGGCTCGAACTGAAGTGCTCCAAGAGAGTAAACTAAAGTTTATAGTCCAAATACTATTAAGGGTTCATAATATTTGACTGTTCTATTTTTAGCTCGACAGTCTAAAAATAGAAACCGCCCAATGTCTAAAAATAGAGGTCCATCTATTTTTACCAACTCGACCAATCATCCATAAATAGCATCCTACAACTCATAGACCATGATCCATATGTCTAAAAATAGACTTTGCACCAAAAATAGCCTGCGGGCCCACTTAGTGAAGGCGACTTCATTTCACTAAGCTCCATCATCTTGTTGCATTTTCAACACCTTTCTTGCTAAGAGGGATTGTTGAAAATGTAGTAAAAAGTCTCAATTTTGATTTTTGCCTTAATTAAAATTGAGGAAATTCAAAATTCCACATTAGCAGGTAACTTGGAGGAGTTAACTGAGGTGACATGGATCTTGTCACTCAGTTAAGAACACTGAATTCGAGTTAATGAGTTCAATTTCATTTTACTTTAGTTGATTCCTAAAAAAATTAGGAGTCTATCTCAATTAATTCGAGTTAGGGGCATGACGTTCAAAGGTGTGCAGTGAGCTCCTAAATTTTAGGAGACTAGGTTGAGTTAATTTCAGTTGTAGAAATTTGATTCAGTTAAATTTAGTTATGGTTAGCTAAACTAGTTGCAATTGCTAGAGAAACTAGTGGAATTTCAAGTTGTGGACTGTAACTTCAATCATACTCAATGATCATCCAGATAACTAATCAATCAGCATAAATTAACTCATGCATGCAGATAATTTGAATTACCGAGTTGTGGTGGACTTTCCAAGGTAGTTTACACTTAATTATATACTAGAGTGTATAGTTCATTTTATTGGTCAAAGGAAGGACCTAGATGAATTGTGCAATTCAATTGAGGGAATTTCCTTGAAAATGGGGGCCAATTCCACCAGGAAAAAATGCAAAGAATTAGGGGCTTGGAAGCTTGAAAATTTGGATAAGTATTGGCCAGGTTAGTCAATTAGGCAGAGAGATAGAGTATACACTTACATGTTATGCTTAGGCTTGAGCACACATTGTATTTGATCTCTATTCTTTTATTAATCCAATACAGATAGTAAGGGGTTTTGAGTAGTTTATTTCCCCTAGAGAAATATTTGTGCATGTGTGATGTTTCCTTTTGCATGTTAAGGATATGTGTTCTTGATCATGAATTATCTTTCAAAGATCAAAACAGTAGCTTTTAGTCTTGTGATTTAGTAAATTTTATGAGCAATTTAGAATCTACACATTGATTTATACAACCTGAAGTCCCTTCGGAGATAATTAACTATAATATTCCCTTTGAGGGTGTAGGTCTTCTCGTAGGAAGAGTCTGCCTTGATTTTATCTTCTACTTATATTAGATTATATTGTTCCCATGGGACCAATCCCCCTATAATTTCCAAATAGCAGGGAAATATATCTCTAACCCTTTGATCAAAATTGGAATCAAATGCGGCTATAACTCTTAACACATTTCCCAGACATTCCTCAGCCTTGGCCCTAGCAGCCTCCTTCTGAATCATCTTGGAAACTTCAAGTATTGCACCAGTTCTTTCCACGATATCCATGGTCCTTAACTCATTGGCTGACTTTTCATTGAGGTACCAAATGAATTTTCTATTATCTCATCATTTTTACCATCTTCCTCTTTGGACGATAGGATAAATAATTGAGTGCATTTGATAATAAATTTTTTCTCTGGAAGCAAGGTTATATTTCCCAAAAAAAAGTTTTCCTCATTTATGATCTTATCCCAAATCAGCTACCTATTCTGGATGAGATACATATTACCTTTCAACTTGTTCTTTGGCTCTGTAATCTCTTGGTTTGTGGTCTGCAAGTTTTTACTAGTTTTATCCACATTTCCTCTAGCAATCTCTAACTGCTTCTCCTTTTGTGCAAGAGCGCGCTCGGTATTTTCCAGATAAACCTGCACTTTCTTGGGTTCACCCTCTAAGATTTATAACTCAATGAGGGTCTTAGTTAATTTTTCAGTAGGATTTTGTGGGTCTTTTGGTACTATTACCACACAAATATGTGAATTGGTTCTCTGTTGGAGCTCTGCCACTTGTTGCTTGAGAACCACCACCTTGTTATTTATATCTATGAGATCTTTAGCCAAGATCTCTTTCTCACCCTCCACTTGGGCCAGCTCCTTGGATTTCACATGCTCACTAGCAGGCATTTTCATCTTATGTCTTAGGTCTTGAATCTCATTTTGAGAACTATGGATGAGGGTCTCTACCACAATCTTATCCTCTGGATTTACTATGAATTTGACAATCATCTCTTTGACATTTTCATTATGTAGATGGAGATATATAGAGTTATATTTTTCTTGCTTCAGCCTGGTGGCAGCTTTCTCCAATAAGTTCTCAACTTTACTGATTTTTAAAGTGTTTTTGCTCAACTTGTTGTAGAGAAATTTTATGACCTGTCTATGAAAAATTATTTTTTCTAGAAGAGAGACACTAGCCATGTCAAGTGACACATCCACAATCCTAAATTGTGGTCCTGAAGGTCTAAGAGACTATGTTGAGGGGTGATGTAATGAGAACTTCATCTAGATTATTTCCAGGTCCATAGCAGCTAGAAGTCTAGTCTGACAGGGGACCGGATGTGATGCTAACTTCTACTACGTTTCTTCCCTAATTCTTTTGTTATTCTCCTCTGTCAAATGTCACATTTCCCAAATAGGGCCCATTGTTGTTGATCTTCCTACAAAAATCATAATAGCTACCTCTGTAGAGGTGGATATGGTAGCTTAAGGGGGGTTTTCTAGGGTCACTTGAAAGCCTGGCTGGTTCAAGTTGGTTTCAGTCAGCCTGGTCTCATTTTCTTCATCACCTAATTCTTGAATCTTAGCCCTTTTGATCAAGTGTGCCTCTTCCATTTCTATGTCTCCGACCTCATCCATGTTTCTATTTTGAACCTTATCCTTTGAGGTTGACATTTCAATATCCATCTATGTATTAATGGGCCAAGAATATGACTTAGCCATCCATTCAAGTTCAAGCCTATACTCATGTTCATAAGCTGAGGCATTAATGTTCTTCCTCCTCTTTGATATGATTCCATGGGGGTCATAGAGCCAAATTTATCCCATTTCAAAATATAGTTCTTTCAAAAGGTCTTCAACTTGCTGAAAGGCTTGTATAGTGTTAAAAATGAAGGGGCCGATTGGTTTACCCAATTTGAACATCTAGCCCTTCTTGGCAGGAAGGAAGTGGGTTTGATCAAAGTGCAAGATCTACGAGATGAATTCTAGGGAAAATATGCTCATGGGCATGAAAATGGGTAAATAGTAAGGGGGAAGTTTTGATCCATAGGCTCTAATTTAAATTTACTCTTAAAAATAAATCCCAATATCCCACCTTGGTATCCTTGCTAAGTTGGAGGATTGTTTTATGCTCAGGCATAATACTTGGGGGAGAGAAATTATTTATGATTTTGTAAGAAGTGGACATGTATGTAGAAATGAAACGGGAATAACCTTCATTTTCTAGTTTTCTCTTGAAAACATTGTCCCAATTAAATACAAATTTTCTTTGTTTGTGAGAATCCATAAGACTAAGACCCAAGTATTAAAATCCATCCACATGGGTATACACAAAAAGGTAAAATGAGATAGAGTAGTATATGAAATAGGTAGTAATGGTAAAATGATGTAACTGGAACTTTATAAACTTGACGAGGAATGAGGGTATGCAAAAAATGAGTTCTGGTTGCATCATTGTGCATAAAAAACCTATGGAAGATTTAGTAATATTAGAGGTTTCATCTTCCTGATAGTGGTCAAGATGGGTTGCATGGCTTTAGTAAACATGGGTACGAGAAACGAATCTGCGATGGGCAGGGTTTGATGGCCAAGGGCCAAAATCATCTAAAGGAAAGATTATTATTCTTCAGCTGAGAGGGTGTTATAACTATAGAATGGGGTTGTCTCCATAAATTTCTTATGGTTGGGGGAATCTAGGTAAATGAAATCTTTTTGAATTATTTTTGGATTTATTTCCATAATTTTCACTCCATAAGAGGATATGAAGCAATTTTTCTCCTATGCATATGATGTAGCAAGCCAAGAAATGAATTTTTGGAAGTCGTAGATGGTGGGGGAGATTTGATAGTATAATATTGACTCTACTACCCTAAAGGGGTCCTCTCTCTAGAGATTCCATTCATACATGTTGAACCGAAGGTCTTCCAGGTGGTATGGACATGGTGAGTCATGAATCTTGACTTCCTTATCCTTGATGGGATCAATATTTGAAGAGGGTTTCGCCTCTTAGGGTTTCAGATTTTTCGGTGTGGGTTTCTTCATTTTAAGCATAAGAAGAAAAACAAGAAGCCAAGGTATGTGGGCTACCTGATTATCAGGTGGAATTAGATAGAACGGGGCTTAGATGATTCTGCGTTGGTTGACAGTTGAACGATGTGGTGGAAAGGCACAACAGCCAGAGAGATTGACTGTAGAAACAATATTTCAAATTCAAATGGCCAACGGGTCATGGTCTTGTAGACAAGATGGGAGACACTCATCTGACATGAGATGGACATGTGAGGTGGGTTACAAGTTTCAACACGAGGTTGGGTAGGGCGACTCGACAGAGATAGAGGGAGGTATACCATTGACCTTGTGTGCAACACGCTCACTTATCAACGTGGATGTTGTGTCGACATATAATGTGGTCGGTGTGGTTCCCACTCTTCGATGAGGTGGATGATTGGGGTTAGAGAGTGAAATTGGACTCGCCGATGTAAATCTAGACCATAGATCGGCCGAGCCCACCGCTTTGACTTTTCTCCTCCACGGGCTGGCATTGGCATATATGTTGCGCTAGTTACCTTGTCGTAATGCTTCCTTAGGTTGGTTGCGTGACAATTCTTGATGACCCATCGAGCAACTGATTGAGATTTAACTTTCTATGCTCAAGCTTGTGGAAGCGGGCCCCCTTTCTTTTACTCTCACTTCCACTGAGATTGGTGTTTAATGCTTGTTTTTCCCACTCGTACAAATTGTGCCTATGTGTCTATTAGTTGTGTGAGCATTTATTAAATCCCCATTTTTCATTTTCCTATATGTATTTCTTTGAACGCAAGAATAAATCCTCGACCATAGGAAAATTTTTTTAAGGGGAATGAGGGGTACAACATTCGACTCCAACTAGGGACAGTGCCTTGCAAGTAAGGCATTGAGAACCTACATATTATTGCCTTGAACTTGGGCATGGAGTCAAACAATTCAAGCATATAAAATTAAAACACAAGAAATAAAGATAAAATGAACACTTTGGTATGTACAATGGCTCACTGGTATTTACAATGGATCAAGGTGAAATTCTTTAATGTTGGAAACAGAACTTGAGGAACTACCCATTTACAGGAAGTTCAAGCACTTCACCATCTGAATTCTCCAGTAAGAAGGCATTATTCCCCTTTGCTTCAGCTATCTTGAAAGGTCCCATGTTTTCCTTTGTCTTCTCTCCTAACATCCCATCTGAGCACTTGATCACCTCGATGAAAAGGCATGTTCTTTTCCCATGCTTTCTTGTAATTCCACCAGCTGATTTATTATCCTAGTTAGATAATTTGACTCCTCCTTGACATCCTGTAGAATTTTTTCCAATGGCATAGCGAATTGGATAGGGAAAAATGCAGTTGTCCCATATACCAACTCAAATGGGAACTTCCCGATTGACCTCTTAGTAGTAAATCTGTTAACCCACAATGCAAACTTAAGTTGTGCCCAAATTGTCTAATTTTTTTCTATAGCCTTCTTAAGAATTACGACTAAGGTATTGTTGGATGATTCTGCTAATCCATTCCCCTATGGATAGTAAGTGGTATAAAGCCCCAAAATAATATTTTAATAATGACATAGGTTGATAAATTTGGTCGATTTGAACACATGAGCATTCAGTGACAATATTTCTGGGACAACCAAAGCTAGTAAGAATGTTCTCCTCCATTAATTTAATAACCATTGCATTAGTTACATTCTTGATAGGGATGGATTATGCCCATTTAGTGAAGCAATATATTGCTATGAGTATCCATTTTTTCTATCCACTAGATGGTGAATGTATTTCTCCAATGAATTCTAGCCCCCACTATCTAAAAGGTTCTTCTACAAAAACAAGGATTAGAGAGAAAGGCACTAGTTTCTGTTTTTCATAAAAGACTTGGCAATTTTTATAGGCTCTGACATATGCATGAAACTCACCAAATAACTTAGTCCAATAGAAGCTAGCTTTGAGAATCTTATGGGTCGTGACCCTATAGCTATAATGTCCCCCACAGACATAGTGATCCAGGTGGACCTTATTAGTTGAACTGCAATTGAGTCTAGTCATATTGTAAAACAAGATGGTTATGTCTAGTCATGTTCTAAGAGTGTGATAGTCATGTCCAGGAAAATTCTAATGCCAAATGGATAGCAATTGATCCTGACAATCCTAAAATTGAAGTATTTCAGAATGTCATGAAAACATTATCAGATTTTAGAGCTTACTGAAATGAATCCAACGACGCAAAAGACATGCAAAACAGAGTGTGTATGCAAAATATATGAGTGATCAAAGTTTTTGGGACCGAGTGCAAAGGAGGTAAAAATGGGTCCCACAAAGCTCCACGTGGCACTATATGGACAGGACACGTGGTAGCTTCTAGTGAAGACACATGGCAGTCGCATCATGACTTGGCATATCTGTCTAATGACGTGGCATATGATGATGTCAGTAGGGGCCGATATGGACCAGTTGGAGGAAAACACATGGCTTGATGATGTCAGTAGGTGACATGGAAGATGATGATGTCAGCATTTCCACATGGTAGTAGAATAATGACATCAACAAGGTGATGTGGCAACACGAGAGGCTAACATGTGTCACTTAGATTTGGTCTTTTGGCATCGATTTGTGCAAGTCACAAATTTCCACATGACATATGTACGATGACATGGTGTTGATGTAGCAGGGTCAGTTGACAATACAACGGATGATGTGGACTGACTTGGTGTTGATGTGGCAAGTACAACTGGAAGTGACATCAGTAGGGTGACTGGACTATACGAAGGCACATGAACCAATCAGTTGAGGACACGTGCCAATATGGCAGTGACATCAGCAGGGTGACTGGACTATATGATGGCACATGAACCAGTCGGATGAGGACACGTGCCAATATGGCAGTTGACTGGGTAGTGATGTTATCAGGGTGACTAGGTTGTACGGATGACACGTGGGCCAATCCCATGAGCACACTTGGCACGTACAAATATTGACACTTGGAATTTTTTGGTTTGTTGAGGATGGACCATCACGTAGTGCCATGTGGCCCAATCATAGGGCGCCACATGACCTAATCGAGAGCAGCCACATGGTTGTATTTCATTCTTCAAAAATTTTAAGGTTTGTTGCAATCCGTAGAGTTTGAACTCCTGACATGTCAGCCACCAATCCCACGCGCTACAATTATGCCACCATTGTTGCTCAATTACTATCGGATACATATGATATTTAAATTTTATTGACACCATATATGGGGGAAAGGGATATTGTGGAGCCCGCCATACCCCACGTCCATGATAGTGATGTTTTAGAGTTCCCCAAACAATATGTTAAATGCACCAGCGGTGGAGTGGACCAACGGGCTAGGCCTTAGGCCATGGGCCAATGATTATGGGTCTTGGGCCATGGGCTAATGGTTATTGGAATGTGACAAGGTGTGATACAGCTGGGCTGACCCTCTTTCCATACCATAAGACTTGACCTACGGGCCATAAGCATTAATTTTTATGTGTATATGGTGTGGTTTGGGGCGGTGGATCCGTTGACCCTGCCACCAAATCATTTTTTTTTAATGTATTATCTAATGTACCATATCACTCTACCCAAAAAATAATCAACAAACAATTCCAAATGTGGATCAAACCCCCCACTTGGGGTTATATAACCAACGCACCCAACCAATCATGCTATATTGAATTTTGTTGTATGGTGAGTAGAATGAGTTTGTTTTAAGTTGCAGTTCAAAACTGATTTGGGCCTATTGTGGCCACGTGGTAACATTTTTTAGCATGGGAAGAGCCTAAACAAGTGTTTTTGGGCCTTCCGGACGCAATGGTAGAATCAATTTCTTCATTAAAACGACCTATTTTGCATTTTTTTCTCGGCGAGAAAGATGATTTCAACACTTCTGCAGGAAGCAGTTGGTTTATAACTTTTTATCTCTAAATGAGTACCAGGACCTGTTGCCACAATCAGTGAGAGAGTCCTTTTCTTTTGGCACCATATTTCTTTGTAAAAGGAGTTAATTGCAAGTGAGTGTTCTATGAAAGAGAACCTTTCTTGAAGGGAAACACTGCCACTCCAGCATAAGATTTACTCTAAGAGAGAAATAATTTTAATGTACTCATTTTGCAGTCGAGATCAATAAAGTGGCTTAGCCATTGGAGTAGGGCCCATAGACATAACCCACAAGTTGTGCGATAAACTCTCTTATCATGTGGTTGTTTCTTTTCATTTTTTGTCATTTAAAGTTTCAAATGTTTTTTTTTCATCTTTAAGTTCCTTTGAAACTTAATTATGCACATTTGAATACCCAAATTTTATATTTGAAAAGTATCTTGCAATGAATCGATCCTTTTTTCAGATAATTTTGGTATCAAAGCCTACATTTCCATAGTATTGTAGGTTGATTTTGCAATGAGAAAAAGCATGAAGCAAGTTCGATTGCAGGAGTTGGAAGAGACTAACCAGTAGTATCGACAAGAGAATTTTTAATTGCAATGAATAGTGTGGGAATTGCAAGAAGATAAACATAGATTGCAACCAAGGATCCAAGCCATGCAGGAAATTTGTAATAGGAGTCCAACTATTGTTGAAGATAATGAAGTTCGCCCATTTCATCAACAATCGGATGAAGAAGGTTCTTATTCATCTGATAGTCCAAAATAAGATCAATCAGTGGAAGAAGAAATTGGAACTTTTTCCTCACCATACGAGGATATCTCTTATGTATAAACCTCCCATAAGATTGATTCGAGATTAGAAAAAGAAGACGCTTCAAGTGATCATGAGTTTGGAGCATTCAAAAAACATGCCAAGGGATTTGGTATTAAGTTGATGACAAAAATGGGGTATCATCCAGGTCAAGGCCTCGAAAATCATGGCCAAGATAGACTTCAACCAATATCATTCTAGGAGAGACCACAGTATGAAGGATTGGGATTTGATCAACTAGTGTGCGGCTATTGCAAAAATAAAGGTCACATTGCATATCAATGTTGGACATTACATTTTGAACAACTGCTGAAGAAGATGCAAGATCGTACACCTTCTTATCAAAACTTAGTTATGGAGGTCATTATAAGGACATATCCATGCACTTTCTATGGAATTAATTCCCATTGTGTAGATCAATGTTGGAAGCAGAAAGTCTACAGTAAAAATTTCCATGCAACAAGGAGTATTCTGAGAAAGGGTGATGCAACATTGTGAGTGAAGAAAAGTTTTGAGAAAGGCTTTGATGCAGTCAATACCTTCGGAAGAAGACTTAGCACAGTCAAGATAGAGCTCATGGAGATTGAACAATAAGATGACCAAGGCAAACTCAGGACATAAGTTTTTTCACAATGTAAACTGAAGGGACATTCAGAGATTACATGTCTGATGTTACCTCAAGAATTGACAACAATAGAATTAGGACTAGAGGAACCACTACCAAATCTATAGGAGGAAGCAAAAGAAGCTAAGAAGGAAGATTGCAAGTCTTCCTCAGTGGAAGATAGATTGCTTGCTTGGAATTGGGCATATTTCATGCCTTATGTTTGATTGTCATCGAGTCTATAATAAAGTGATTTGTCAGATGGAAATCACATCAGTAAGTCTAGTTGAGTCTATAATAAATTCAAGATTGTCAAGTATCTGATGATTGATGTAATAAAATTTTGGTGCAACAAAAGTATTTAGTATGGAGGAATGATCCAGGTGAATCTTGTCAGTTGAATTGCAATTTAGTCTAGTCATATTGTAAACGATGATGGTTATATATAGTCATGTTTTGAAACTGGATGGTCATGTCCAAGAAAATTCTAACCCCATATGGATAGAAATTGATCCTGAAAAACCTAAAAATGAAGTATCTCAAAACGTCATGAAACCAGATAAGGTTGTAGAGCTCTTCGAGATGAATCCAACGATGCAAATGGAACACAAAACATAGTTTTTATGCAGAAGATATGAGTAGTCATTTTTTTTGGGATTGAGTGCAAAGAAGGTCAAAATGGGTCCCACATATGTCCACGTGGCACTGTATAGACGAGACACATGATAGATTTTAGTGAAGACACATGGCAGTTGTACGATGACTTGGAAGATTTGTATAATGACATGGCGTATGATGATGTCAACATCACGTAATTATGGGCCGATATGGAGTAGTTAGAGGAAGACACGTGGTTTGATGACGTCAACAGGTGCCCAATCGACAAGTGGCATGGCAGATTAGGACGTCATCATGTTGACATGGGAGTACGATTAATGATGTTAGCAAGGTGACGTGGCAGGACGAGAGGCTAACATGTGTCACTTAGTTTTTGTCTTTTGGCATCGAGTTGGTGCAATCACAAATTTCCATGTGGCATCCATACAATGACGTGGTGCTGACGTAGCAGGGAAAACTTACAATATGGTAAATGGTGTGGGATGACATGGTGCTAATGTGGCAGATACTGATGGAAGTGACATCAGCAGGGTGACTGGATTTTACAGTGACATGTGAACTAACTGAATGAGGACATGTGGTAGTACGATGGTTGATTGGGCAGTGACGTTAGCAAGGTGACTAGGCTATACAAATAGGACGTGGGCCACTATAGGGAGGACACTTAGCACGTACATATATTGACACTCAACGATTTTTGGTTCTTTGAGGATGGGCCAATCTTGTAGTGCCATGTGGTCGAATCAGGAGCAAGCACATGGTTGTATTTCATTCGTCAAAAATTTTAAGGTTTGTTGCACTCCACGGGGGTTGAAATCCTGACCTTCTGACCTCCAGTCCCACATGCTACCACTATGCCACCATTGTTGGTCGATTACTATGGGACACATATTCTATTTAAATCTTATTGACACCATATATGGGGGAAAGGGATATGGCGGAGCCCGCCATATCTAGCAGCTCTGCCATACCCGACGTCCATGATAACGATGGTTAACAGGTCTACCGAACGATACGTTGAATGCACTGATACTGGATTGGGCCAACGGGTCAGTCTTAGGCCACGAGCCAATGGTTACAGGACTTGGGCCATAGGCCAATGGTTATTGGAGTGTGGTAGGGTGTGACATAGCTGGGTTGGTCCGACCACCATACCATAATACTTGGCACAGCCTACGGGCCATAAAAATTAATGTTTATGTATATGTGGTGTGGTGTGGGGTGGCGGGTCTGTTGACCGCCACCACCAAATCATTTTTAATTTTTTTAATGTATTATCCAATGTACCATATCACTTCACCCACAAAATAATCAACAAACAACGCAAAACATGGATCGAACCCTCGACCTGGGTTTATATGAACAATGTGCCCAATCGATCATGCCATATTAACTTTTATGGTAAGCAGAACAAATTTGTTTTAAGTTTCAGATCGAAATTGATTTGGGCCTAATGTGGCCATGCATTAACCTTTTTTAGCACGAGAAGAGCCTAAAAAATGGTTTTTGGGCCTTTCGGACGCAGTGGCAGCATAAATTTATTAATTGGAGCAACCTATTTTGCAGTTTATCCTCAATTAGAAAGATGATTTTGACACTTCTGCAAGAAGTAGTTGGTTTATAACTTTTTATCTTGGAATGAGTACCAAGACCTCTTGCCACGTTCAGTGAGAGAGTCCTTTTCAATTGGCACTATATTTTCTTTGTAAAAGGAGTTAAATTGCGAGTGAGATTTCTCTAAGGGATATCGTTTCTTAAAGGGAAACAATGTCACTCTAGCATAAGATTTACTCTAAGAGACAAAGAATTTTAATGTACTCATTTTGCAGTTGAGATCAATAAAGCGACCTAGCCATTAGAGCAAGGCCCGAAGACGTAACCCACAAGTTGTGTGGTGAACTTCGTTATCACATGGTTTTTTCTTTTCATTTTTTGTCATTTTAAGTTTCAAATGTTTTTGTTTCATCTTTAAGTTCCTTTGAAACTTAATTATGCACATTTGAAGACCCAAATTATATCTGCAAAGTATCTTGCGACGAAACGGTCCTTTTTCAGATCACACAATTATGAAACTCGTCTATTGCCTTGGAAATTTCTTCTTCCACCAAACATAATAGTAAGATTCCCACTAGGTCCTTCCAATAGCTGACCATTGGAAATGATGAAATTTTTGGTTTGTAGCCTTAGAGCTTTGTATCTTAATTTGTTGAAGTTAAGTGGGAATTTCAAGAATAATAAGTATTAACAACAAATTTGTACCACTCTGAAACTAGATATTTATTTTGTATTTTCTATATGTGTTACACAGAAATTTGTCACCGTCCCTACAATTCCCCATCCCGCACATTAGAGGGCTCATTTCGTGACCTGTGAGCAATGACATAACCTGAAAACACTTTCATGGCATTCCCCTAGAGATGGACTTTCATTCCCCTGAAGACATCTCCTTGTGAAAAACCCTAAAAATAGCCTTTTCATCCTTGGCGCGACTAGCCTGTGTTATACCCGCGCCAATGGGGGAAATTCTTCAAAGAGGGCGTGCCAATTGGCGCTCTGTCTCAAAGTGGCACTCGTGCCAGGCTTAATAAAGGGTGTTTTTTAAAAATAAATGGCGGAAGATTAACTCCAACCAACTCCTGAACTGGTCTCTAAATTGAGTTGGGACGTTTGGCTCTGGATTTCCATGTAGAGGAAGTAGTTTTCCACCTCTCATGGAAGCTTCCTTGAGGATAGGGCCAATCCCATGATTGTAGGGATCCCAACTCCTCTTCCACCATCTATATAAGCTTGCCTTTTCTCTTTGCATGCTAGTCTCTAAGAGTCTCCAAGAATCTCCAAGAGCCTTCATAGCCTAAAGAATGCTGCAAGAGCTTTGATAGTCCTCATAGTGCCAAATCCATAGCAAGGAGATTGACGATCGAAGAGAGAGGCTTGTCCCTATTCCCGACAAGCTTTACCGAGACATATTCCGTTGACGACCCGCTGAAGGAGGATTTCAGCGTCAGAGCTAGGTTGTATCATCCTTTGTTTCATTAATATAAGCGACTACGATTATAGTTCCACTTGTATTTTTCATGCTTGTTTATGAGTTGTGTCCTCTCTGACTGACACATAATTGCAATTATATGGTTTTACGCTCGTATGTTCATCGTGTTTCTTGTACGTGCAGGTGTTCGATCACGTCAAGTGGTGGAATTGTGACCTATCGGAGAAAGGGATCGAGAGCACTATCCTCTCTGCAACGACAACCGCGTTGGACCTGAGGTAGGCCTTCTATCGCGCTTTGATTTTTGCAATTAGGAGCTTGCGTTGTAGCATGTTTGATTGTTTCTAGACCCGATTTGGGCTATTAGGGATCGCCTCTATCCGCAGAGGGGATTTACCTCCACAACAAATTTGCGACTCCGTTGGGGAGTTAGCTTGTTGTTTGCTTTATAAACTACAGACGGAACCTGAAGTTAGCCAGATAGCCTTCGAAACGCTCTTGCTATGCATTAGCGAAGTAGATGAATGTTGCTTCAGTCAATCTCTGGTTTAGTTTATAAACTGAACACTTGGAGTATTGTCTTGTCTTTCGGTTGATTCTTGACTTTTCTTGCTTGATCAGCTCTTTTGGCTGGTTATTTTTGTGTCTTTGGCTTTTGGCTAAGCTCCAACATCACTAGTATGCTTCTTGGATTGCTTATTTTTATTTTTCCTTAGTAAACTCAGCTGGCGCGCTTTTCAGTGTGACAGTCACGCCCACTGGCGCATGTTGTCAGTGTATTACTCGCGCCAATTCTATTATGGCGCTAGTTTCAGCCTTACAATCGTGCCAATACTGTAAGGTGCTAGGGTTTACTGTGTTTTGAGCCTTCTGAGACTGATCTGGGTGTTTGGTCTTCTTTTTTCGCCTGCTTGAGTGTTCTGGAGCCTTGTTTGACTGATTGTGACCTTCATCCTTTGGTGTTTGCCCGTTTCTATCGATTTTACATATTAGCCCTAGGGCATCTAGGTGCTGTTGTGCGTCGAGCCTCCCTTGGGAGTTTTTGGTTGTTTCTTGTTCATTCAGCTTTGTGATTGCTTCTCTGCACTTGTTTGGTGGTTTTCTATTGTTTTATTGCGTTATTTGACTGATTTGCTTCTTCTTCATTCGAATTCCGCGTTGTCTCTCTTTGAGCCTAGATTACATGGTTCATTTGAGTCTTGGAGATTATGCTTGAAGTGGTGAGTCTGGTCTTGGTTGGGAGAAATTCTTTGTTTTTTTTCATTTTCAGGCGTTGGCGCTTGTTGTTAGTTAGCAACCCGAGCCAATTTTCCATTGGCGCTAGTTATCAGTGAGCAAGTCGCGCCAGTTGGCGCTAGTTGTCAATGACAAAGTCGTGCCAATTTCAGGGTGTGTGAAAATTGAGACTTTTTCCCTAAATCCTTCACCAGTGTGTCTTTACCTTCCAGTCTTTTCACTGTATGAGCATAGATTACATTGCTCATTGTTTGAAATGTCTTATTTCCATGATTGTTTGATGTAAAACGGAATGAATGCCTTGTTTTGATCTCTTGCTTTGGAAGTCCTCTTTGTGTTTGACCTCATATGTCTTGTCGTCTTTTGAGGTATTTCGTGACAAAGTGTTTGAAACAATGATTGCATTCTTATTGTTTGTTTACATCTCTTTTGCATTCATCCTTCATTAATAATATTTTCATTCTTTTAGTTTTCATCTCATAGTTTGCTTTTCGTTTAAATGCATTAGATCACATTGCATTGAAAAGTGTTTTTTGAGATCCATCATTGAGCTTAGATTACATTGTTTAATGATTGAAAATTAAAAATTGCTTTGAGTGCATTCTCTTTCATTAAAAGCATGCATTAAGTAGATTCACATTTCATCGAAAAATGCATTGAGTGCATTCTTATCATTTGAAAAGAAAAGGAAATTGTGCATAGATTACAATTGCATAGTTTTCGAAAAAGAGGATTTTGCATAGATTACATTGCATTATTCACATCATTGAATATTTTAGATTACTTTCGGATAGTGAGAGTCATCTAGTTTGGAAAGTTTTCGTTTACAGTGTTGTTGTTTGTTGCATCATTGTTTGAAGCTCTTCCCTTAACTAGATAGCATTCATTCAATTGAAAGATTTCTTTTATCATATAGCTGCATATAGGAGATTTTGAGACATAACACTCGCTAGGGCCTGAAAACTGAAATATAATTGAAGATAAACATTAAAATTTATCCAATTTACACTAAGGCAGCATTGAAACATTAACGAAATATTTAGATTTCTAGGCTAGAGACGTGTTCCGGCATCGTTAAACCTAGTAGTTGTCGTTCGCCTCTTGGCTTTAGACAGCGCTAGTACGGACTTGTGCTCCCCATACCGTCGCGTATATAAAGGGAGACCCCACTAGGTTTCTATCCTTTATCCATAGGAAGTCGAGTCTGCCGCTTTATACCCATGATACACTGGACACAGCATTCGGGGAGATTGCCTGCACGTACGTTAAGTCCTTGGTTGATTTCTCTTTCATTTTGAAACCAAGGTGTATATTGCAGTTCACAGATATTTGGTACACCCTTTGCCTAGATTACCAGAGTAGTCATTTCGATCTTTTCTGACTCTTTAAATTTGAAAGGATCATCAAGCGCTTGTCCTTTCACGCTTGTTTCCAATATGAAAGTGATAGAGTCACCTTTTGCCGGTTTCTCGACTCTTAAAAGATGAAACAGTAGAGTTTTGTTTCAATGTTTTAAAAATTAACTGCCCACGAAATATTCCTGGTTAAAGTTAGTTTCCTTAGGGTGTTATTTTGAATATCTTTTTTGATGGCAACTTTTCCAGAGTTCATCAACCAAGGAATCCCCTCCGATGGGAATCCTGGTCATTTTCCTCCTTTTGGGAATGTTGGTGCTCCTTATATGGCAACGTTGTCCCTTCCTGGGTTAACTGTTGGGTTACCTGTTTGGTTGTTTTCAACCTCTATGGTCCCAAATGTCTCAGCTACTATTCAATCAGCTCCTCCGCCTCAACAACATCATGATGATTCCAAGGTGGACCTCTCCCCTTCTTTGCCTGTTTCTGCGTCCTCCTCTTCTACTTCGCCTGGTGAAAGTCTGGATTCGAGTAACCAGGTGGTTAAGAAGAAGACGAAGAAGTCAAAGAAGAAGAATTCTGATAAAGGAGAGGCTAGCTCTGCGGCTATTGCACCTAAGAAGTCTTCCATTGATAAACCTTCCAACCCTCCGCGGAAATACAAGTTCCCTTGCATGTTGTGCACGGGAGACCATCTTCTTCGATACTGCCCTGGCATTCCCAAGGTGCTTGAAGCATGGTCCAACGGTCGTCTGTCGTTGCCTTTGACTTTCGGGAGTCAGTTTGGGGGCACATCTTCAACTGGTGCTGGTAAGGCTCCTAAGAAGCAGGGTAAGCTTGCCAATCCCTGTAAGTTGTGTGAAGGGCACCATGCCATTCACCTTTGTCCGTATATGGATGAAGCCAAACGAGTGTTGGCCAACTCAACTATTTCTACACAATGCCTCCCGGCTGGTTATAAAAAATTTTCTTTGAGTCCTCCACCAGCTGATCCTATGATTGGTCAAGAGTCATCCTTGGTCGATTCTGCTCCCTCGGAAATTCAAATTCAGGAATCCATTCTGACCAACCATTGGTCATGGGATCGAATGAGCTGGCCCCTTCTACGGTGCACCAGGGCTTTTCCGTTGAGAGTGAACCTCACACCCCTCATGTTCTCCTTGTTTCTTCAGATTCTTCGGACTTGGAGAAAGATTCTCCTGTCCCTATACCTCAATAAGTTTCTCCTCCGCCTCCCGCGATGGAGGTCCCGGAGGATACTCCTCCCACCTTCGAGATGGAGGTCGTGGAGGATGCTCCTTCTTCCGTAACACCAGGGGAAGACCATCTCGGGTCGATGGTAGCCCCTCCGAGTAGTTTGGTCGCTTCCTTTGATTGGAGTCGATTTGCGGGATACCGCCTTCCGTCTTGTGTGCCTTTCGAGATAACGGTACATGCCTTTGGTCTCGTTGTACCCAGCACCATTATAGACGAAGGCGTGTCTGTTAGTATTCTATCCTCAACTACTTGGAAATCTTTCGGTTCGCCTCCGCTTGCGCCTGTTACGCAGAATCTATTGGCATTTAACAGAAGAACTAGTCAACCGTTAGGGATCCTTCCAAGGTTACCTGTTACTTGGGGAGGTAAAACCGTCCATATGGATGTGATGGTTGTTCCAGGCCCCTTGGATTTCAATCTGCTCTTGGGGCGCGATTACACCTATGCCATGGGAGCTCTTGTCTCCTCCCTTTTTCGTGTGGTCTGTTTTCCACATGAAGGATAGATCGTGACCATTGATCAGCTTTCGTTCTTTGGTCCCGATGTGGAAAATGGCCCGCCATCATCCCTTCCTAGTTTTTATCCACCCGTTGTATCTGCCCCACCACAGGTCAACTATGTGGCTACCTACCCCGTGCATGTGCTCAGTGATAGTGCCGTCGTGCATCAGGTGCTGGGGGCATTAGGTCCTGACTTCCAGGATGTTTTCCTTCCATCGGGAGTGGAACTCTTGGAAGCGATGACTTCTTGTTCATTATGATGAGATCGTCGGAGCACAGTTCGTTTTCTTGTGTCAAGCTCCTTAAAAAATGAAACAAGGTTTTCAGAGCATGGTTCCCTTCCTGTGTCAAGCTCTTTAAAAAATGAAACCAAGTTGTCGGAGTAGAGTTCTTTTCCTTGTGTCAAGCTCCTTAAAAAATGAAACAAGATCGTCGCAGCATAGTTCTTTTCCTTGTGTCAAGCTCCTTAAAAAATGAAACAAGCTCGTCGGAGCATGGTTCTTTTCCTGTGTCAAGCTCCTTAAAAAATGAAACAAGGTTGTTGGAGCAGAGTTCCTTGTCTTGTGTCAAGCTCCTTAAAAAATGAAACAAGGTTGTTGGAGCCCAGTTCCTTGTCTTGTGCCAAGCTCCTTAAACCATGAAACAAGGTGTCCTGAGGATAGTTCTTTTGATATGTCAACCTCGTTAAAACAATGAAACATGTTCCCGTTCAATTAGAGTCTTTGATCAGATCTCGTAAAATCCCAGTCGAGTCTTTCTTAGATCTCGTAACTTGAACCTTCACTCCATCTGCCTTTCATATGGATTGAAGCTTGGGGGGCATGTACCTCGAATTGAGTCACCATGCTGGGGGCATGCTTACTTTTTCAAGCATAGTTTGTTTCCATTTCAAGCTTGTGTAAAAGTGAAACCAGTTTCAAGCATAGTTTATCTTTGTTTCAAGCTTGTGTAAAAATGAAACCAACTTCAAGCAAAGTTTCTTGATTTCAAGCTTCTGTAAAAATGAAACCATTCCCTTTTTACCTCTTGTGATTGCCATTTTATCAGCTTGTTTTTTCCAGATGAGCCTTGGTTTTCTCATTCCATCGCCACTATCTGCTTGGCCGATCATATGCCTTCACTTGGTTGTTTTACCTATTCCTGAGGAACCGCTGCGATGAGTGGTCTTGTTAGCCAGCCTCTTAACCTTTACTTGTTCTGAGGAGTTCCACCATTACCAGAACCAGTTGCTACCCTTTATACCACTCGTTCCTCCAGGAGGAGTCAACTTTCAGCTCTTTTCTGACTCTCTAAACATGAAAAGATTGCCAAGTCACTTGTCGTTTTGATCTTGTTAAAGTGGCTGCCAAAGGACATCTACCTAGTATACGTTTACCCCTTTTTCGGGCTGGGATAGATTACTTATGAAAAAGGAATACCCTAGCCTATCGCGACTAGGAGGTTTCCTCAAACATAGTTTTCTACCTTTTCAGATTTGAGGAACTATCTACGAAAAGGGACTGTTGGAGTTTACTTTTCCGCTGTCTTTTAAAACTCTCTAAACATGAAAAGACACCGAGTTCTTCCTTTGTCAGACTCGTTAAACCCTGATGACATCAGATCCAGTCGTAATGACGATATTCGAGTTCCTCCTTCCTAGGACTCGTTAAATGTACTAGGATGGATTCGTTCGAAGGACGAATTTATATGACAAGCATGTGCTATCCTCTTCAATCTTGTGTAAAAATAAAGAGGTACTCACCAGAAATGGTGGGGGAAAAATGGAATCAGTATCATCGTCGTGTCGGCAGTATGTCACTCTTGAACATGGCACTTATCTGCATTTGTGTTGGGTTGGGGACATCTCATCTCATTTTCCACTTGCCTCTGTGGGTTTGGGTGATCCCTTTTGACCTCTCATCTGCTCTTTGCCTCGTCATCATGACCTCTGATCTTTTGATGTCAAATACTGCCAAATCCACTGTCGTGCCGCTGATATGTTCAAGAGAAGTTGACCTCTGCATAATTTCAACCTTCCTCTAATTCTCATCTGATTATGATTCACAAAGACATTATGTTCCTTTGTCTCGCGTCGATGATGTGGGAAACACTATGGCCCACCTTCGATCAAGGTCACTTCCTGTCGACTTCAGCTCATTATCCAGGAAGCTGATCTAGAGACTCCCTTCTAGTACCTTGGAGCCTGCATGCCTCAATGGCAGGTTCTTCGCATTCAACGAGAGGTTTTCATCATTGGCCTCTGATCAAGTGATTCTACAGGTGTTCGATGCCAGCTCACTAATTCACATGCCGTAGATTGTACCTATAGTACCTTGAGGACCATTGTCATTATTGGTGGTACCTCCCGCGTCTGTTAACATCTTTCATCATTGGCTGGTAATCAGATGATGTTCTTGCATGTTCGACTTCAGCTCACATATTCGCATGCTTGAACTTGTACTTTGTTCGGGTCGAGATGGAGCACAAGACCCTAGATTCCTGTTTGTTATAATTCAGACTACGATTTTGTGGATTATTATGATTGGTTACATGACTCATTCATAGGATGGCGCGACCATACCTGAGTCTATTTATCGATCCTCACTGGATGGCTATGACCATACCTTGGATCTGGATTATTGTATACTCTGTTATGGATGGCTGCGCCCATACCACATATATCATGTATTTGAGATATCAGTTGTACTTCTTTACGCAGGTTTTTCGACGGCGGTGTTTTCAGTTGGACATGTTCTCATAAAGCATTTCACCCCTCTCTCTCTTTCGGGCCTCATGCTTTAGGGGGCATCTGTTACACAGCAATTTGTCACCGTCCCTGCAATTCCCCATCCCGCACATTGGAGGGCTCATTTCGTGACCTGTGAGCAGTGACATAACCTGAAAACACTTTCATGGCATTCCCCTAGACATGGAATTTCATTCCCCTGAAGACATCTCCTTGTGAAAACCCTAAAAATAGCCTTTTCATCCTTGGCGCGACTAGCCTGTGTTATACCCGCGCCAATGGGGGAAATTCTTCAAAGAGGGCGAGCCAATTGGCACTCTGTCTCAGATTTGCACTCGCGCTAGGCTTAATAAAGGGTGTTTTTAAAAAATAAATGGTGGAAGATTGACTCCAACCAACTCCTGAACTGGTCTCTAAATTGAGTTGGGACGTTTAGCTTCGGATTTCCATGTAGAGGAAGTAGTTTTCCACCTCTCATGGAAGCTTCCTTGAGGATAGGGCCAATCCCATGATTGTAGGGATCCCAACTCCTCTTCCACCATCTATATAAGCTTGCCTTTTCTCTTTGCAAGCTAGTCTCCAAGAGTCTCCAAGAGTCTCCAAGAATCTCCAAGAGCCTTCATAGCCTAAAGAATGCTACAAGAGCTTTGATAGTCCTCATAGTGCCAAATCCATAGCAAGGAGATTGACGATCGAAGAGAGAGGCTTGTCCCTATTCCCGAAAAGCTTTACTGAGACGTATTCCGTTGACGACCGGCCGAAGGAGGATTTCAGCGTCAGAGCCAGGTTGTATCATCCTTTGTTTCATTAATATAAGCGACTACGATTATAGTTCCACTCGTATTGTTCATGCTTGTTTATGAGTTGTGTCCTCTCTGAATGACACATAATTGCAATTATATGGTTTTATGCTCGTATGTTCGTCGTGTTTCTTGTACGTGCAGGTGTTTGATCGCGTCAAGTGTTGGAATTGTGACCTGTCGGAGCAAGGGATCAAGAGCACTATCCTCTCCGCAATGACAACCACGTTGGACCTGAGGTAGGCCTTCTATCGTGCTTTGATTTTTGCAATTAGGAGCTTGCGTTGTAGCGTGTTTGATTGTTGCTAGACCTGATCTAGGCTAGTAGGGATCGCCTCTGTCCGCAGAGGGGATTTACCTCCACAACAATATGTATGTCTTGATGTTTCCTTGTTCCCCTTTTCCCTTTTCCTCTACTTGATTTACTAGCAGGTTTATGCCTAAGGCTTGACAATTAGCTTTCGACAAGATTTTAGCCAATCCCTACCCCTTGATCAATTTGGTAGGCTTGATATCCATGTCATAGTCATAAATCATGCCAATCCATTTACCTCTCTTACCTTCATTTTCTGCCTGTACAAGGGTATCTTTCACAACAGTTGTAGGGACGTAAGAAATTACCTTGGATTGCATAACATAAATTTGGAAAGATTTCAGAGCCTTGACCAGGGCATAGACTTGTTTTTCCATAATATTATATTTCAGTTCTACATCCCTTAACACCTTACTAAAAAATGCAATTATTTGTTCCTTCCCTTCATTATTCTTTTGCAACAAAACAGTTTCCAATGTGTTAGGAGAGGCAAAAGGGAAAATGAGGAATGACCTTTGATAGACTGGGCTAGCTAAGACAGGGGCTTTTGCAAATTCCTTCTTGACACTATAGAATGATTCCCTAGCTTCAACAATCCACTTTACTTCCTTGTCTTTCTTCGTCATATCTTTGATTTCTTTGACAATCTCAGCATAGTTGGGTATAAACCTTCTTAGGAAATTTATTATGACCAAGAAAACCTAGATTTCCTTTTTATTCCTTGGTAATGGAATATTTTTGATAACCTCACCCTCTTGCGGTCAATCTTCACTTCTTCTCTTACCACTATATGACCCAACAACTTACCTTCACTCGAAGCGAATTGTGATTTCTTGGGATTTAAAGACAAACCATATTTCCTACACTTTTCAAAGGTGAGTTGCAAGTGTTGGAGATGTTCCTCATCTGATTTCAAAAAAAAAATTATGTCATCTAGATAAATTACCACAAATTTTGTCTTCTCCCCAAGGAATGTTGTATCCATTCCCCTTTGAAAAGTGACTCCAACATTTCTGAGGCCAAAATACATCCTAGCATACATAAATGTTCCCCATAGTGTGGTAAATGTTTTTTTCTTCTAATCCCTAGGGTGTACAACAACTTAGTTGTATCTAGAGAACCCATCCATCATGGACATTTTGGATGATCCCACCACTTTCTGAAAAATATAATCCAGTTTAGGCAAGGTGTAATTCTCTTACAAAGAAACCCTATTCAAGTTTCTGAAATCCACACATAATCTGATCTCCCCATTTTTCTTCCTAATAGGGACTAAATTTTCCACCCAATCTGAATATCTTAGAGGTGCGATAATTTTATCATGTAGCAACTTCGTCACTTCCTTCTCAATCGATGCGAGTAGTAAGGGATTGATTTTCCTGATCTTATGCTTGTAGGGCTTCATTCCAGACTTCAAAGGAATTTTGTGTTGTATGACACTAGGGTCAAAAGTATTCAAATCATCATAAGAATAGGTAAAAACATCCATATAATTTTTAAAAATATCAAGATATATTTGTTTTTATTCTTTTGGAACTCCTTTAGCCAACTTAATAGCTTTAGGCTCTTGTTATGTGCAATATTTCATTCCTTTGTATCCTCCTCAAGCTCTTGTTTAGTTAACTTAACAACCACATAATTTGCATTAAACAACCTCTCTAGTGGAACCAACCCTCTAGGGATTGTATTTCCCTTAAACTTCAAATTTTATGACCGACAAATGATTTCTCCCAATTTTCCTATTGATCTTCTATTGTATTTTCGCCTTTCCGGTCAATCACTAAATTAGAAAATTTTCCAATAACCTCCATAAAGCGCTTGATCTGCTCCTCATACTTAAAAACCTGCCAATATTTCACATTGTTCGGTATTGAAGTTATGTACCTAACCTAAACCTCATACCTAAATAAGGGATTTTGATGAGGTTTAAAGCTATGAGCATCAATTTCCATGGGATGGGCCATCCTCTTATGCTCCCTCGGCGTAAACTGAATATTAAATTCCAGGAAAAAGTTATAACCAAATCCCATATCTCATTTCTGTAGGACTTCAATCTTGGGTGCTTGGTTTGACACTAGTTCCCAACTTGTATCACCACCAGCTCAGAATCCCCGAATACAGTCAAGCACTCAATATTAAGGTTTTTAGCAGCTTGTAGCCTCAAACTCTAGTTTGAAGGAGAGAGGGACAAGGTTACCCTTTGGGTATACCAATAACACACCTGCTCCATTTCCTTCCCTAGAATAAGCACCATCAAAATATAATTTCCAAATATGACCATAATCTAGTTACTGCTTAGAAATTTGAGTGGAATATTTTACCTAGGTATCTTCCATGATTTGATCATCTTTTTCCAACAATAGAGAGGAAAAATATTTTCTCAACCATACATAGGAGAATTGTTTGAAAAATCGGCTTTAGTTACTATATTTAAAAATATGGACTCTCTGTATAATATGTGTTCTTCTCCACCAAGCAATGGAATGGTAGCATATGTTATATCAAGCTCAATAGACCCTCTCAGTTTCATTCCCCAGAACCTAGAAAGGAGCATACCAAATCTTGCAAGGATGTTGGAAACTACGATGTCCATCACCACACTTTTCACTAAGATTTGAGCTAAATTAACCACTAGATCTTTCATCATACCCAAACACTTTACTCTTTTAGAATCAAAAGAATATAAATCTTTGTATGGTTTTGTTATCCGCAGACCTAATTTTTCCATTACAAACAGTGGCATTAAATTTATAGAAGCTCCTAAATCGAGTTGTTGGAGAGGTAAATCCCCTCTGCGGATAGAGGCGATCCCTACTAGCCCAGTTCGGGTCTAGCAACAACCGAGTCACGCTAAGACGCAAGTTCCTAATTGAAAAAGACCAAGATGTGACAAGAGGCCTACCTTAAGTCCTACGTTGCCATCGTTTGTGGAGAAGATGGCACTTCTGTCCCCTGCTTTGGTAGATCACAATTCTCCCGCTCGATGCAATCGAACACCTACACATACAAGAAGGAACAACAAACACACAAGCGTAAAACCTAATACATGCAATTATGTATCAGTCAGAGAAGATACAACTCATAACATGAAACATGAACATCTGAGTGGAACCATAATCGAAGTCGCTTATTATCAATCAGAACAAAGAAAGATACAACCTAAGCTCTGACGCTAGATCTTCCTTCGGTGGGTCGACAGAGGAGTACGTCTCGGTAAAGCTCGTCGGGAAAAGGACAAGTCTCTCTCTCTTCGTCTGTCTGACGATAATCTCCTTACAATTGATTCAGCTCTATTCAGGCTACTAAGACTACTTTTCTCAACCATTCAGCCCCTTCATCAATGGAAGATGGCTATATTTATAGAGGAGAGGAGGAGGTTGGGATCCCTACAATAGTGGAAGGGAGGCCTTATCCCTTGGGAGGTTCCCCATAAGGTGGAAACAAGAGGCCAAAGGAGGAAGGCTGTGATTATTCAGTCGAAACCACTCCTCATGACTCATACACGAAGTTGTTGTAATCGAAACTTCGCCTCTTTTTTTAAAAAACTTTCCATAAGTAGATTGGTGTGGATGCTTAACTGGGACAGAGCGCCAACTGGCGCGGGCTCAGTGTTAATTTTCCTCATTGGTGCGAGGACATAATGGGCTACCAGCGCCAAGGAAAAAACAGGTGTTTTTAGGGGTCTGCTCAGGAAATGATCAACAGAAGGAAAGTTGTCCTCATGGCAAGGGATGCAATGATGGTATTTGCAAGGCATGACACTACTTATTGGTAACGGAAACGACCCTCTAATGGGAAATATAGGGATTGCAGGGACGGTGACAATTTACTGTGTATACAAGTACAACCTGCGTAGACATGTACAACTGATATCTCAAATACATGATATATGTAGTATGGGCGCATCCATCCATAACAGAGTATACAATAATCCAGATCCAAGGCATGGACACAGCCATCTAGTAAGGATCGATAAATAGACTCAGGCATGGTCGCAGCCATCCAATCAATAAGTTATGTAACTAATCAGAGTAATCCACAAAATCGCAGCCTGGATTCTAACAGACAAAATCCAGGGTCTTGTGCTCCATCCCACCCCGAAAAAAGTACAATTTCAAGCATGTGAATAAGTGAGTTGAAGTCGAACATGCAAGAACATCATCTAATTACTAGCCAATGATGAAAGTTGTTTACAGATGCGAGAGGAACCACCAATAATGACAATGGCCCTCAAGGTACTATAGGTACAATCCACGAAATTTGAACAGTGAGCTGGCGTCGAACACCCGTAGAATCATTCGATCGAAGGTCAATGATGAAAACCTTGCGTCGAATGCAAAGAACCTGCCATTGAGGCATGCAGGCTCCAAGGTACTGGAAGGGAGTCTCTAGATCAACTTCTTGGATAATGAGTTGAAGTCGACAGGAAGTGACCTTGATCAAAGGTGGGCCATAGTGTTTCCCACATCATCGACACGAGACAGAGGAATATAATGTTTGTGAATCAAGATCAGATGAGAATCAGAGGAAGGTTGAAACTGAAGAGGTCAACTTCTCTTGAACATATCGGCGGCACAATAGTGGATTTGGCAGTATTTGATGTCAAAATATCAGAGGTCATGACGACGAGGCAAAGATCAGATGAGAGGTCAAAATGGATTACCCAAACCCACAGAGGCAAACATAGAATGAGATGAGATGTCCCCAACCCAACACGAATGTAGACAAGTGCCATGTTCAAGAGCGACATACTGCCGACACGACGATGATACTGGTTCCATTTTCCCACACCATTTCTGGCGAGTACCTCTTTATTTTTACACAAGCTTGAAGAGGATACCATATGCTTGTCATATAAGTTCGTCCTTTGGACGAATCCATCCTAGTACATTTAACGAGCCCTAGGAAGGAGAAACTCGAATATCGTCATTACGACTAAATCCGATGTCATCAGGGTTTAACGAGACTGACAAAGGAAGAGCTCATCATCTTTTCATATTTAGAGAGTTTGAATGGACAGCGGAAAAGTAAACTCCAACAGTCCCTTTTCGTAAATAGTTCCTCAGATTCGAAAAGGTAGAAAACTATGTTTGAGAAAACCTCCTAGTCGCAATAGGCTAGGGTATTCCTTTTTCGTAAATAATCTATCCCAGCCCAAAAAAGGGGTAAACGTATACTGGGTAGATGTCGTTTCACAACCACTTTAATAAGATCAAAACGACAAGGGACTCGGCAATCTTTTCATGTTTAGAGAGCTAGAAAAGATCTGAAAGGTGACTCCTCCTGGAGGAACGAGTGGTATAAATTAGGGAAGCAACTGGTTCCGGTAATGGTGGAATTGCTCAGAACAAATAAAGGTCAAGAGGATGGCTAACAAGACCACTCATTGCAGCGGTTCCTCAGGAATGGGTAAAACAACCAAGTGAAGGCATATAATCGGCCAAGAAGATAATGACGATGGAGTGAGAAAAAAACAAGGCTCATCTGGAAAAAACAGGCTGATAAAATGGCAATCACAAGAGGTAAAATGGGAAAGGTTTCATTTTTACACAGGCTTGAAATCAGGAAACTCTGCTTGAATTTGGTTTCATTTTTACACAAGCTTGAAACAAAGATAAACTATGCTTGAAACCGGTTTCATTTTTACACAAGCTTGAAACGGAAAAAAACTATGCTTGAAAAAGATAAGCATGCCCCCAGTATGGTGACTCAATTCGAGGTACATGCCTCCCAAGCTTCAATCCATATGAAAGGAAGATGGAGTGAAGGTTCAAGTTACGAGATCAAGAGAAAGACTCGACTGGGATTTTACGAGATCTTATCAAAGACTCAAATTGAATGGGAACGTGTTTCATTGTTTTAACGAGGTTGACACATTAAAAGAACTATCCTCGGAGGACCTTGTTACATCGTTTAAGGAGCTTGACACAAGAAAACGAACTATGCTCCAACGACCTTGTTTCATTTTTTAAGGAGCTTGACACAAGAAAACGAACTGTGCTCCGAAGAGCTTTGTTTCATTTTTTAAGGAGCTTGACACAAGAAAACGAACTATGCTATGACGAGCTTGTTTCATTTTTTAAGGAGCTTGACACAAGAAAATGAACTCTGCTCCGATAAACCTCATCATAATGAACAAGAAGTCATGGCTTCCAAGAGTTGCCCATCCGATGGAAGGAAAACATCTTGGAAGTCTGGACCTAATGCCCCTAGCACACGATGCACGACGGCATCATCACTGAGTACAGGCACGGGGTAGGTAGCCACATAGTTGACCTACTGCGGGGTAGATACAATGGGTGGATAAAAACTAGGAAGGGATGATGGTGGGCTAGTGGCCACATCAGGACCAAAGAACGAAAGCTGATCAATGATCATGATCTGTCCTTCATGTGGAAAACAGACCACACGAAAAAGGGAGGAGACAAGCGCTCCCATGGCATAGGTGTAATCATGCCCCAAGAGCAAATTGAAATCCAAGGGGCCCAGAACAACCATCACATCCATATGGACGGTTTTACCTCCCAATGTAATAGGTAACCTTGGAAGGATCCCCAACAGTTGACTAGTTCTTCTGTTAAACGCCAACAGATTCTGCGTAACAGGCACAAGCGGCGGCAAACCGAAAGCTTGCCAAGTATTTGAGGATAGAACACTAACAGATGCACCTCATCTATAATGATGTTGGGTACGACCAGACCAAAGGCCTGTACCGTTATCTCAAAAGGCAGATAAGACAGAAGGCGGTATCCTGCAAATCGACTCCAATCAAAGGAAGCAGCCAAACTACTTGGAGGGGCTACCATTGAATCAAGATGGTCTTCCCCTGGTGTCACGGGAGAAGAAGGAGCATCCTCCATGATCTCCATCACGGAGTCGGGAGGAGTATCCTTTGGCACCTCCATCACTGGAGGTGGAGGAGCAGCTTCTTGAGATACAGGGACAGGAGAATCTTTCTCCAAGTCTGAAGAATCGGAAGAAACAAGAAGAACCTGAGGGGTGTGAGATCCACTCTCAACGGAAAAGACCTGGTGCACCGCAGACGGGGCCAGCTCAACCAATCCTACAACCAAAGTTTGGTCGGGAATGGATTCCTGATTTTGAATTTCCGAGGGAGTGGGATCGACCAAGGATGACTCTTGACCAATCGTAGGATCATCTAGTGGAGGACTCAAAGAAAGTTGTTTGTAACCAGCCAAAAGGCATGGTGTAGAAATAGTCGGGTTTTCCAACACTCGCTTGGCTTCATCCATATACGGGCAAAGGTGAATGGCATGGTGACCTTCACACAACTTACAGGGATTGGTGAGCTTACCCTACTTCTTAAGATCTTTACCAACACCAGTTGAAGGCGTGCCCCCAACCTGACTCCCGGAAGCCAAAGGCAACGGCGGGCAACCGTTGGACCATACTTCGAGCACCTTGGGAATGCCAGGGCAGTCTCGAAGAAGATGGTTTCCCTAACACAACATGCAAGGGAGTTGACTTTCTGTGGAGGGTTGGAAGTTTTATCAATGGATGGTTTCTTAGGTGCAATAGCTGCAAAGCTAGCCTCTCCTTTATCTAGCTTCTTCTTCTTAGCCACCTGGATACTTGAATCCAGACTTTCACCAGGCGAAGTAGAAGAGGAGGACACATAAATAGGTGAAGAAGGGGAGAGGTCCACCTTGGAATCAACATGATGTTATTCAGGCAAAGGAACTGATTGAACAGTAGCCGGGACATTCGGGACCACAGAGGTTGAAAACAACCAAACAGGCAACCCAATAGTTAACCCAGGAAGGGACAACGTTGCCATATAAGGAGTGCCAACATTTCCAAAAGGAGGAAAAAGACCCATATTCCCATCGGAGGGGATTCCTTGGTTGGTGAACTCTGGAAAAGTTTCCATTAGAAACAACTCAGCACAACACCCTAAGGAAACTAACTTTAACCAGGAATATTTCGTGGGTAGTTAATTTTTAAAACATTGAAACAAAACTCTACCATTTCATCTTTTAAGAGTCAAGAAATGAGTAAAAGGTGACTCTATCGCTTTCAGTTTGGAAACAAGCATGAAAGGACAAGCGCTTGATGATATTTTCAAGTTTAAATATTCAGAAAAGATCAAAATGACTATTATGGTAATCTAGGCAAAGAGTGTACCAGGTATCCGTCAACTGCAATATACACCTTGGTTTCAAAATGAAAGAGAAATCAACCAAGGACTTGACGTACGTGCAGGCAATCTCCCCGAATGTTGTGTCCAATGTATCACGGGTATAAGGCGGTAGAATCGGCTTCCTACAGATAAAGGATAGCAACCTAGTGGGGTCTCCCTTTATATACGCGATGGTATGGGAAGCACAAGTCCGTACTAGTGCTGTCTAAAGCCAAGAGGCGAACGACAGCTACTAGGTTTAACAACGCTGGAACATAGCACTAGCCTAGATCTCTAAATATTTCGTTAATGTTTCAATGCTGCCTTAAGGTAAATTGAATAAATTTTATGGTTGATCTTCAATTATGTCTCGGTTTCAAGGCCCTACCGCATGTCATCTAACAATCTCCGATATGCAACTATATGAGAAAAGAAATCTTTCAATTCGATGAATGTTATCTAGCTAAGGGAAGAGCTGCAAACAATGATGCGACATACAACAACACTGCAAATGAAATATTTTCCAAACTAGATGACTTTCACTATCCAAAAGTAATTTCAAACATTCAACGATGTGAATAATGCAATGTAATCTATGCAATATCCTCTTTTTCGAAAACTATGCAATTGTAATCTATGCACAATTTCCCTTTTATTTTCAAATGATAAGAATGCACTCAATGCATTTTTCGAGGAAATGAGAATCTACTTAATGCATGCTTTTAGTGAAAGAGAATGCACTCAATGCGATTTTTAGCTTTCAATCATTAAACAATGTAATCTAAGTTCAATGATGGATCTCAAAAAATACTTTTCAATGCAATGTGATCTAATACATTTTAACAAAAGCAAACTTTGAGATGAAAACTAAATAAATGCAAATCTTCCTAATGAAGGATGAATGCAAAAGAGATGTAAACAAACACTAAGAATGCAATCGTTGTTTTAAACACTTTGTAACAAAATTCCTCAAAAGGCTACAAGACATATGAGGTCAAGCACAAAAAGGACTTCCAAATCATGAGATCAAAACAAGGCATTCATTCCCTTTTATATCAAGCAATCAAAGAAAGAAGACATTTCAATTGAACAATGACAAATGTAATCTATTCTCATATAGAGAAAATACCGGAAGGGAAAGACACACTGGTGAAGGATTTAGGGAAAGAATCTCAATTTTCACACAGCCTGAAATTGGCATGACTTTTGTGGGTGAAACTAGCGCCAACTGGCGCGACTTGCTCACTGACAACTAGCGCCAATGGCCAATTGGCGCGGGTTGCTAACTGAAAACAAGTGCCAACGCCTGAAAATGAAAAACAAAGAATTTCTCCCAACCATGACCAGACTCACCACTTCAAGCAAAATCTAAAACAAACCCAGAAGAAAAGTACTGACCAAAAGAAACGTTCGAACAAGGGAAAATCCTAGCACCTACAGGAGATGGTGCGACTGTCTGGCTGTAATCCGCGCCAGACATGGGATGGCATGAGTGATTAAGTGGCAACCTACGCCAATGGGTGCGACTGTTAGGGTGGAAACCGCGCCAATCAAGCCAACCATGAAAAGATGAAAATTTCGAAAAAGCAGAGATCAAATCTAATCCTCTGGGGCTGAACAGAGGTTTTACACTAGAAAAAAAGTGAACCAAAAGAGCTAATCAAGCAGAAAAAGACCAAAATCAACCGAAATACAAGACAAGCTCCAATCAATGTCTCTCCAGCGGAGTCGCCAGTTTTTTGGAGAGGTAAATCCCCTCTGCAGACAGAGGCGATCCCTACTAGCCCAGATCGGGTCTAGCAACAACCGAGACACGCTAAGACGCAAGTTCCTAATTGCAAAATACCAAGATGTGACAAGAGGCCTACCTTAAGTCCTACGTTGTCATTGTTTGTGGAGAATATGGCGCTTTCGTCCCCTTCTTTGGCATATCACAATCCTCCCGCTCGATGCGATCGAACACCTGCACATACAAGAAGGAACAACAAACACACAAGCGTAAAACCTAATACATGCAATTATGTATCAGTCAAAGAAGATACAACTCATAACATGAAACATGAACATCTGAGTGGAACCATAATCGAAGTCGCTTATTATTAATCAGAACAAAGAAAGATACAACCTGAGCTCTGACGCTAGATCTTCCTTCGGCGGGTCGACAGAGGAGTACGTATCGGTAAATCTTGTCAGGAAAAGGACAAGTCTCTCTCTCTTCGGCTGTCTGACGATAATCTCCTTACAATTGATTCAGCTCTATTCAGGCTACTAAGACTAGCCCATAAGGTGGAAACAAGAGGCCAAAGGAGGAAGGCCATCGTTATTCAGTCGAAACCACTCCTCATGACTCATCCACGAAGTTGTTGTAATCGAAACTTCGCCTCTTTTTTTTTTTAACTTTCCATAAGCAGATTGGCACGGGTGCTTAACTGGGACAGAGCACCAACTGGCGTGGGCTAAGCGTTAATTTTCCTCATTGGCGCGAGGACATAACAGGCTTCCAGCGCCAAGGAAAAAACAGATGTTTTTAGGGGTCTTTTCAAGAAATGATAAACAGAAGGAAAGTTGTCCTCATGGTAAGGGATGCAATGATGGTATTTGCAAGGCATGACACTACTTATTGGTCATGAAAATGACCCTCCAATGGGCGAGATGGGCATTGCAGGGACGGTGACAAATTACTATGTAACACGAGCATACAATTATGCAACAATAAATCATGGATCACTAAGGTGACATAGAATGGAGGAGTGGAAGGGTCTTTTTCGCCCACATGTCGACCAAACACAACCATAGGCCTTTCTTCCTACACGTTTAGACTGTCTTGAAATTGGGTAATGGTGGATCAATCCATGAACTGAGAAACTTGTGCTTTATAAATGGGTTGCTTCAACAATTCGGTCAAAGGAACACATATATTGAATTTTTCTAACTCTTTTTGTAGGCTGAAGGAAGAGGGGTTCCTACCAAATTTAACTAAGTCAAAGGGTTCATTACTCTATTCGCGGATTGGATTCATTTGCACTGGTTTTGGTTTTGTATTTGATATTTCAAACTCGGGATGAATGGGATGGGAGGACTCTCCTTTAATTGGTGGGGCCAGGTTGTCTAGTTTCTTCGCTTTATCTACTCGTTTAGGGAAATGGGTTGACCAGTTTCTTCATTCTGATCCTACATCCTGGACCTTTTCCTATATGATCTCAAATCATACTTTCTATCCAACTGGGTTGCCATGAAATCAACAAAATATTTGCAGTAGGTGTCTATATCTTCATCATCCAATGAGATATTCAAATCTCCCCTTATCCTTCCTATGTTTCTATCTCATTTTCTCCTTCTGAGAGAGAAGAGAGTTGGTTTTATTGCACTTCTATATTATCTCCAACATTTTCCTCAAGGTCATATTCCAAATACAAAGGAGGTTGCATCTGGTCTTGTTGATCCTTTATTTCTCTTTGTAAGAGCTGCAAAGGTGGCCTCCTATACTGAGGATTAAAGTTTCTGTTAGGACCTTGTTGAACCTGTCAAGGTGGATTTTTCCTTTCCAACTCCAACTTCACAAGCCTATTGGATAGGTTCCTAATTAATTTTTTCATCTCATCTAAATTTCATTCTTGGGTTTCTTTTTCATGGCCTGAGGATAAAGCTTCTTCCTTTCCTCTTCTCCTATCACAATATTTGACCTTCCCTTTCCACTTTCCAATGGATGCAAAATTTGCTTCAACTTCCAGAGCATCAATATGGATTTGATCTGGTGTGCAAGATTTTATTTCCCTGAGGTGAACCTAAAGTATGGCTCAAAGGGTCCAACAAAAACTGGTTTGGAAACTGCCCGTGGAGGTTTAATTTTAGCAGGGAGGCTGCTACATAGTTTATTAAGTTTTTTTATAAATTTTGAAACTTCCTCATTATGTTTTTTCTTCATTGCATTGAATTCAGTGAGAACATACCTTTGGTTATTCTTCTCTCCCCACTTATGCATGAAAGTGTTCTCAATTTCCTACCCAATGTTAATTGAGGCATTGGGAAAGGTCTCAAACCATTTACTAGCATCCCCATCTAAATATTGGCAAAAGGTCTCAAGACTACGTCCAAATGCTCTACATTTAAATTCTCAGCAAATGCACACAAGAATTCTATGTGTCTTCAAGCTGAAATATCGTCCTCCCCAGTGAATCTTGGTAGGAGTTTAAGATAACTTGAGGTATTCCATTTAGATGCTACTGAAAGTTAAGTGGGACATATTTATTAAGTAGGAAACCAGAGACAACCATGTTTTGCAATGGAGGTTGGAAAAAAATTACCACAGGGCCTAATTGAGGCACTATGTGAACAATACCTAACTGGACTTGGAATGAAGTGCTAACAAGGATCCAAGTTGGACTTGTAATAAGGATATCCTTGAATTCTTATACTATTGGGAAGGTATGAAATGTAAAAAGGGGTGAGCTGATAGATATCTCTTTAGATTTAATTTTTGAGCAGTATGAACTAATCAGTGGGGAATGTTCTTCTGAATACTCCAAAACTTTAGATGGGAACTCATGATAATTCATCTCAGCATTTTGTGAGCTATAAGTTGAAACTTCATAGGCTAATATCATAATATTTGGAGTCCTAGGAGTTCTTTCTTTCCAAACTCTCCTGGAAACAATTCTCTCTGGGTCAAATACAAGGGGATTTTTCTATTGTGAAGTATCAAAGCGAGTATGAGGCCTCCAGAAATCCAAGATGACCAAATGAGAATTTATATAATGGAGTCACCAAGGTGAGGGATATTCAACCCACACCTCCTTTCGCTCACCTTACAAAGGAGTGTAAAAATGTATTACCCAGGGAAAATAATATGATTCATCCCCCACAATGGTGCTAGAAGATGTCATAGCTCCTAGAGAAAAGCTTCAGGTTGATAGAGGTATGTGCCTAGGACATATTAGAGTGTTTGAAGGGATTTTATTTAGCATATTTCATTTGAAAAACACCATGAAGTAAAATTGGTCTAGATATCTCTTCCAAGAGAAATTCAATCATGGGCACAACTTGAATACTCTCAAAGAGGACTTAACATTCTGCTCTAATGGCCTACTTGTAGAAACACAGTTAAATTGGTCATTATAATATGGATGAAAGAAGAATATAAGGAAGAGAAAAGTAATACATAGGGCTCATTCCAGAATCCCATGCATCAAGCTTCAATAGAAAAAAAAAAATTAAATTGATAATGTAAATGAAAAGATAGTGGGCACGAAGCACATATTAAGTTCATTAGACCTCATACATCGCATACATCCTTCATCAAAATTTGACACAAATGAATCCATAACTCTAAGACTAAATCTAGAAACTACAATTACGTACCATCTCAAAAGAAAAATATACATAATGAAGTAAACAAAGGAAAATTTCATGCAATTGGAATCACCATAACTTCTTTATTAATCTGCAAAAAGAGCACACATCTGCAGTTCTTTCAAACACTTGCAAAAATTCACAGTTCAGAGTTGCCCTTCGAACAAAAATTTGGAACCCTTTAAAATCATCTCATAATAAATTTTATAGGGTCTCATAGACGAGTATTCCTTATAAAATATTCCTTCTTGATCTTCTCATGACTTCCTAACATCTAAACAATTCGAGCGTGGTACTAGCACAACTATCCTAATTATCACATAACCACTTTGATTGCATTCTTGAAATAGAATATTTACAAAAACATGAAAATCATCAAGTGTCATGATTTTAAAAAAAAAAAGGTATCTTCATTTTGGGTCGGTTCTAGTGGAAGGGATCATGGCTCAATGACTCAGATTTGCGGTGGATTGCCAAACTAGTCACACGTTTTACAAAATGTTGGGCTTGGTAGAGGAGAGCAAAAGAAATTTTGATAAGCTATCTTTAGACTAGTGAGCTCCGTGTAATTTGGCTTAGTGGAAAACAATGTATTTACAACAACAACAGCCTGAAGTCCCTCTATAGATAATTAATTATAGTCTTCCCTTTGATGGTGGAGGTATTCTCATGGGAAGAGTCTGCCTTGCTTTTAGCTTCTACCGATATTAGATTATATCGTTCCCATGGGACCAACCCCCCTAGAATGTACCAACAATTCGGAAATTCATCTCTAACCCTTTGATCAAAATTGGAATCAAATGCGGCTACAACTCTTAACACATTTCCTAGACATTCCTCAGCCTTGGCCTTGACAGTCTCCTTCTGAATCATCTTATACACTTCAATTATTGCACCAATTCTTTCCACGATATAAATAGTCCTTAACTCACTGGCTGGCTTTTCGTTGAGGTACAAGATGAACTTTTCTATTGTCTCATCATTTTTACCATCTTCCTCTTTAGATGATAAGATACATAATTCATAGTCTTTGATAGTGATTTTATGCTCTGCCACTAAGATTATATTTTCGAAAATGATTTTTACCTCATTTATGATCTCATCCAAAATTAGCTGCTTGGACTGGATAAGAGACATATTACCTTTCAACTAGTTCTTTAGCTTTTCAATCTCTTGTTTGCAGTCTGCAAGTTTTTACTAGCTTGCTCAACATTTCCTTTAGCAGGACGAGTCCTTTTCATCTGGTGAAAATGTGAATTTGGGTTACACTTTTTTCCCTTTTTTGAGAAAAAACTTTCATTTTTTTTTCTGTTCTTCAACTTTCTGCAAGCTAAAACAATTTTTATATTTAGAATTTCATTTTGCGATAAAAATAAAAGTTGTCAGAAATTTTATTAGCTTTATATTACTTATTTTTTGGAATTTTTTTATACACATTTGATATGTCAACTTACGTTTCTTTGAGTGTGTGTTTTTTAGCAAACAAAGGATTCATAAGAAGTCATGTTAATACGCAATGTTGTATTCTTTGAAACTTTGTGTTTTTTAGAAACAAAATGTGTTACAACAATCTAGACAGAGTCTACTTCAGTTTCGTCATATTTATAAAGCCAACGGATGCATATCATAATTACTAGAATTTTTTGAACAAGTCCAATATGAAAAAATTGCATATTTTGAATATGTTTCATGATGCAAGAAATTTCTTAACATATAAGTTATAAAATAAAAATCTAAAAACTACCCATTAGAGAAGACGAACCAATGTAATGCACCATAATTTTTTCAATTTTTTTTACAATGCATTTTGGAAGATACAGAATTATGATGTCACTGAATCATAATGACCTTCATAAATTGTTTGTACCCATTTTATTACAAAATTTAGTAAATATTTGTGAAATTCCATAAAAGTTATATTTCCTAAAAGTTGATTCAATTATGAAAATGCTTGTCTTAGTTCCGACAGTTAATTCAAAATTTTTCATGGAGTTTAATTAGTCCAAAGTTGCAGATATGTATTCAAAGCTTAGGCCTGCATAATTGCTGACGCGTTAGTTCAGTTGAACTCTTAAAAAAATTTCGGCCGAATTCTTTTTTGCGCCGACGGCCCGTCAAGTCTAACGACATAAAAGTTCGGCCAAACTTTTACCCAATTTTTCGCCAGCTGGAAAATACCATGGAACCCCTCCAAAAAAACATTTCGTGGCAATATAAATTGCCGCGAAATTGTTCATTATTTTCGCATATTTTCGCATATTTGGTCTGATTTTACAAAGGTCTTGTTCTGATTTTGCAAAGAATTGTCTGATTTTGCAAAGAATTGAATTATTTTGGTTTAAAGACTTTTCTTGTAGGTACATTCAAAGAACATTTTTGCAAAAGATTGTTTTGGGTTTAAGGACTTTTCTTGGAGGTACATTCAGAGGACATTTCTTGGAAGTATGTGATACATTTTTTGGATTTTTTTTGGGCTTCATTTTTTTTGAAAGTATGGATTTGGGCTTAATTTCGAAAGGACATTTTTTGGACATTTTTTGGAAGTATTTTTTAAAGTGGCATTTGGTCTGATTTTACAAAGGTCTTGTTCTGATTTTGCAAAGAATTGTCTGATTTTGCAAAGAATTGTTTTGGATTTAAGGACTTTTCTTGGAGGTATATTTAAAGAAAATTTTTGCAAAAGATTTTTTTGGGTTTAAGGACTTTTCTTGGAATACATTCAAAGGACATTTCTTGGAGGTATGTGATACATTTTTTGGATATTTTTTGGGCTTCATTTTTTTTGAAAGTATGGATTTGGGCTTAATTTCGAAAGGACATTTTTTTGGACATTTTTTGGAAGTATTTTTTAAAGTGATATTTTTCGAAGTATTTTTTAAAGTGCCATTTTTTAAGAAGTTGGAATTAATTTTCAATGGACAATTTTTGGAGGCATTTTTTGAAGTGACATTTTTTTAGAGTACGTGTTTTGAGTTGAAGTAAATATTTTATAATGATTTATTAAAATAAGTTTTGTCTAACTTTTTAAATGAATTTTTTTTGTAGGACTTGGAAGTAAATATTTTGAGCTTCGTTTCATTTTTATAAGATATTTTTTTCTCGGATTTTTTAAAGTAAGTGTTTTGGATTGGAGTATGTATTTTTTGCAAAAAAATTTAAAATGAGTTTTTTTAAAATTAAATCTTTTGTGATGTTTTTTTAATTGTGTTTCTGTCTAAATTTTTGAAGGAATTTTTTTGAACTTCATACTCTATTATCATGGGAAATCGAAGGAATTGTACGAGAAAATATGATCGAAAAAAGAAACCTTGAGGAACATAGAGAAGAGACGAGACAATCTCGCAAAAGAAAGATAGAAGCACTCTCGAATATTGAAGTGGAAAATCAACCTCAACTAGAAGTTGAAGCGGGTATATAAATGTAAATATTATGATTTTGATATATTTAAAATTTTCCTAGTGTAAAATGTGAAGCTTAATTTTTATTTGATGAACTAATTTGAAAAATATTTTGCAATGTAAACAAAGAGAGATATTTCTCAAAACATTGATGATGAGATACAAAATTTTGAAAGAGATATTGAACCTAGAGATGGTGAAAATGTTGAAAGAAATTCAAGTAAAGAAATTGAATCACAAGGTATATATATATATATATATATATAAAACACATGCACGTATTATTAAAATTATACATATATTTATTAATTTAGTTATTTATTGAATATGTAAACTTATTATGTATTATTCATTCGAATATTATGTACAGATGAAATCAATGTCGATGATGAGATTTTGGAAAATGTTGACACTCACACATATGGAAATAAAAAAGATGACCATTATATACGATATCGTGTTAACCGCTTTTTTAATACGTACTTCATAAATGAACATGTGACAGTTCAAGCCCAAATGTTGAAAGGTCTCCTATCATTAAGGAAATTAAAAGAAACTACGAATTTATTGGGTATTCAAAAATCAACCAAAAACAAAACATGAAAGAAAATGTGATACAAAATATAAATAGTGCTATAAATTCAATTAGAAGATCTAGACAGAAAAATGTTTCAGTTGTACGTATAGCAATACATATGGCAGTGGTTTCATCAAGTACTAAAGAGAATCACTTGGTAAAATCTATGGCACGAGCGTTAGGAACCTTGCGAAAAACTTTGCACAAACATAAAAAATTTCGGTTGCAGATAGATGTAAATGATGAACTCGCTTGTTGGAGAGATATTTGTAGGAAACCATACAAAGATAGACTTGGAGAACATGTTAAAAAAATAATATATGAATATTGAAAGAAAAATTCACTTGCTTCTCCAAATGCAAGGGATGTGATGCAAAGAAGAATATCACAAAATTAGTACGAACATCATGAAAAACATTTCTTGGAAACCACTCAGATAGAGTTGTTCAACAAGTTCATAGAAGGGAATCGTGAAATTCATGTGTCAATCAGTGCTTTTGTTCAACAAAAACCATAGTATGTAAAACCTATCACCATACGCGACACTTGTTGTTGTCATTATCATGTGGAATTTGAGTTATATTATGACACATTCTTTAATTTTGGTAGAACATTTTGGAAGGATTCACCTCCTCCTTTAACTATCCATGATTTCATATCTCAAATTCTATGTGAAAGACAAAGCGATGATCTATTTTACGAAAAGAAATGTGTTGGTGGTAAAAAATGCGATGATTGTGAAAATTTGACTAAATTTCAAAACAAATATCGTATTGATATAAATGATCAATCATTTTCCAACATGAAAGTGAAATGGAAGAGATATGAATATATCCATACATCTATTCAAGGTGCAAATAGTACTAAAAGAATTGAATTACGAGAAGAAGAAATTTTTGTGATAGAATTTTTGAGAAAGTTTCAGGCAAAAATTTATAAATACACCAAGCACTCCCATAGAGCTTGATAGCAAGACTTGCAATTCAAAAAATCCCATGAATTTTTTCCACCAGGGACCATTTTTTCAGTAATTGATTTTGTAGAAAACTACACATTTGTTCCACAAAAAGAAACTCAAAGTGAATGCTATCATGCTAACCAAGTCTCCATGCTCTTCCATATTCTATATATACATGTTTAACAAAACGTCGATCATATAGAAAGCACCAGTGAAAATCGACATGTTATTAAATAATATCACTTTTATATCAGTGATGATCGTACACATGATACATATTTTGTACAACACTGTTTTGGGAATATTTATGATTCTTTGAAAAGTCGGGGAATAACATTCAATGAACATTGGATATGGTCAGATGGATGCGCAGGTCAATTCAAATCTGCACGATCATTATTTTGGTTGTGTTGTCTTCAAAAGAAAACCTGCATTAAACATTGTTGGAATTTCTTCGAGACTGTTCATGGAAAAGGAGAACATGACGGTGCAGAGGCATGCATAAAACGAGCACTTCGAAGATATCAAATGAATCCCTCTGCAAGCCGACTTGTGGACATTAAAGAAGTTTTTCAATTGTGCATCGATGCTCTAAGCCATGAGACTAACCAAGGGAAGTGCGAAGGTACATTCATTTTAATTTTTATTGGATATCTAATTTTAAACAGTGTACATTTATCACAATTTGATTATCTCTGATTGATTATGTTTGATTGTATTTTGATATCATATTTACTTTCTTCTTTGAATTTTCCATATAAAGGTTTTTTTGGCATATTGGGATCAAAGAAGTAGATAGATCAATTGGAAATGACGTAGAAACAATAAAAGGGACTCGAAAATTGCATTCAATTAAAACAAAGTTGTCCACAAATGTGTTTGCATTGGATAAAAGAAAATATTCTTGTTTTTGTCATGTTTGCATAGACAACACAGAATCCAATGATGTTTGTGAAAACAAAATGTATATAAAAGATTGAAAACATACAGAGCTAAATACAAAGGGAAAAATGTCTGTTGCAATGTTTGAAGAAATGCAATCAGAGTGTTATCACTCAGTAATTTCTCCAGGTTCAAAAGAAATAGTTCGAGGTAACCACAAACCAACTTTTAGGTATAGAATCTAGCCAATCTATACCCAGAGAGGGCTCTCTCTATAAAATTTAGCTTTGTTTTGAAAGATATTAGGCTAGTTATAAAGTCCAGGGGTTTTGATTGAGTTTGGGTGATGGAATTCAAAAGCTAAGGGTAAGATTGAGTAATTTAGGCCATTGGGCTAATGGAGTCAAAGAAAGATGGCTTAACTAGATTAAGTTTCTTAACAAAAGATGGTTTCACAGGGCAAGGTAATCAAATAGGGAACAATTATAGATCTAAAGTGAATGGGATGAACTCAAATGGATGAAAGGAAATTAAGAATCTTTCAACACATTCAAAAGAGGGAAATTGAGTGATTATTAATAAAGAGCAATTAAGTATTCTTTACTAAATAATCAAAATGCTTAAACTAGATAAACAGGAGCAATTAAGAATTCACTGTTTAAACCAGTTCATAAGAAAACATTTAGAATAACAACGATTAAAATCAGATTACACTTAAGCACTTTCTGATTTATTTCTTTTCGTTAATCATTCAGAAATGAAACACAGATGATATAATAAACAAATATAAAGACTTCAACACATAAGAGATAGATGACTTATTGATCCGTAGTCTGACACAAAAATCCTGTAAAAAGTCTTTCGCATCAATTCCTCATCCAGCTAGCCACACAAAATTTCTCCAATAGCACTTTATTCCAAAATAGTCAATGTTACAGCAAAGTCTAAAAAATCCACATCCCAAATACTTCCAAGAGTGAAGTATTTATACAAATTCTAAACTAAAATATCTTGAAAAAATATCAAGATTAGTTCACAAATCTCTCCAACTATTTTACATAAATAGAACTTAAGTAAAAGACACTCAAACTAATGCATCTATTTGGCACTATTTTTTATGGATAGGTGATGAAAAAGAGGAGAATTCGAATTTGATCCAACTCTTAGTTGATAATGAGGCATCCAAGTCACTAACTGCTTCCTTTCTTTGTGCATTCTGCTCCAACAATTTTGCAAACTTGGGGTCCAATGATATATTTTTATTTCTCAATATGTAATATATATGTAAAAAATGAAAGAGGTTATTGTGGATTAATATGTTGGTGAGATAAACCTCTTTCAGTTTCCTAAAATTCCTCTCCAGCTGTGCACAATAGGCTCTGCAAAAATATGTGTAAAACAGAGTTTTACAGAGTCTGAAAAATAGCCTGTAAAGATTCACATGTATCTCTTGTTCTGTAACACCTATGAGAAACGTGAGATAGGTTTTTGTAGATGGGTCCCTTAGGAACAAAAACCTCCTTCATTTTTGTAAAATATACTTCTTATTTTCTACAATATTCTCTGAAAAATGATGACTTAACTGGAATTTTCTGCAAAAAGTGCTTTCTAACATTATTTAATATTTCCAAAACCATAATAGCTGTTAGAAAAGTGAGAGAGTTTTTGTAGATGGTCCTCTTAAGAACATAAACCTCCTTCATTTTTTCAAAATTCATCTTGGATTGATCACAAAAGTTTCTGCAAAATGATGATTAAAACATGAAATTTCTACAAAAATGTCTCTTCTTGTTGTGTTTTTCATCTTTTCACTTTTTTGTTCTTTTGACTGTTTTACTTTCACTTTAGACAAAATTCAATGTTGGTGAAAGTATTTTCATTTATTTTTACCATTTTACTGCCTCTGTATTTACTTTTACTGTTTAACTTTGACTGCTCTGTAACTTTATTTTAACTTTCACTCTGACTTTTACCTGATACACTTTAACCACTGATACTCTTTAATTGTTATGCTCTCTAACCTTTGTTTATCCTTTTATCCTCTTTTATCATGACTTAATATAGTACATAATCAAAAATTCATGTAAGGATAATTTTACAAAAGTTCAAACATTTATTTCCCCCATTTAGCTTCCGATATTCTGGTTCTTTGCAGCGGCAAAAATTTCAAAGAGGATTTTCACTGAGAACAAGGTTTTTAATTTGGAAATCTCTATCTACTAGAGGAAGATAGTCTAAATCTCTGTGAGGGGCATTCAGGGGTGCGACATTTAAAGCCACGGGAATTTCCATTTCTGGTTCCTGTGGATTCAGAAATGAATTGCGGGTTTTGACGAAAAACGAGCACAGTCACAGGTTGGGGAAGGCAATTGCAATTGAGGAATGAACTAAAGACCAGTCTTAAACTTTGCTTCAGTTTTTCGTTGCAGAATTTAAAACAAAAGCCAATTTTTTACAGAGTTTAATGGGAATTAGGGTAAATACCTGTTTTCCGGGAAATAAACAGTGACTAAACAGGTGCTGGCTATGGCGGATGAACTCTGGATTACTCGACTGCAATTTTATTCAGCAAGGTAGCGGTTGGCAAACTTTGAAAGTTGATTTTGAAATTCGTTGCATAGGACACTGGTCACTGCATGAGATAGTGAAAATGACGCGGGTATGTTTGTTTTATTCACAAAGTCAAAGGTTGGCGATTTTTTTTATTATTTTAATGGATGACGTCAACAAGTACAGTGGTTTCGTCACGGGAGGTAAGTGGTAAGCAGTTTCCATCGCACCGATTTTAGGGAAAGGCGGTTTTCAGCGGAGGGCGAGCAATTCCATACGATGAACGACGCGTGGCGTGGCATTGTTCAGAAAACCACTTGGCCATCATGCGTTATTGTTCGGAAAAAGATGGCCAGCGATATTGATAATAACCGTAGATCTGAGATTAGTCGATTGGACGATCGTCGGGAAAGGAAGATGAAAGGGAATTAACTGGTGGGCCCAAAGTAATTTATTATGAAATAATCGCATCAAGGGCATTTTGATTGGTGGATTAGGTTATTAATTAACCATGGGGGTTAATTAATCCCTTTATACGGTGGAGTATTGATTTTGTTTATTAATTGGAAATTCAACCAATTAATTAAATTTATATGGTTATTTTTCAACCAACGGGCGGGATATTATTATTTGGGAATTTTATTATTAAAATAATACGGGAAAAGGGAAAATTTACATAGGGATTTAAATAATAAGTTAAAAATTAATATGGAAATGAATAAAAAGTGCTAAGTGTAAAACATTAGATTAATGTATTTAAATTATGCTTGAATAAGAAGGGTTTTTATGAAATATTGCATAATTTTTCTAAGTAAAATAGGATTTTACTTAGGAAAAGATTTTTTAGAAGTAAATGAATGTCATGATGAATGATTTTAATTACTTAGGCTTTTCCAATTATTGGGCCGAGGGTCCGGTCCCTCCAAAAGTCAAGAAAATTCCTTGAGCCCCTTTAATTTTCAAATGTCTTAGTACTTAGGGGAAATTAGTGAAATTTTTAGGGAAAAATGAGCAAGGAAGTTAATAATCTGACTTTGCTTTGCTTGAAATTCTTCCAGTGTAGTTTCTACCTTTGCACTTGTGATGAAAGTAAAGATTTAACACTTCTAGAATCATTATCCATCACATGTAATTCTGCAACATCATCTACCTACCCTACCTACTTTACCCTGCCATTTTTTCTTCTTTATTAGGGTGCACTTAGACTGGAAAACCCTCATCACACTTTTTCTTTTACATTTGAAAATCTATCTAATTCTATCCTTATTATATCCAAGGGCTCAGATTAAACTGTTGAGCTCCTTTTATTTACTCTACCTATCTACTTATCTGCCAAGATTAAACAGTTTGGTCAGATTTTATTCTCTATCTCTAAAACATAAAATTGAAATATGAACTAGCCAAGCTTAAGCTGTTTGATTGTTCATAAATTGTGGCATATAATACAAGTTGCACACAATTTTATTTATTACATAAGAGCAAAAGGTAGTGGCATTTAGACTTGCACACTTTCCTTGGCCTTTCTTTTGGTGGGGTTCATTTTATTTTACTTTTTTGGCCATTTTTTATTCTTTTCACCCTTTGATTTTTCTTTTAGGGTATACCCTCTTTATATTTTTTAAATTTTTTGAATTTTTTTTACAATATGGAAAACCTTTGCAACAAAGAAAGGTATGAACATATTACATAGCCCATCAAGTCAATCATGATATATGACACCTATTGGTATAGGAGCATAACACAGAGGAGACTAAAATATCATCTGATGGTGATCGAGTTTCTAGTCTTGTTAGAGAAGGTAACATTTGAATTGTTTTCAAATGATAAAGATCTAGAAATAAATTTAAATACACAAGTTTGTTAAGTTTGTTTTATTGCAGGAGATGTTTTTGCTGTAATTGCACCTGCTGACAACAATGAAAAGGTGAAGTATTATTTGATGCGTTGCACTGAACGAAAAATGAAATTATTAGAAAACTATAATGATCATGGGTTTCCATATGAAAGAGGATCTATTATACTGAAAGGATATTTTTTCATACAAACTAATCAAAGTGGGGATTTTGTTTACTTTGAAGACTATGAACCTGATGTCATAAGTTGTCAATATAGTCACTTGGTGTGTGCAGCGTGCATAAAGTTGATAGAGGTTCAATCAAAGAAGAAAACAAAAAATTAAGAAATGGAAAATGTCAAAATCCATCATGAACGAATCATTGAAGATGGCATTCCATTGGAATTTTTTTTATTGAACTACCCAACAATTTCTTCTCTTTGGATTATGTTTTAGAACTTCCAGAACTCAACTAAAAATTGAGCTACTTTGTATGTTATCTGTATTGGATATATGTGTGTGTGTGTGTGTGTGTGTGTTCTAGAATGTAATTAACTGTTCAAGTAGTTTTACTATATGTGCATTGATGAAAAATGTTTCATGTACTAAATATATATGTTCTAGAATGAAATTAACTAAAATTATTTTGTCTATGTGCATTGATGAAAAATGTTGCATGTACTGGATATATACACGGACTGAATGTGACCAGTTTTTCTTGTGGGATTTTCTGGTAAAAGGTATGGAATGTAAATAATTCATCCACAATATAGTTTTGTACGAAGATTCCTTTCAGACAAGAGACTCGGAGCACTTCTCTGACTTTTGGTGGGATTTGACTACATCTCTATTCCTGATAGAAAATCTAATACAAAATTTGTCTGTCCAATGGTAGGATATGTTCTAGGCAATTAACTGAAAGTAGCTTTTCTATGTGCATTGATGAAAAATGTTGCACGTATTGGATATATATATATATATATATATATATATATATATATATATATATATATATATTCTAGAATGAAATTAATTTTTCAAGTAGTTTTCCCATGTGCATTGATGAAAAATGTTTCACGTACTGAATATATATGTTCTAGAATGCAATTAACTGAATGTCATCAATTTACCAATTTATAAATCAACAAGGCTACCTAGTTGAGTGCATTAATGACATTGACCCCAATTCAACAAACATATATCTACTTCTTATATTTCCAATCAAAATTAAAGGGATTTATATGGGAAAGAGGCAGAACATATAGCCCATCAACTACTTTTTAGAGGTCAATGAAGGTATCATCATGTGGGAAAATGTTTGGAACACTTGATTGTACTTGAAAGTAATCTTAAGATTGTTTTTTATCTCTACATACTCTTGTTTGAGTGAAAAAATTTCCAATGAAAAGAACATAGCTTTTCAATCCAACTAACCATATCAATTGAGCTCTATTTGAAAAAAAAGTAAAAAAAACCAAAAAGCCAACAAAATAACATCCTTGGTTGTTATTTTTATTGGAATAACTAAATCATATTAAGGATTCTCTTCATTGAAATTGTTTTTGGATGGAGAATCCTTAAAATATGATTTAGCTATTCCAATAAAAATGACAACCACGAATGTTATTTTGCTGACATGTTTTGTTGGCATGTTAACTTTTCTTTACTCTTTTTTCAATTAGAGCTCAATTGATATGGTTAGTTGCATTGAAAAGCTATGTTCTTCCCATTGGAAATTTTTTCACTCAAACAAGAGTATGTAGAGATCAAAAGCAATCTTAAGATGCCAAATGTACTTCAACCATCCAAAACTTGAGTTTTAAAAACTTTTTGATTATATCAAAACATTACTTCACATGTCATGCCAATTGTAGTTCAACTATCCAATAGAAACATTTAACATTATATCACATGCCAAATGTAGTTTTAATTTAACAAAAAATTATAGATCACAACATTACTTCACATACCAAATGTACTTCAACCATCCAAAACTTGAGTTTTAAAAACTTTTTGATTATATCAAAACATTACTTCACATGTCATGCCAATTGTAGTTCAACTATCCAATAAAAACATTTAACATTATATCACATGCCAAATGTAGATCAAACATCCAAAACTTAACTTTTAATTTAACAAAAAATTATAGATCACAACATTATTTCACATGCCAAATGTACTTCAACCATCCAAAACTTGAGTTTTAAGAACTTTTTTATTATATCACAACATTACTTCACATGCCATGCCAATTGTAGTTCAACGATCCAATAAAAACATTTAACATTATATCACATGCCAAATGTAGATCAACCATCTAAAACTTAACCTTTAATTTAACAAAAAATTATAGATCACAACATTACTTCACATGCCAAATGTACTTCAACCATCCAAAACCTAAGTTTTAAAAACATAAATAATTATAACACAACATTACTTCACATGCCAAATGTAGTTCAAAAGCAAAACATTAATTTATAGATCACAACATTACTAGTAGTTCAACTATCCAAAACTTAAGTTTTAAAAACCAAAAAAATTATATAACAACATTACTTCACATTCACATGCCAAAAGTACTTCAACCATCCAAAAATTAACTTTTAAAAACAAAACAAATTATATTAACACAATAAAATATGTCCAAAAATTGTAGATCTCACAAGTATCAAGTTTTATATATATATATATGTATATGTATATGTATATGTATATGTATATATATGACTGTGCATCTAGATAATATATAAAAAAGTAAATTTAAGACTAGAAATCTCAATCAAATATAGAAATCATGTCCATCAAATACAGATGGATGTAGTGTCTTTCCTAGCAGAGTCTCAATCCGCGAGCTATCTTGCGAAGCATGGGGAACCTGTACACAATGCACGTACAAACATTGAAATGTGATGTTTTAAAAATGAGTGAAAATATATAGAACTTCATGTAAAAAACAAAATATTAAAAAAAAAAAAAAAAATCATGCAATACCTCATGAGGTTACCTCTCCATTTGTTTCTCGCCTGCTAAAATGTCCCCCATGGGAACATCTCCAACAGTAAACTATACATTATACATGTATATATATATATATTAAAAAAATTTAGATGAAAATTCATGTATATATAAATTTATTTTCAATAATATTAAAAAAAAAAGTTAGATAACTTGTTCAAATGGTTGAAATGGTGTGGATGTTCCTATCTCCGTCGCTAGAATCCGTGGATTAAAGAAATCTTCTATAGAAACCTAAAATTCAAAATTTTAAAAGTATAAAATAACTCAAGATCAAGATCTCAATTTATAATAAAACTTTTAAACTTCAATTTATAAATTATAACTTTTAAAAAAACATATATATTTAAAAGTGAAAAATTGAATACTTCTGCAGGTGAATTTGGGACATCTCCTAAGAGAGGCTCCAAAAGAAAATCTCCAAAAACCTAAAATTCAAAAAATTTAAAATAACTCAAGATATAGATATATCTCATTTTTTAATGGAACTTTTTGAGGTGGAATATATATAACTTAAAAACATAAATTTTAAAAGTGAAAAATTGTCCATACTTGTTGTGGATCTGGCACATCTCCTAAGGAAGTAGAGGGTACATCTCCCAAGGAAGAAGAAGGTACTGCCATCCCAAAAACATCAAACGGAATCGAAATCTGTTAAAACATTTTATTATTATATATGTACATGTACATGTGTGCACAATTATTTATTTTAAAAATATCACTTAAAAAACACTAACATTTGTCAACATATCTTGATGGTGAGACCCATCTTGATTGTTTGAACCAGAGGCTCTGAACGTGATATTAACATTTTCGTCATTCATCATGCGTGACAACTGCAAATGGTGTTTTAACATATAATGATAAATTTTTGTTAGATTAATGTACATACAAATAAATGTATACATATACATGTGTATTTATTACAAATTGTACATGTATGTGTTAAAATAATTGAACCCTAACCATTAACACATACCGTTCCCGTGCCCTCTTCCTCATGAAGAATTAAGTCTTGCCAACCATTGCGACAATTATTTTCATATATTTTGAGATCTTTGTCATTCATGTTGTCAATCTCTTCATCTGTACAATACACAAAATTGGCGAGTGCATTCTCACGTGCTCTTTGTCGATTCAGACAAACATCGATTCCACCCAGTCCATTGTGAACATTGTTGATGATGGTATCTCTTGTTTCTCGACTAATTTGAGAAGTGGCTTCCATCTCTGACTGCAAAGTTTCGACCCGAAAAGGTCGACTAACCAATGGTGGCTCAAGGCGAGGCAACTCAACATCACGCCTAGCGCCCCTACGGTCACACAATCGACCTTTCCCAGGTCCAAAAAACTCAAACGGAAAGTCATTGTAATTGGGTTTCATTTCCAAAATGAATTCTGCATAAAATAATTTTGCAAAATAAAGAGGAACCTCGTCGTTCCATGGGAGTCTTCCATAGGCCGCAAGGTGTCTATCATAAAAATAGTGAGCTATATTGGGATGCTTAAAATATTGCACCTTCAACATCTTTCTTTTCGGCCCTGCTTCGAAATTAAACATTGACTTCGCCATTTCTTTTGTAACTCTTTGTTTTACATCCTCCCATTTATCGGAACCCATTACTTTTTCCTTTCTTTTTCTCATGACTTCTACAAATGTATCAATCGTTGGCCCAATATTTCGGTACACAGCTACTAGTTCGCCTAAAGAATGTATAACTATTTCCAAGCTTTGTCGACTCTCAGCAAGTAGAGTCAAAGCCACGAGATCTCTCTGCAATTTTGCATGAAGTTATTGACACCTTTCTAAGGTGCATTGCACCATGTTTCTCTCCCAAGGTATATCAGAAATGTCGGCCAGATAAGTTGTGGTGGGTGGACAACCTTCTTCTTGAATGTAGTGTTCTTCCCTGCGTCTTTTTTGACCAAAATTTGGAGCATTTTCAGCGTCTGCATCAATACATAAAATTTGTATATTAGAAAAAATAATGTATGTAAACAAATTTGTACAAATTGAATGAAAAAAATATTGAAATTGATGGCAACCTCGACGTGGTTGGCTAGCATCTTCTCCACCCTGAAACTGTTGAGAACTAGAACAACCCTGCTGAGAACCAGCACTAGTAGCCGTTGATTGGCCTCCGGGGGAATAAATATCACCACCTTCATGCAACCTACTAACACTTATTGATGGCCCTCTAAGGGGATTTGAACCACCACCAACCTCTCGAGACGAGAGAAAAGCTTCATAAACAAATACGAATCTATAATCAATTGAAAAATACATTCATACATATAAATACACACGTACATATTCATTGATTAAATTGCGTTCAAACCATACCACAACTGGGTGAACCATGGGCATGCTCCATGGATAGAGTAGAGACCCTTCTCCTTTTATTAGCTCCTAAAAATTAAAAATTAAAACTTATTAACAACTAATTTAACTCACAAAGTTGAGAAAAAATCAATTCCATATGTACACACATGTATCGAGATTTAAGATTATATTTAAATACCATGAACATCCCTCGATCCCTAATCCCCCCCCTCGTAGAGATATGGGATTATGTTGATATTCTTCGTCGTTCATCCTCCATGATATATATATCTACGGTGGACATTTACAATTATTTTTTTCAATGGCTGATTTAAAATAAATTCAAAATAATTTTCAGAAAATTAATGTAATTTAGTGTACACAAATTATGTAAAACACAACTTTCAAAGCACTAACTGATGTGTGAAACTCAATTTAAGCAAAAAAAAAATTGTAAAAATGATAAGTTCACCAAATTGTGCTTTACATGGTGGGAGTACACTTGGTATAAAATTGAAATAAACACGTTGTCATTAAAAAATAAGTGAAACTCCATTTAAACAAAATTTGTTGAAGTCCCTGCATTTTAATTTCATAAAAATGTGAAGTTCACCACTAATTACAAATATGAAGTTCACCAAGTTGCGCTCTACCTGGTGTGGTGGGAGCACACTTGGTATATAATTGAAAAAAGCACATGGTCATTAAAAAATACGCATTTATAAGTACACAACACACACATATCCAAGATAGTTACAATGTCGATCAATAAATTTTGAGGGAGAGTGTCTCAACACTAATTCATCTTTGAGAGATGAATCTTGAATTTTTGAAGAAAAGCGTCTCAAAATTAATTCATCTTTGAGAGATGAATCTTGAATTTTTGAAGAAGAGTGTCTCAAAACTAATTCATCTTTGAGAGATGAATCTTGCATTGGCATTGCCCCATATAATTCTAATTCATCTTTCATAGATGAATCCTGAATTTGCATTTCCCCATGCATTAGATCAGCAGACATCTTATTCATGTTTGTACAATGTCTTATACTAAAAAATTGAAATTGGCTAACAATATTGTTTTTTATTCCATGCAGTTCTTTTAGCCTCTCCTTCTTAACTTGGCACACGCCATTCATCTGGTTGCACACAAGTTCATAATTGGTGAAAACTACAATTCCATTTGATCCATACTCCATAGTTGTTCCCAAACCTTCTATCAATCCAATATAATATGCCTTGTTGTTTGTTGTTCTTCCTGGTATATTCATTTTCCTTTGGAAGACTTTGCTAGTCGTAATATTGAAAAGCACATATGTAATCACTTCTTTCCCTGGATTGGGATAGCAAGAAACTTCTATGCATAATTTCCATTTTTCAACCATATTTAATGGTAAATTCTTATCCCTGAAGAAAAAAAAGAAAAAAAAACACATGATCATGAGATAAATTACATGTGCATGGTTTATCGTAGAACTTGTAGAAGTTAACACTCAACAGACATACTAAAATCCTATGGAAGTTCAAAATTCTATGAGTTCAAACTTCTATTTAGATCTTTTACAGAGATTGACTATAGGGGCATTTACTGGATATGTCACCTTTGAGAAAAGATGAGATCCAGAGGCTACCTGGCCCTTTATAGACTCTGCCTATAGAACTTGTATAAGTTAACACTACCTATCCCAATTATAAAACCCTATAGAAGTTCAAAATTCTATGAGTTCAAACTTCTATTTAGATCTTTTACAGAGATTGACTGTAGGGGCATTTACTGGATATGTCACCTTTGAGAAAAGATGAGATCCAGAGGCTACCTGGCCCTTTACAGGCTCTGCCTATAAAACTTGTAGAATTTAACACTACCTGTCCCAATTATAAAATCCTATGGAAGTTCAAAATTCTATGAGTTCAAACTTCTATTTAGATCTTTTACAGAGATTCACTGTAGGGGCATTTATTGGATATATGTCACCTTTGAGAAAAGATGAGATCCAGAAGCTACCTGGCCCTTTATAGACTCTGCCTATAGAACTTGTAGAAGTTAACACTACCTATCCCAATTATACCCTATGAAGGGTGTAGAGGACCCGTGGAATCACTCACTACTTTACGTAGACATAAGGGTGTATAAGAATACATGTGTTTTACATTGAATATTTTTCATTTTAAATTAAGAATCTATTTGAAACAATTACCTATATAAGGGAAAATATCACAATTATATGTTAATGTGCATGTGTTTTACATTGAATATTTTTCATTTTATTAAAAATCTATTTGAAATGATTAACTATATAAGGTTAAAACCTATGTTTTGGATCAAATTACTTTTGGTTTCAATGGGAAACTTTTATGGCTAATGTATTTTTCTCGAAACGTGATACACCCAATTAAAATGGGACATATATTGAAATGATTCCTATGGTGTAATAAAATAGTTTCAAGTAGTTTAAAGATATAGATGCATAAATTAAATGAGCATAGTTTTGAGATATATAGTTGTTGGTTCAAACAAATATTAGTGGATCACTATGGATATATTTGCTTCATTAAAAGGGATATTTCTAGAAGGATGGACTAAGTTGGAAAGAAGGGAAAATATCACAAATATATGTTCATGTGCATGTGTTTTACATTGAATATATCTATTTTCAAAACAATTAACTATATACTTGGTTAAAACCTATGTTTTGTATCAAATTAATTTTTGTTTCTAAATACTATGTGTTTTACATTGAATATTTTTCATTTTAATGAAACAAAGAAAATTGTTTTCATTCTTAAAACTCAATTAGAATAATCAAGGAAAATGAAAGAAGTAGTAAAAAGTAAACTCGAAGAAAAGGAAGGACATTGTGAGAAACTCAAATTGAGATTGTTTCCCTAAGATATAATCTTGAAAAGGAATTGATCAATTGAAGTTTGGAAGGAGTTCTGAAATATTGTATAATATAATCAAATGTTATAGATCCTGTTTTATTAAAGTAGGCATCCATTATCATGAAGTTTTTAAGGGAGAATCAAGTGTAAACACATCAAATATGGAATAACCTAAGAGTTAGTTCAGTGTGTTTAAATGAAGTGTTGATCAGCGGTTGTCATTGATGTCAACCCAAGCAGCACCAGGGGCTAACCCAATATTGCATGGGAATTTTGACTTACCAAATTAATATATTCTGGGTCAATAATGTTTTTGATGGTTTCTACTTGTAGAGATGTTTCCGTTGATATATGGCACTCCATGTAATTCTTCACGGTTTGAGAGATATTCATGTTTGAAGTTTGTACCCCCTGTAAGTGGGGTAAAACCCCATGGGGTTGGGGAATGGGTCATTGAAAAGTCATAATTAATATTTTTTATGCTCCTAAAATCCCTCCCACATTCACTTGTTGAAGCCCCTCTCAACTTCAACATTCATATAAATTGTGATCTTCATTTCCTCCTTATGCAAGGGATTCGGCCATCTGAAACAGGTCATCGTGGAATTTTCGTTCTAACTTTTTTTCTACGAAGGCTCAGAAGCTAAAATTTTTATGAGGCGAAGCTGAAATCCTGAGGAAGTTGCAGTAAAAATTTCAGATCAAGTTGCATAACATTTTTGGAGATATGATTTGTGGAAGTAAGGGTTTTTGCAGGCTCCTGAAATTCATCTCAAATAAGTGACCTTGGTAAAATTGTCATAACTCTCTCTCTGAGTATCAGATTGGAATTCTGTAAAAAGTGGCAGATATTTCACAGTCTTTAGTTTTCGCTCTATCAATTTCAAAGGCAAATGAAGAAACAATGACACGTGGCACGTCATACAAGTGCGCTCTACTGAAACAGTCCATAATTAGGGTAGTGTGAGAAATTGGGTGTAACTCTCTCTTGAAGAATCCAAATTGGGTCAGACCTATGGAATTAGAAATAAGACTCAGAGGACTACTACAGGACCAAAAATCAGATATTGAGGATCTGAAATAACATAGATACACCAAATTCAATATCGAGCTCCTAGAAGGCAAGAAAACGCTAGATCATGTGTTGTCAAGGATTGCAAAGGACCAAATTTTCTACGGCAAAAAAGCAAAACAAGGTGCAACAGAGGGTAGCATGACAAGATCAGCAACCAAGGTGCATAACAGAAGCAATAATTTCATCATATGAAGTCTTCAAGTGGGCAGCACTGCATACAATCATTGTAAAGGTACCATTGTACTTAGTCATTGTAAATACATTATTGTACAAATTGTACTAGTGTCTTTCTGCCAAGGGTTGAAGAGGCAGTGTTGGGAGGTCTAGGATCATCATTAGGTGGTTGTGTCAAAGTTAGGGTTATAGTATATCTTCTTCTTCTACATCATTCTATATCATTGTAAAGTGGACCATTTTTCCTAGTACGGGAGTCCATTCTTCTTTTATTCTTCTATAGGGTGGTAGGGTGGTGCTAGGGTGAGTTGTAGCTCATTAGGTGTTGGGGAATCCGTTCAGTGACTACTGAAGAATCTCGGGCATTGGAGCGTCCTTCCAGTGAGAGCTGGAGAAGAATGCTTTTCTAGATTCTAGGAAGTTGGAGTTTTATTTTCAATTGGAGTTGAAAATAATTATTAGAAAAGCATTAGGTGGTTTTTGTCCTGGAGTGGGTTTCCACCTTAAAAACTATGTGCATTTGTGTTCCTCTTGTTTGCTGCTATCATTGTACAAACACTGATAATAATTGAAGATTAAATAATGCTTTAATTGAAAGAAATATTGATTCACCCCCCCTCTCAGTATTTCCAACATGAAGAAACAATCACTCAAATAGAGTGACAAACAAAGCTAATGATAAGCGAAAAATTAATCAAGCCAAAACACATAAATAGAAGGAAATAAAGTGAGGATTAGTTTTAAAGAAAAATCAAATCAACCCCACAAGTAGAGATGGAGTAAGAAAGAAACAAAAGTGTGAACTTCCTCTAGAAAGCATCAAAATCAAGCCAATTCCTTCAAAATGAAGTTTGGAAGGAGTTTTGAAATATTGTATAATATAATTAAACGTTATAGATCTTGTTTTATTAAAGCAGGCATCCATTATCATGAAGTTGTTAAGGTAGAATCAAGTGTAAACACATCAAATATGGAATAACCTAAGAGTTAGGTTAGTGTGTTCAAAGGAAGAAACAATCACTCAAATAGAGTGACAAACAAAGCTAATGATAAGAAAAAAATTAATAAAACCAACCACATAAATAGAAGGAAATAAAGTGAGGATTAGTTAAAGAAAAATCAAATCAACCCCACAAGTAGAGATGGAGTAAGAAAGCAACAAAAGTGTGAACTTCCTCTAGAAAGCATAAAAAATCAAGCTAATTCCTTCAAAATGAAGTTTGGAAGGAGTTCTGAAATATTGTATAATATAATCAAATGTTATAGATCCTATTTTATTAAAGTAGGCATCCATTATCATGAAATTGTTAAGGGAGAATCAAGTGTAAACACATCAAATATGGAATGACCTAAGAGTTAGGTCAGTGTGTTTAAAGGAAGAAACAATCACTCAAATAGAGTTGTTAGCCACCTATAAATTTGTTATACCAAAAGGTGGCTAAATCATTTTTGGAGCCTTCAAGGAACAAATTTTATTGCAAAAAGTGTTGGCTCTTGAAGACTCTTGAAGGCCTCATGCCTCTGTCCAAATCTTCATTGTTGTTCCCTTTTTATATTCAGAATTTATGTTGTTTCCATAAGTGAAAATACTGTTGCAAAATCATCATTTTTTCCCCTTCCTCCACTCAAAACTAACCTTCATTTTGCTCCCCTTTTTCTCCATAAAACTACTCTATTTTCATGATTCCTCTTCTTCCATTCATGAAAATCATTTTTACAAGGTTAAGAACTCACTTTTTAACCTTACTGAAGCCCTCAAAATCCTTTGAAAACCATTGAAAATATATAAAAATCCCATTTTTGTATTTCAGACTTAAGCCCCCTTGGGCTAAGTCCTAAACCACTTCCCCTCCATATACCCGCATCCTGGAACCAAGCGCTAAACCCTCACAGCACTTATCGCATCGCAAACATCCAAGTGCGCAAGTATTTTTTCCATTATAAAAACTCTGATGCAATTAAAGCCCCATATGTATAAAACCCCCGCCCCCACCGCTTCACTCCATACAACCTACACCTCGGGACCAAGTGTTGAAGTCCCGAAGCACTTAAATCGCATCGCAAAAATCCAATGGGTTGATTGAAAATCCCGAGCCCGAGGCTCCGATCACGATTGGCCCTTTGTTATATAACACCCCGTTCTTATGGCTTTCCATATAACCCACGGCCCTGCAGACGGGCACCTAACCATATTTTATATATGTCCGCCCAAAGTTTAAACCTTTGGTTATATGAAACTCGTCGGTTTTATTATATCATAACTTTCTGTTGGTTCAAAGTTTCATTCAATCTCCATCGTCGATCTAATCTGCAGATCAATGGCATGTATTCCAACACCCTGGTGGTCCCCTCTATCCATTCACCATTGCAAAAAACCGTGCGGTATCCATCGCACCGCTTTTGAAAGCGGGGTGGTATTTTTCATTTCGCAGCGATTCCATACACCGCTTGACGCGTGGCCTGGGCACTGTTCATAAAACCGCCGTCCATCGCGTGTTAAAGATCAGACGTGGACCCGACGCGATATTGACATCCACCATCTGATCCGAGGCCGCTCATCGGACGGTGATCACTCAACGAAGAAGCTTGACAGTTAACCAAGATACAGTGTGGTCATTGAAGCATCTCCACCGTCGATCTGATCTGCAGATCGACGGCCCACAATTCATCACCTTGATTCCTTCGCTTTGAATTTTCATGTCTGTTCCCGGTCATCGATCTCTGTGTGATCGATGGCTCCAATTCAAATTCCTTTTCGCTCTCCTTTGACCTCCTCTAAATCAATCTCGACCACTGGATGATGCCATCCAACGGCCATGCTTCCTCTACGTGCCTTCTGAAGCAGTAAACCCACAACGCAAGATTTCTTAATATTTTGTGTGTTTTGCAGGATTAATGGTTTATCCATTATAATTAAAGAAAATCCAAAGGCCGGGAAAGACGTTTTCCGTGCCTTTGATTCACCAAAGGAAACCATATGCGAGGTTTGCAATCCACGTTTCGTCGATGCTTCATAGGCATTGATGCCATACGAGCCCTGCGCGACCTGCACATAAACAAGACACTATGTTATTAAAACACACTTAAAAGAGTATCGGTGTCGAAGACAGAACATGCCAGAACAGAAGATTGAAGACAGATTTGAGGATTACGGCTAAGAATGATTATCAAAAGCCTAATCCCTAGAATTAAAACACAGTTAAAGGAACATCATAACTGTTATCAGACAGAAAAGCCTCCTCTGCCACATCTGAGGCAAATTGAATCCCCCAGCTACCACAGGGCCACCTACAGCCTCAAATCAATCAAAGGAAGGCCGAAGTTATTACCAGACAGGAGATATTTTGCATCAATACAACTGAACAGTTAATTCAACCAAAGAAACTTATTATGAACTGTCAGCAGAAGTTATTGCAAAGATAACAAGGAGCCTTGAAGTCAACAAATTCTTTCCAGCAAGCCTAAAAGTTAATGTAAACCAATTAATACAGGGGAAATACCAAAAATCTTCTTTATTAAGCCCCTTAAAGGCTGAAAGACAGTGCACTGTATTAATTGAACTTAGAAGATATTTTATCCCATTCCACCTCCTCATTTTCTCTATAAATACTACTAGAGAAGATGAGAAAGTGTTGGTTGGTTGAGTTGGTTGCAGAACTTTGAAATACATCTGAGCTTAAACTTCTGATTGTAAATAGTGTTCACTGGCCCTTGAAGTTCTGTTTGCGTTTAGATTAGTTAGGCTGAATAGTGAAGATGATTGTTGAACTGAAACATTGGACTTGAATACTGTAATTGGTTTGACATCAATAACAAGCTGTTTCTTGGGATCCTGGTCTATATCACTGGTGAAGTGCTCCTTTCTTTGTTATTGTTTCCTTCTATGTAGGTCATATTGTTCACTTTTCTCTGATAAAGAACAACATTTATAGAGTTAGGATTTACTGTTTACTAGTACCCTTCTCTGACTGATAAGATTTATCTCAATGTTTTCCTCCAATTTTTTTATTTAAAAATGATTCAATATAGTTTAAGCAGTTAGGAATGATGGCGTTCCCTCGTCCTACTGTTTGCTTCAAACATTGTTCTTGAAAGTTATTTTCATCATTTGCTTATTAAAGTTAGACTCGAAAAGTGATGGTTTGCCCTGTTTCTAGTTTCTATTCTCCAAAGGCAGATTCTGAAGGTTTCCCTTGGTGTTGACTGAAAGCAGACTAGGTTTAAAAGTACTTTATCTGATCTTAAGTTACATTTTGTCTTCTCTTAAATGTTTTCATACTTTCTGAAGGTAATTATGTGGATTTCTGGATTGTTTGTCAATTAAGTTGCTTTAATACAGACTTGCCCAAGAAGTTTATGGGTAGCCCTGTTCTTGGTTGGTTTTAAACATTTACTTAAGAGGTTTTTCTTGTTTGGACTGACTATAAATCCCCTGTGAAATTATTATCAGTTTCCACCCCTCCAACACTTTATTGTTTCAATTCCATCACTCTAATCTCAATAATCTTGTGATATAGATGACTTGCCCCTTGGATCACTCTTGATGTTGTTGTTCAATTAAAGCCCTGATATGACTCCATAGCCCAATGGACTAAAAACCAGCGTTATATCTATCTTTTTAGACAAATCTTGTTCTAAATCACTTGCAACTTCTCACTTTTGAAACTTTTTGCACTTAGAACTTTCCTCTCAAGTAATTTTCATGCTCAACCATCCAAAAACAAAACAAACCCTTGGCCTTCATAACTAGCCTAATATTATTACCCCAAACTTCAAAGACAAATCCATCTTTGCACTTATTGGAGAGATCCCTCTCCAGATTCAGGAGGGCTGGATCCTAGAATCCCAAAGTGGTTGAAACGATGTTGTTTCTGTGATTGGACTTTGCCAATATTGCTAATTACAGATTCCTAACAAGCGTGACAAACAAAGCTAATGATAAGTGAAAAATTAATCAAACCAACCACATAAATAGAAGGAAATAAAGTGAGGATTATTTAAAGAAAAATCAAATCAACCCCACAAGTAGAGATGGAGTAAGAAAGCAACAAAAGTGTGAAATTCCTCTAGAAGCATCAAAATCAAGCCAATTCCTTCAAAATGATAAATTATTATAATAAGACTATTCACATTAAGGTACTCATATTATTTGAAGAAATATTATCTTTTTTACAAAAAGTATATAGAGCAAAGTGTTACCCTTTGGAGATCATGACAACCACTGTCTTTTCTAGGTATAGGTCCATCCTCAATCTCTTGAACAAATAAAAAATATTGAGAACTTCAACCAATTAATTTAAAGGACCACATAGCCATGTAAATGTTGAGTGAACAGAGAACATATGTATACCAATAGAAAAACTACGACAGTTGTTAAGTGAAGCATTAAATAGAAAATTGCTAATGGATTTAAAAAAAAAAAAACATAAACCAATCATTATTGATACTAATTATGTAAATTAAAAAACTTGAATTACAATAGTTGAAAAGACGGAGGAACCCAGTAAATTATGGGTTAAATGTTACATGGACAATAGCTTTTAAGGAAGACAACGAATAATACAATTTATTGTTGATAGATAAATATCTGAGAGTGTCGAGGCCTATTATATGGAAGGTAGTGTAGAGTACCTAAATACTAGAAAGAGAGAGACATTAAGACAAATACGAAAGAGAGTGTTCCGTATAAGGGAGGGGAGATGTAATATCCCCAAGTTTATTTATTAATTTGTTTTAATGTTACTGTTTTACTGTTTTATTTTTTACAACGTTTTGTTCTAACTCAAAAACTTAAAAGACATTTATAATGTTTTGTTCCAACTCGGAAAATTAAAAGACTTGTGGCTGAAATATCCAAAAGTAATTTTGAAGTGAATATATAATGTTATTTATTTCTAGAAAGGAATACAATTAAAAAAAAACTCCTCAGAAAATTATTGGTAGCTATGCATTCCTTTTTTTTCTGTGAAAGGGGATCCGAGGAAGGCAGTGGACGGGAGAGGGCTGGAGAATCGAAGAGAGGGAATCAATTGAGAAGATGGAAGGATGATAAGGAGAGGGAATGGATTGAGGAGATGGAAGGTTGATCAACAAAGACATGACGTTGCCAGAAAGTCATGGCTTCTTGATCTCGGTGAAATAAACTAGTGGAAATCCTTGGGAACAATCATGGAAGGCAGAAAACTCAGAACTTGACTTATAATCTTGATGTTAAGAGTTATTTAATCCGTTGTTCATTGCCACTGTCTGGAGGGGAAGAGATTGGGTGGTGAGATATTCATGACAAGGACATAATACAGTGATTCAAAGAACATATAAGTGTCTAACATAATACAGTGATTCAAAGAACATATAACTGTCTAACAGAACATCTTAATATGATTTTGTCTAGAAATCAAGGTAGATCAGATTAGAGTACTCCTGTAGGCAAGTATCCACTTCAATCTAGAAGCAAGGAAGGGATCCAAGCTATCATACTGGAAGCAAGCTTATTAATTCAAGATATCCCCAGTGGATGAGGTTCAGTAGCTTAGATAGAGATAGAGCTACGAAAGCAACAAGCCAGAACAGAACAGATAAATGTATAACATAATACAGTGATTCAAAGAACAGACAAGTGTCTAACAGAACATCTTAATATGATTTTGTCTAGAAATCCTATACTGTATTGGGTATTTCTATAGGAAAATTTTATGAATGGATTTTTTTATTAATCCAGTATTCTTTCTGAATTTATTTACAGGAAAAATTCTATGAACTACTTTGCTTATGAACCTAGTATTATTTTTAATTTTATTTATAGGATATTATGAATTTCTTAGTAGTTCTCTATAGTTGTGAGTCTTACTACAAAAGAATTGTTCCAACCTCGTTATGGGAATGGGAATATATCTAGAATGTTGAATAATAACTTCAAAGAAAATGATTCAAACATTTAAACATATAATTTCAATCCGTACAGGTAACCATTTAAATTAAATCATCATAGATAAGTTACTGGAGTACAAGAAAAATTTAGTAGCCATACAAATATTACCGAGAATGATAGCCAATGATGAACATGTAAATCATATTCCAATAGTAGAACCAATAATGGACATGTAAACTCAAACAAGAAATAAATTCTTTAGGTTCTTATATAATTTCTTCACAGAAACTTTCGTATTCCAGTAGTAGAACCAATAATGGACATGTAAACTCAAACGAGAAAGAAATTCTTTTAGATTCTGATACAATTTCTTCACAGAAACTTGCGAGAAAAGATACGACTCTAGGTAGCAAGAAAAGAAAGTTTATCCAGTGGAGATATGAAAACTCCAGTGGAGAGGGTAAAAATGTGTGTACCTGGAAGACGATGAAGAGACCATGAAGATGAAGACATCAAACGTGCACGAGCTGAGCTAAAAATCCCTTAAGATGAAGACAACAAATGCGCACGGGCCGAAAACAGATGTGAACAAGACAAAAAACACACGTGGACCGAGCTAAAAATCCCTGAAGATGAAGACAACAAACACGCGCGGGCCGAAAACAGATGTGAACAAGACAACAAATGCACGCGGGCCGAAAACAGATGTGAACAAGAAAACTGTATCATTTTGCGGTTATAAAATAATAGTTTGGCCGAACTATTTTAAAATTTCGTCCGAACTATTAGTTCGGCCGAACTTTGTTTTTCGTTTTTCCAATCTCCAGCCCAAAATCTGTTTGCCATTATTGTCAGTACGCCGTCAATGTAAACGACAGAAAGAGTTCGGCCGAACTCTGGAATAGTTCGGTCGAACTTTGCGAATGTTCATCCGAATTATTGAGGAAAAAAATTTTCCGCCCCCAATTCTCACAAAAGTGTTACCCATCTTCACATTTTTACCCATTCTCTAACTGCTTCTCCTTTCATGTGAGAGCGCGCTTGATATTTTCCAGATCAACCTGCACTTTCTTGAGTTCACCCTTTGAGAGTTGCAACTCAGTGAGGGTCTTAGTTAGATGCTCAGTATCATTTTTTGGGTCTTATGGCACTATTACTGCACAATATGTGAATCGATTCTTTGTTGGAACTCTGCCACCTATTGCTTTAGAACCACCACCTTGTTATTTCTATCTATTAGATCTTTATCCAGGATCTCTTTCTCACCCTCCACCTAGGCTAGCTACTTGGATTGCACATGCTCACTGTAAGACATTTTCATCTTATGTCTTAGGTCTTGAATCGCAACTTGAGAACTATGGATGAGGGTCTCTACCACAGTCTTATCCTATGTGTTTACTCTGAATTTAACAATTATCTCTTTGAAGTTTTCATTATGTAGATGTGTTACACAACATTTTGTCACCGTCCCTACAATCCCTCGCCCCGCATATTGGAGGGTTTTTCCTGTGACCTATGAGCAATGTCAAACTCTGCAAATACCTTCTTTGCATCCTTCTGCATAAGGACATGATTCTTCCTATTGAACATTTCCTCAGAAAGCACTTAAAAACCCATGTTTTGGCATTGGCACGGGTACCCAGTTCATCCCTCGCACCAATGGGGAAAATTTGCACTAGAGGTCGTGCCAGCTAGCGCTCTGTTCCTATGTTAAGCTCGCACCAGCCTTTTTGGGAATTTTTTTTAACAAATTGGAGGCGGAAGTTTCCTTTAACCACCTCAGGAATGACTCATTGCAAGTGGTTAAACTCGATAAACCACGGAACTCTTCCTTTAGGAAATGGTTGATGGAACATTCTAAGAGGATAGGACTCCCCCCACGATTATAGGGATCCTAACTTCTCCTTCTCCCTCTATATAAACCAGCCTTCTCCCTTTACAAAAGCTAGAGCTGAACATATAGCCAAGAAGCTGAACTTGGAGAAGAGACATTATAGCTGAGTAATCGTTATAGAGAAAGTCGAACCAAGGAGGATCCCGTAGAGAGAGCCCCGTCTAAATTCTCGACGAGCTTTGTGAGACGTGCTCTGCTGGAACCCTGCTGGAGGAGATCACAACGTCGAAGCCTAGTTGTACTCTTCCTTCTTTAATTTAATATACTCGAATATGATATTGTTTCCATTTCTGTGTTATATTTATTTAACGCATTTGATTTAGTCTTCTTCAACTGACTGATAGTTAGGAATGCGAAATAGTATGTTGTGTATCGTCTTCATTTCTTGTGTATGTGCAGGTATCCGGACGTGAGAACGAGCGGATCATGACCTGTCGAATCAGGAGCAGGAAGTAGCCATTCTTCCGGAGGACACAACAGTGTAGGACCTACGGTAAGTGATCTACCAAGTCTTTGTCCATTCTTAACTAGGAATTGATGTCATAGCGTGTCTTGTTTGTGGCTAGACCCACTCTAGGGCTAGTGGGATCGCCTCTATCTGCAGAGGGGATTTACCTCACCAACAAATTGGTGACTCCGCTAGCGATGATGGTATGGTATTGGTCCAAGATGATGATGACAGTAATGAACATGTCATTTACTACCTGTCTCAGAACCTTCTCGACCCTGAAACACGTTACGCACATGTCGATAAGTTAGCATTGGCTGCAGTCCAGGCCATCCAACGTTTTCGTTATTACATTCTTTTATGCACGGTGACCGTGATTTTTGATTGTAACCCCATGAATTATATTTTTTCGTGGCAGTTGCTGGGGGGAAAATAATCGAAGTGGATCGTCATCCTCCAAGAGTTTGATTTGGATTTCACTACCGCCAAATCTAAGAAATCACTTGTTTTCGCTGATTTGATTTGTTCTCTCCCCGTCGACTCTACTCCTTCTTCCTCTGAAGATCATATTCTGGACGAAACTCTCTTCCTGATCAGCACCCTCGATCCGTGGTACGGTGATATCATCGTGTACATCCAAACGTCTAATTTCAGGTCTGAGCTAATGAAAGATGCCTGACGCCGCATTCTGCATCAATCGCAACCCTATTGTATTGTTGAAGATACCCTTTATTGTGTCAGAGTCGATTTTGTACTCTGCCAATGTCTAACCCTCGAGGAAGCGGAGAAGGTTTTAAATGAATGCCACAATGGCGCCTGTGGTGGTCACATGTCTGGTTATGCCACTGCATAGAAGATCCTTCGTGCTGGCTACTTCTGGCTGTCTATTTTCAAAGATTGCATTGTTGCAGTACGTAAATGCCATGTGTGCCAGATTTATTAAAGCAAGATGCATGCGCCGACTGTTCCACTACACCTTGTCATTACCGTTGGCCCTTTTTCCAAATGGGGCATAGATTTTATGACGTGTAACCCTCGTTCGGCCGGGGGGCGTGCCTATATTATCGTTGTCGTCGATTATTTTACGAAATGGGCCGAAGCAATTCCTACACTGGCTGCGGACAGTAAGACAACAACAAAGTTCATATTCAATCACGTTATTGCTTGGTTTGGTGTCCCTCAAGCCATTGTCACCAACCATGGTTCTCATTTTTAGGATTATATGATGGCAGAGCTCACATCTAAGTTGGGTCTGCTTCACAACAACTCAACGCCTTACTATCCTCAAGCTAATGGCCAAGTTGAAGTTGTAAACAAGGTCCTTGTTACAATGCTTCAACGAACAATCAGGATCCACAAATCAAACTGAAATCTCATGTTGTTCTCAGCTCTATGGGCTTACCGAACATCGATCAAGAACGCAACCGGTTTTACCCCATTTCAATTGGTATATGGTCTGGAAGCCACGCTTCCGATTGAATGTGAAATCCCTTCACTGAAATTAGCTGTGGAATTATTGCCTGATACTTCACCTGAAGAAGAACGTCTCCTCTATTTAGAGAGATTGGATGCTCATCACTTAGCTGCCTTGGTCATCGAAGCACAAAAGAAGCGAGTCAAAGCCCATTTTGACCAATCGGTTTCTCCTTGTTCTTTCATCGAAGGCGAACTCGTTCTTTTATACGACCAAGCTCACGACAAGCTTGGGGCAGGAAAATTTCAACACATGTGGCATGGGCCCTACATTGTAAAATGCGTGTTACAGAATGGGGCTTATGAGCTTATTGACTATGAAGGTTGTCCTTTATTGCAGCCCATAAATGGGTTGTATCTGAAAAAATATTATGCTTGAATTATTCACGTGTGATATGTGTACATAGGTGATTGTTTTCATTTTTTGTGCATGCTTTGGTTTGATGTGCTTTGTGAGCTTTTTTCTGCTTATTGGGTCTTGTTTGCTATGCAGATCTCTATTTCCCCTTATGTCGGTTTCGCGGATGGTGCTTCCCACAGTACCAGGAACTTGTCTTCGACATCCTAGGTAATTTATGATCCTGTTAGTGAGTTGATTAACTTACAAGGTATTTGTCTCGGACCAGCCACAAACAATGTCACTGAATATAGTGCAGTTTTGGAACTATTAATCGAGGCATTCAACCTCAGCATACACGCATTGCTTGTCAAGTTGGATTCACAACTTGTTATTTTTCAACTGAACGGTCATTATTCGGTTCGAAACCCATGCATTTTGAGATTGTATTTGCGTATTCGTTTACTTGAATGACATTTTGATTTCATTTCTTATCAACATATACCAAGACGAATGAATACATTAACAGATGCAATAGCTAACGTTGTGCTAGATAGACATTTGCGCAATTTATAAAAACATCATCATATGTACATAGACCCATGTAGAATATATATATATATATATATATATATATATATATATATATATATATATATATATATATATATATATATATCATTTGTTTACAAGCTGTGTGCATCATAAAACCCACAAAAAATAATATATGTTTGTTTCGTTTACATCATGAGACAACATGTCTCTCCAAAATGTGTAGAAATAAAGCCTAAAGTGCCTAGTCGGCATGGTGCTCATGATAGCACGTCACAGCCCGTACCAACCGCCTCAGCAAGCGGTGGATATGGCTTGGCACTCCTACAGTGTGCCTCTGGTAGGCTCGAGGTACTTCATCAAAACCGACATAATCTGGGACCCCACGGGTGATTCCCTCCAGGTTCTTCACTAACTCCTCGTCAATTCCCTCACCTTGAGGACCGAAGTCATGAGGAGTCTGCCTCGCTATTGGAGACATACCGACAGGACGCTCTGGGCCAACATCTGCATCCATATGAGATTAACTGTTAGAACATGCATATATACCAAAAAATCATAAAACTCATAAAAATAAAAAATGAGTCTTACCAAGTTCTTCGTCCCAATCCTCTCCCTTTAGGAGTGGGAGGTCTGGGTCTCTGGTAAATTCGGTGTCGGCGTAGGGCCAATCCTCCACGACAATCAACTATCGTCGAAGCCAATCAAAAAACTCTGGCCTCCAAGACATCTGATAGCCACCCCCTGTTCTAGGCATCAGTGTCGCCCATCAGGCCATCCGTGGCTCTCTCAGTGGTGGATTCAGGACTATAGCCTCCCGGCGCTGAAATATGGGTAATCGTTCCAAGAAGAATGATACCAAAATTGACCCATACCCAAACTGCTTTAGTTTGGTCTTCTTGCATTTGGTGAGCTGCCGTTTGATGTTCATGGTTAGAGCCTCGACCCAATTGAAGATGGTTGGGTTCATACACTCTGAAGCAAGAAGTAATGCATCTTTGTAGCCTCATGCGGTGCCTACGATCCTGCGGCCCACATGATAGTGTGTAGCACTACTCTCAATGCTAGATCAAGAACAATCTGGATATCCACTTTACCACTCCCTGTTCCTTTTCGTGCCCCTGGGCACACCCTGTTCATTACCATTGTCATGCTTTCCTCGGAAGGCCGGGTACCAGTCAAAATAGGCACTGCACCCCTACGCGACATTCCAGTGATGAAATATATACTTCGAGCTCAAGCTCTTGGTCCCGAAGTATGAAATTCTCCTGATCTTCGTCCCAAATGCTGATGAGATACTGAAGCAATTTGGGTTGAGCCTGGAGACACGGTGTCAGGAAGAAATTTTTGAGCCGACAATTCCTGAGGGCATTCATGCATTGTTCGTTTTCCATTGCTTATTCATCCTCTTCGCTGGGTTCTCTCTCCTTCCACTTGATCACCATCTTTTCATGCTTTGTACCTGCATGAAATGATCATAGGAACATTAGAAATCCCCTTGGGTGTTTAAATTTGAAAAATACTAGCTGCATTTTCTTAAATTCAAAGTGGATTTTGGGTTGCACGGTTGGCGCGACTGTTTGGCTAACGGTCGCGCCACCTGGCGCGACCCCCGTGTAAAACAGGGTTGATTAGCGCGGGTCCGTGCTCGAAACCCGCGCCAACCGTGGAGCCCTAGATTTTGCCAATCCTTCCCTAAGGGATCCCAAATGACAACTAAATGCAATAAAATATAGCTTAAAATATGGCCAATGGAGTCGGCTCTTACCTGAAACAAACGAAATCCAGATTGGTCCACAATCGTCGCCTGAAGATCGCAAGATAAATGGGTCACTGTTGCTCTGTAAAGAGGTAAAAGTGAAAAGTAAATATTTTTTACCATTTATGGTCTTTTATAACTTTTCAAAGTCCTAAAATAGGTTTTAAAACATATTTATCGATATATTTTCATATTATTTTCGCGGAATATGTTTTACATGCGTCTTTTTGTGTAGTGACAAGTTTTTCACATGGTTATGACGAAGAGATGAGTTGTATTTTATACTTTTTCGGACTTGATAAAAACACGAAAAAGTCATTACTGGAGTCACCTTTCAGCTCTTTTCTGACTCTTTAAAACTGAAAAGATCGCCGAGGCACTTGTCGTTTTGAGCTTGTTAAATTGGTTGTGAAATGATATCTACCCAGCATACATTTACCCCTTTTTCAGGCTGGGATATATTATTTACGAAAAAGGAATACCCTAGCCTATTGCGACTAGGAGTTTCTCTGAGACACATTTTTCTACCTTTTCAGATCTGAGGGACTATTTACGAAAAGGGACTATTGGAGTTTTCTTTTCCGCCTTCTTTTCAAACTCTCTAAATATGAAAATATGTTGAATTCTTCCTTTGTCAGACTCGTTAAAATGATGACATCGAACTCCGTCGTCATGACGTTACTCGAGTTCCTCCTTCCTAGGGCTCGTAAAATGTACTGGGTCGGATTTGTCCGAAGGACAAACTTACATTGCAAGCACATGCTATCCCCTTCAAGCTTGTTTTAAAAAATAATTGGGGTACTCGCCAGAAATGGTGGGGGAAAATGGAACCAAGATTGTAGTCGTGTTGGCAGTATGTCACTCTTGAAAATGGCACTTGTCTGCATTTGTGTTGGGTTGGGGACATCTCATCTCGTTATCTACTTGCCTCCATGGGTTTGGGTAATCTCTTTTGACCGCTCATCTGCTCTTTGCCACATCACCATGACCTCAGATCCCTTGATGTCAAATACTACCAAATCCAGTGTCGTGCCACCGATATGTTCAAGAGAAGTTTGCCTCGGTAGTTTTCAACCTCCCTCTGATTCTCTGTTGGTCTTGATTCACAAACATCATATTCCTCTGTCTCGTGTCGATGATGTGGGAAACATTATGGCCCACCTTCGATCAAGGTCACTTCCTACCGACTCCAACTCATTATCCAGGAAGCTGGTCTAGAGACTCCCTTCAGGTACGTTGGAACTTGCATGCCTCAATGGTAGGTTCTTCGCACTCGACATAAGGCCCACATCATTGGCCTTCGATCGATTGACTCTGTGGGTGTTCGACGTCAGATCATTGTTCACATGTCGTGGATTGTACCTTTTGTACCTTGAGAGCCATTTTCATTATTGGAGGTTTCTCTTGTGTCTGTTAACAACTTTCATCATTCTCTGGTAATCAGACGATGTTCTTGCATGTTCAACTTCAACTCACATATTCACATGCTCGAATTTGTACCATGTTCGGGTCGAGATGGAGTGCAAGACCCTGGGTTTTGTTTGATGAAATCCAGGCTGCGAGTTCTTTGTGGATTATTATGACTTATTGTATGACTCCTTTGATTGGATGGTTGCGACCATACCTGAGTCTATTTATTGATCCCTACTGCTGGATGGCTGTGTCCATACCTCATATCTCATTATTTATATACTCTCTTATGGATGGTTGTGCCCATGCCACATGTCATATATCAGATGTATCAGTTGTATTCGTACTTGCAGGTTTTCCAACAATAGTGTTTTGGTTGAACGCATTCTCATAAAGAATTTCACCCCTCCATCTCTCTTGGACCTCATGCTTTAGGGGGCATCTGTTACACAACATTTTGTCACCGTCCCTACAATCCCTCGCCCCGCATATTGGAGGGTTTTTTCCATGACCTGTGAGTAGTGTCAAACTCTGCAAATACCTTCTTTGCATCCTTCTGCATAAGGACATGATTCTCCCTGTTGAACATTTCCTCAGAAAGCACTTAAAAACCCATGTTTTGGCATTGGCGCGGGTACCCAGTTCATCCCTCATCCCAATGGGGAAAATTTTCACTAGAGGCCATGCCAGCTGGTGCTCTGTCCCTGTGTTAAGCCTGCGCCAGCCTTTTTGGGAATGTTTTTTAACAAATTGGAGGCGGAAGTTTCCTTTAACCACCTCAGGAATGACTCATTGCAAGTGGTTAAACTCGATAAACCATAGATCTCTTCCTTTAGGAAATGGTTGATGGAACATTCTAAGAGGATAGGACTCCCCCCACAATTATAGGGATCCTAACTTCTCCTTCTCCCTCCATATAAACCAGACTTCTCCCTTTACAAAAGCTAGAGCTAAACATATATCCAAGAAGCTAAACTTGGATAAGAGACGTTATAGTTGAGTAATCTTTATAGAGAAGGTCGAACCAAGGAGGATCCCGTAGAGAGAGCCCCGTCTGAATTCCTGATGAGCTTTGTGAGACACGCTCCGCTGGAACCCTGCTGGAGGAGATCACAACGTCGAAGCCTGGTTGTACTCTTCCTTATTTAATTTAATATACTCAACTATGATATTGTTTCCATCTCTGTGTTATATTTATTTAACGCATGTGATTTAGTATTCTTCGACTGACTAATAGTTAGGAATGTGAAATAATATGTTGTGTATCGTCTTCGTTTCTTGTGTATGTGCAGGTATCCGGGCATGAGAACGAGTGGATCATGACCTGTCGAATCAGGAGCAGGAGGTAGCCATTCTTCTAGATGACACAACAATGCATGACCTATGGTAAGTGATCTACCAAGTCTTTGTCCATTCTTAACTAGGAATTGATGTCATAGCGTGTCTTGTTTGTGGCTAGACCCACTCTAGGGATAATGAGATCGCCTCTGTCCGCAGAGGGGATTTAACTCACCAACAAGATGGAGAGCTCTAGAGTTAGCTCTTTCTTGCTTCAACCTGGTGGCAGCTTTCTCCAATAACTTCTCAAATTTATTGATTGTTAAAGTGTTTATGCTCAACTCGTTGTAGAGAATTTCTCTGACCTATCTATGAAAATTTATTTTTTCCAATAGAGGGACACTGTCCATGTCAAGTGACACATCTAGAATCCTAAATTGTGGTCCTGACAGGAGAGACTGTGCTGAGGGGTGATGCAACGATAACTTCATCTGGTTTCTTTCTAGGTCCATAGTATCTAGAAGTATATTTTAATAAGGGACAGGATGTGATGCTAAATGATGTTATACTTTATTCTTTTTTTATTCTCCTCTTTCAAATGTCTTGTTTCCAGACTATGGCCCGTTGTTTTTTAGCTTCCTGCAAAACCCATAATAGCTACCTCTGTAGAGGTGGAGGTGGTAGCTTAAGGGGGTTTTCTAGGGTCACTTGAAATCCTGGCTAGTTCAAGTTGGTTTCAGTCAGTCTGGTCTCAATTTCTTCGTCACCTAATTATTGAATCTTAGCATTTTTTTTCTCAAGTGTGCCTCTTCCATTTCTACGTCTCAGGCCTCGTACATGTTTATCTTATGAACCTTATCCTTTGAGGGTGAAATTTCAATCTCCATCTCTATATTAATGGGATAGGAATATAAGTTAGCCTTCCATTCAATTTCAATCCTATGATCATGTTCATAAGTGGAGGAATTAATGTTCTTCCTCCTCTTTGATATGATGCCATGGGGGTCGTAGTGCCAAATTTCTCCCATTTCAAAATTTAGTACTTCAATAGGTCTTCAACTTGCTGAATGGCTTGTCTAGTATTAAAAATGAAGGGGCATATTGGTTTAGCTAATTTAAACATGTGGCCCTTCTTGGCAGGAACGAAGTTGGTTTGATCAATGTGCAAGCTCCGCCAGATGAATTATAGGGAAAAAATTCTCATGGGCATGAAAACGGGCAATTAGTAAGGGGGAAGCTCTGACCCATAAACACTAATTTCAATGTACTCTTCAAATAAATACCAATCTCGCACCCTGGTATCCTTGTTAAGCTGGAGGATTGTTTTCTGTTTGGGTAGAATCCTTGGGGGAGAGACATTATTTATGAGTTTGTAAGCAGTGGACATGTATGTGGAAATGAAATGGGAATAACCTTCGTTGTCCAATTTTATCTTGACAACGTTGTTTTAATCAAATACAAATTTTCTATATTTGTGGGAATCCATAAGACTAAGACCCAAATATTCAAATCCATCCACATGGGTATACAAGAAAAGGTAAAATATGATAGAGTAGTATCTGAAATAGGCAGTGATGGGAAAATGATGTAACAGGAACTTTATAGACTCGACGAGGTATGAGGGTATGTAAAAAATGAGGCCTGGTTGCATCATTGTGCACAAAAAGCCTACGATAGCTTTAGTAATATTGGAGGTTTTCTCTTCCCCAAAAAATAGGGCGATAATGGTCAGGATGGGTTACATAGATTTAGTAAACATGGGTACGGGAAACAAATCTACGATGGGTAGGGCTTGGTGGCCAGGGGCCAGAATCATTTGAAGGAAAGCTTGTTATTCTCTACTTGAGAGGGAATTATAAGTATAAAATAGGGTTGTCTCTGTAAATTTCTTAGGGTTGGGGGAATCTAGGTAAACAAAAGTTTTTGACTTATTTATGGATTTATTTCTAGAATTTTCATTCCAGAAGAGGACATGAAGTAATTTTTCTTGTCTATGTATGATGCAGCGAGTTAAGATTTTTTTTTTGGAGGTGGTAGATGGTGGGAGCGATTTCCTAGTATAATCTTGACTCTAATACCCTAAAGGGGTCCTCTCCCTTGAGATGTTGGTCAAACATGTCGAACAAGAGGTATGACAGGTGGTATGCGCATGGTGAGTCATGAATTTCAAATTCCTTATCCATGAGGGGATCAATATTTGAAGAGGGTTTCGTCTCTCGGGGTTTGGGAGTTTGGGTGTGAGTTTCTTCATTTTAAGCATAAGAAGAAATATTGGAATCCAATGTCTATGGGTTACTTGATGACCGGGCAGATTTGAAAGGAACGGAGTTGAGATGACTCTGCACCGGTTGACAGTCAGATGACGTGGTGGACATGAAGAGTGGCAAGAGAGCTCGAATGTAGAAACCATTTTTCAAATTCAAATGGACAACGGGTAAGGGTCTTATAGGCGAGAGGGGAAATAGGCATATGACATGGGATGGACATGTGAGCTGGGTGAAAGGTGGCACCATGAGGTTGGGTAGGGCGACTTGATAGAGATAGAGGGAGGTATACCATTGAACTTGTGTGCAGTGCGCTCGTTTTTCGACATCAATGTTGTGTTGGTGTATAACATGGCGGGTGTGGTCCCCACTCTCCAACAACGTGGTTGATTGGGGGTTGGGAGTGAGCTTGGACCCCCCGGAGTAAATCTAGACCATAGATTGGCCGAGCTCACCACTTATAATTTGCTCCTCTGGGGGCTAGCGCTGGCATATCTATCGCGCTAGTTACCCTCTCGTAATGCTTCTAGGGGCTAGATACGCGATAATGGATGATGATCCTTTAGGAAGCTACTGAGAATTTAACTGTCCACATTCATGCCTGCGGAAGCAGGCCCCTTTTCTTTTACTCTCACTCCTTGACCATTGATTTTTCCACCGATATTGGTGTTTAATGGTTGCTTTTCCCACACATACAAAGTGTGCCTAGGTTCCTATTAGTTGTGTGAGCATTTATTAAATCCCCCTTTGTCATTTTCTTGTCTGCCTTTCTATGCACACAAGAATAAATCACCGACCATATAAAAAAATTATTTAAAGGGGAAAGAGGGGTACAACATTTGAGGTACATGAATATAAGGATAATTTTTTTGCTCAATTCTTAATGCTGAAATTTTCCTTACTGGATCATATGGCCAATCGAAACTCAACTTGAACTTCATATGTGCCAATAAATTATTCACCTCCTTCTTAGCAGCTCTAGTATTGACAATAAATGGGCCAAATTGAGCCTTGAGCTTAAATTGGGCCTTTTGCTTCCTTGATACAAAGTGAATTTCATCAACATTTAAGCTTTGTCTTATAAATTCAAGGGAAAAAAATCGCATTGGAATAAATATTGGTAACTTAAATGGTGGAAGCTCACAACCATAATTTCTGATCTCTGTGAAATTATGGTAGAAATACTAGTCTCCAACCTTAGTTTTCTCACTCAACTGTAGGATTCTTTTAATTTCAGGTGAAACTCTTGGAACTACATCACTATTGAGGATATAGAGTGAAATATATAATAATTGATCAACAAAATCAATTAGAGAAAATTATTTTGTATTCTTCTTGACCAATGAAGTCCAGTGAATGAAAAAATTCTCCTCACCCTGCATATCCTGCTTTTGTAATGATATTTTGAATATGTCTGACTGATTGTATAAGAATAAATAAACCAAAATAGTTTGATGCTTAAAGACCCTTTCATTTCTAAATCTTAAAAACTATTCATGGAGGTTAATTGGAAATAAATTGGAAGAAATAAAAAAAAATAGAAGGCTTTTTTCCAGATGAAAATAGTGACAAAAAACCTAAAATAGCCTCATGTACCAATTCATCACTCTGATAGCCTAATAGACAACACAACATTGAAATAATTTTCCTATACATCTCAGGAAACATGGATGAAGGGTAGGATGGATTATGGCGAGGAAGCTCAGACCCTTCTGGCAGAAAAGAGTAAAATATAAATGATCTTTGTTGAAATGTAAGCTTTTGGTAAATTTCTAACAGGGTTTCAGTTGAAAATGGATGTAAAGAGCTTGAAACAGATATGTGCAAGGCTTGAAGAATTGATTCAGAGGTTATTTTGAACAAAGGTTCATCATTCCTAGATATAATGGCTCTTCCACTAGGCAATTATCTATTTGCACACCAAGTTACAAATTTGGGAAAATGGTGGGTTTGAGGAAAAACAATTTGAGGCAACATAGACTCCCATATGCTAAATTCGTCACTATTATCCTCAAATTTCTGAAAGGCCCAATTGTGTAACTCATACAAATCAAATTCAGACCTAGTTTCTACAATCTTGGCATCTAAATCTATTAGGGGCAATTCATGAATTTTAGGGACTCTAGATGACACCGATTTTTCAGATGATTTTCCTTTCCATTTTTGTGTACTAATTTTGGAGAAAAATTGTAGATACACAAGAGAAAATGAGTAACAAGAGTACTATAATAAACTTGGACTATTTGCAGCTTTAGAATTGGTAGCTTTGGGTTGTCTAAGAATCGCCACCGAAGACACTTGCTTTGGATGAATGAAAAAATTGCAAGGAAATTGGGCAATATTGTGGTTTAATATGAGAATGGATATCTATTTTCAATTAAATGAAAACAGATTACCATTGGTAGGTGAATAAATGGGCACATTAATGGTTACTTGGAAATAAATGGTGGCAAACCTTGTTAATTAGTGAGGATTATAGTGGATGATAAGTATGGCAAAAGGACAACAAAATGATAGTGGAGTGAGATATTTGGCGTAGGGAATAGTTGAAAAACTGGAGGCGGTTTGCTGGGGGGTAGTGAAGTGGTAAGCAGTAATAAGTTTGGGGGGGGGGGGGCGTGTGCAATTCTTAAGCGCTTGACACGTCAGCTCTTGTGGTTTCTAGGAAACAACCCATTGTGGACCACCCCCTTCGTTATCCATCAAGCACACGAGGGGGGGGGTCCATAATTAAACATTGATCATTGATTGTTGCAAAGGGAATTGTCGCCATTAAGATCTGCGCAATTTTTAATCAAGAACCTTTATACATTTATTTATTAAAAAATAAAATAATACATTGCGATATCATAATATTTGTGCACAAAATTATTACAAAGTGCATAAAAATAATTTTTTTTGGCATTTTTAATGATTTTTTTGAAATTTTCATTATAAAAAGAAAAAGTTACAACATCTATCGTCCACGATTTAATAGAAACACCATTGAGACACCACTGAAGCTGCAACCTCATCTTCGGAGATAGAAACTTATGTAAGGCAACAAAATCTTAGACAATACTCCAAGCTTTTAAACGTAATTTTCAAAGAGCAAACATTACACAAAGCCACTATTCGAAATATGTAAACGATTAAAAAAGGTTCCTATTGATATCAACAAATATCTTATTTCGTTTCTTAGCCAACGACTTCAAAATTCTTATCGAATCATTTGCCCTATAAATTACCACCCGTTACCTTTATGCGTCCGACATATGTCACGAAATATTTGTATCATAGATAAAGCTAACATCCAAATCTTTCTGTCATTCCAATATCTCTCATGTCATTAGTATTAATTATTATTATTATTATTTATTAATTCACAAATGTAACAATAGGAACAAAATGAGTTTTTTTTGTTTGTCTCATTGCAAATAGCATTTTTTCCTCACTATACTAGCTATTTCAAATGCTTACAGACTTGTTTCCTTAGAAATCACCACTTGCTACTATTTTGCGTTTGAAACTGGTTACAAAGATAAAGCCATCATCGATATTTTTTATTGTCCCAATGTCTGTCTTCTGATTAATAGAAAACATCGTTTCCAGTAAATACTAGTTCTCTTAGCATTCAATTCACCGACTACTCACCTGCCCATGTATTCAATCAATGTACTGAAGCGTAAATAGAACAAGAAAACCACAAAAGCATTAAAACATCAAATCTAGAAACATGATTTTCAACCATTAAAATATTAATACCAACATATACTTTCAACTTAACACAAATGCATATGTGTGGGACTGTAGAGAAAATCCATTGTGTGTAAGAAGCTCTCAAGATTTCATTGTAAGAACCTCCACACTCCACACAATTTATTAATAATAAAATAACCATTGGTCCTATACCGGAGTGCGAACGATAGAAACATGGGTTTCAAAGCATTAAAATATTAATATTAGTGTATACTTTCAAAATAACACAAATGCATATGTAGTCTCAACCTTTCATTGTGCCAACCTCCACATTTCACAAAATCTATTAATAATAAAATAACCACTGGTCTTATGCCAGAGTGTGAACAAAGCTTTCAAGTTTTCATTGTGCGAACCTCCATGCTCTGCACTATCTACTAATATCAAATTGCACTTGTAATAACTCCAAGAGAGTTAAAAACACATTGCAATTAAAATATCCCACCACACATCCCTCATTCCATACACATTCAAATCACAGTAAAAGCTTCACATAAGAAAACATGGGAGTGTTTCATACATTGTGTAGTTTTGCACAAATAGACCAAAATTTTCATGACACAAATTGCTACTCAATTGACTCACTCGTAGCATGGTTCACATATTCCTTTTACCACACAACACTTCTTCTTCACACAGATTGAAAACACAATTTATTTAAAATTGCATAATGCGAGTAGCTTTTATAGTCCAATGATTATGATAATGGTTACATAAATGACATAAAATTGATATTTAAGATCTGAAATCACTCCACCTTCCGAAAAATGCATATACTCCATTCTCCCACACATACTCTGTCCTCCTCACAGTAAAATATCTACACATGGAAAGCACCTGCAACCACATCGATTCTAGCATAATTGACTAGAGAAGTAACAAAAGGACCCTTGTTCTCCCACACATACTCCATCCTTTGCACAATAAAATCTTCGCACAAGCAAACATAATAATATTAATTGGAAGTTTGTTCAGTCGCCACCCCCCCCTCCTGTGCCTAACTACATCAATTCTCGCATCATTGACCATAACAGTGTCAGTGTCAGAGCACTCACTACGTAAAGGACCCCATTCTCCGGCACATACTCCATCCTTCACACAACAAAAGCTCAACAAAAGGAAACATAAAAATATTAATTAGAGATTTGTTTAGCTCCCCCTCGGGGCCTCTGCAAATAGCCTGCAAACGCATCAATTCTCGCATCATTGAGTAGAGCACTAACATCACAATGTCAGTGTCAGAGAACTCACCAATTCAATGACCACTCACAAAATTACTTTTATTTTAATTTTAAAATGAATTGTCAGACACTGACAAATACTGAAAATAAAATGCCCTCCACCCATGGAATTATGTCCCATCAAATCTTCCTCAACCAATCGGAAATTAGAAATAAGATTTACTGAAAATTTGGATTTTTTTTTAATTTATGCAAAAATAGAAATATTAAGCATTTTCCTTAAACTTTGGTTAAAATTGCAAAAACACAACGAAATAATGCACGATCAACGCAACTTGACCATGAGGCAAATGCTATAGTCCCTAGCAAAGCAAGGACTAATAACAAGTGAAGGGACCAAACACATTCATTGTGAAAAATATTATAGGTTAATGCAACTTGGCATTCATTCCCATCAACAATACAACAATGATTACCCATAACCTTAACTTACTAACATGCAATTCCGTTGAGGAGCATGGACCTAATGAGGAAATAAAGTTGTATATTGATACAACACTTGCATATGACACCAATGAATGTTAGTCATGTTTTTGTAGAAAAGTGTATTAATTAGGTAGGCCAAGCTATTTTCATTGTATTGTAAATGTATTATTGGATGATACTTACTTTTTCAGCTAGTGGATTATTGGATGATACTTACTTTTTCAGCTAGTGGATTATTGGATGATACTTACTTTTTCAGCTAGTGGATTATTGAATTAGTTATTAAAAAATAACATCGAATATTTTTTTAATCATAAAATTTGATAATTTGTTAGAATGATTTACATTAAGCTCAAATCAAGAATACATCTAATAGTCTGTAAGTTAGATATACTAATAACTTCTAACTTAGTAAGGGTTGATGTATTTTAAGGTGCACCAAAGTGGACCTTTATTTAGGAGGTGTATACCTATAGCCTTATCACCATCAGAGATAATTTTATAAGAAGTTTGAATTTAGATGGGAGAGTGTAAGACCTATCTCCCAACCATCTTGTTAAAGCACCTTAACCCAACTCACGAGTAATTATTAATAATCATGTAACATTTTGTTATGTCTAGCTTATGGGCTATTGGATTTATAGTGATAGCCCCTGGTTTGATCTTGGACCTCACCCATATCACTTCAACGAGTTACCGATTTACCATGGCAAAAGAAATAAAAATTTATTACTTAACATTCTCCTTTTGGTAGATCCCATCATCATAATGAAAAACAAATATCCCTTTTTCCATGGTAATCATACATATCAGTAACACTCATTATTAATAATCCCTTATTCCATGGTAACGATACATCATTATTGTCTTTATATAAATATAGAAGTAAATATAAAATAAATTTATGATATGAATTAGAAAGTTAAAATAATGATTTATAAGAAAAAATATATATAAATTTATTTTGAATATCAAAAAGTTGCAAGAAATTTTTAAGAGAAGATCACATCAAAATTCAACTGTTGACGTGTTTCGAACCATCTAGCATGGTTCATCATCGCGACAAGATTCGAAACATGTCAAGAGTTGAATTTTGATGTGATATTCTCTGAAAAATTTCCTGCAATTAATATATGGATCACATAAACCTTCTGATATTAAAAAGTTTTCAAGATTTTTTTTATTAGGAGAATTGGTAGACGCATGCTTGTCATCGAGGAGACTTGGGATTGAGTTAATGGGATTGCCACTACTCCTAAGCCTAACACAGCTACCCACAAGCTATGCTAGACATGTAAACCGAGTTTTGAACTTGGGCAGGACCAGATATTGGTTAGAAAATACCTTTCGATGTGTCCACTGTTTAGCCTAGTCATATGGACTAAAAAAGCTTCAAGATTCATTTAAAAATGATAATGTTTCCGTTTGAGATGAACAAGTGGTTGGCATAACGGGATGCTATCCCCTCCACCAAGTGGTTGGCATAATAGGATGCTATCACATCACTAGGATTAGACTCCATAACAAGGAGTTTACCACTTTACCATCTAAAATGTAATTTGGAAAAAAGTTTTTTAAGGAAAATTAAAAAACATACTTAAAAATAAAAATATTTTTTTATGATTTTAAAATCATGGAAATCTATCGAAATGTGAGGCTTGTGGCAATTAGCTTTTGGGATATTTAGTAAGGACTTTGTCGAGAAAATGAAAAATTATTGTGAAACTTCACATAAAAAACACTAAAACAAGAACAATATAGAAAAAAACAATCTGTCCCATAAACTATCTTTAACTTAATTAAAATAACAAATAACTTCTCCATCTTAATACTCAAATACAAACTTTTAACTCACTTAAAAAGAAAATAAAAGGAAAGTGAGTGGACTTAAAAATAAAGTGGGCCCGATAGGAAAAACGAAGTAAAGTTCGTTGGTATGCTTGCGCGCAACCTACCACTATAAGTCGTAAAATTTTCGTTCAATTCAATATCAATATTTTTTGTGAAGGGAAGAACCATTTCGTATAACGCTTAGCGTGTCCCGTCGAGAGCTACAAGGGGAATTGAATTGAATTGAATTGAGATGGAGGAGAGGTGTAGGCTGGCAATCCGGGAGGCACTCAAGGCATTGAGGAAGCGCCATGCATTGGAGGAAGGTGCCCATGCTCCAGCTCTGTCTGCTCTTTCCAGGGCCTTCCATTCACAGGTATTCTGAATCATACAAACCGCTCCCTTGGATTTTGGGTTTTTTTCCCTTATAGCGCCAGCCAGATTGGTGCCACGCATGGCAATTCTTATTACCCATATCGGCTCACATAAGCTCTTAGCAGATTGAGGAGGGCAATGTTTAGACTGACTGTAACTGTGTCACAACACAGGCCCAGAAGAGTAGGCATTAAATTTCATGGGATGGGGTCGAATCTGCTCTCTGCTTTCTCTCTGACATTGTCTGCTCTCTTTACACAGGAGTAGGTTCAGGATAACAATTCTATTTTTGGGGTCCGGTGTAAAAGGTCACAACACGAGGATGCTGTAACGTAGCCTATACATGGATTGATCATGAAAATATCCAGGTTAACATGCACATTTATTTCTGGCGCTTTTTAGTGGAACTTTGCTCTACCACTATCAACCTAGGGTTTTAGCATTTGACCTGTAAATAGGAATTTATATATCGATGTTACAGCGTTAGATTATATTACAAACGTGCAATCATGTTATAACTATCAAAACAAACCATCCCACATGCAGTGATATTTTTTCCTTTTCCTCTTTTACAGAAATAAAGTATGTTATATACACAAAATTTCCTGTGCAAAGACCATTAGGCCAGCTTTGATCCTTAAAGATGGGGGGGGGGCGGCTTTTACTTTGCCGGCTTTGATCCACCAAAGTGGGGGACTTTTACATCTTCAGGATCCCCTGATCATAAGAGAGCCCCCTTCAATCCAAAATTTTAGGATTACATTCATTTCCCCAGACATGCTTCTACGAGCAAATCGATCAGGAAATTGATAAACAAACTGACCACCAAGTTTGCAATAAAATGCACACATAACAGTTTGCAACAAAATGTACACACATTACAAAACAAGAGTGATCAGATAACAGTAATCCTATATGCAATATTTCGGGCAGATTCGTTAGGTACTTTTCAAAGATACTAAATCCCATCTCATGTATTCTTCAACATATAATTTAGCCAATTAGTTGCGTTAAATGAACAAAAATTTTTGCAGAACAAAAACTCATATTTATGGGCACTGGGAAGGTTGCCTTCTATTGATGTCTCTGAATTATCTAAAGCATACAATTTTGGCTCTTCCAATCTCTTCGAATATCGATAGATCTATAATGTAGTTGGTCAAGCCAGTCTGTTGTAGTAGGTCCCATCGGGAATTGCCCCCACTCTTCCTGGAGTTTCCTACATTATAGGCCACAGGCTAAAAGCACTTGTAATAAATGTAAAGACTTAGATATCTAATGTCTCTTGAATGTTTTGCATTAGAGCTTTGGAGCAGGCCATGCAGGACATGCTTTGGCATCAGAACAAGTCTGTTTCCAAAAAAATTCATATCAATTTGGATCACAGTGCCAAATGCAAAAGCTACAGCTTATTTTTCTAAAATTCATATCTGATATAGAGTACGATGGGAGGTTAAGGAGTTGACAAAACGACTTTACCTGACTATGCGAGACTGCTCACTGCAGAAAGAGCGTATGTCTTGAATCTTGATAGCCACAATCTCCTAGTTGATTGGGAAAGAATGCATTAATTTGATTTTGTAAGCTCTATCTCACCTAGAACGGGGAAATGGGTTTGGGCTTTAGAAACAGTATGGTTTTGTAAACAACACTTTCAAAATTCAAGGAACAGGTAAACATATCTAAATATAAATATATTTGGAGGAAAGAAAATCTGGGTGTACACAGTCCTAGATGTATGGGTAGAAACATTAAATTTCAAATTTTAATCTGCTTTTTCTCTATTGTTTCATTAACCCTTTTTCCAGTTTGAAGTTGTGGGACCCACCCATGTCTTGTTTTAGAAAATTGTTTTGCAGTATTTTCTTTACTGGAATCTGTTGAGAAATTTCTTGGGAACATTTGCGAGGCATTTCCTTTAAGGAGGCTTCTACGTGCTCGAAATGTTTATGTTAAATGTTGTGTCCAAATTAGGACATGATGGTTCCTAAGTAAAAGACAAGTAAAAGTCACGCACATAGGAGAACTGTCGAGCTAGAATTGTGATATTACATCCACTAAAAAAATATTTTACTAGGTTTTGTGCAAAAGGCTGATGAATCGAGTCAAAAGATGTCAGATATATTTATTTTTATGATGTTCCTTTCAGGGTGAAGTTTGGAAGGAAAAGTCAGAAACCTTGGAGCTTGAGCTACAACAGTGCTATAAAGCACAAGCAAGGCTTTCTGAACAACTAGTGGAGGAAGTCTCAGAATGTCGGAACCTGAAGGCACAAAACCAAGAGAAAGATACTTTGATCAATCAGCTTGAGGGAGAACTTCATTCAACTAGGTTCTAGTTATACATGTATTACTGCTTTTTGTTTCAAGGAGATCTACTACAAGGCAGTTGTTTTACCTTTTTCCCTAGTATAGTGTTAAGAAAGGATGCATCTACTTTCAAGTTCCTTACATAACATAGTATTGCAGAGAAAGGGCTGAGCAACTAGAAGGACAGTTGGAGAAAACATCAAGTGCCCTTGATCTTACTACATCAGAGAACTGTGAACTGCGTAAGCAAGTGGCAGACCTGTCAGCTAAGCTAAGTAGCGCAAAAGCAGAAAATACTATGCTGATTGACAGGTGGATGTTGCTCAAGATGCAAGAATCCGAACGTCTTAATGAGGTGAGAGCTTAACCCTTCTGAGAAATCATATTAAAAAAGAAAAGAAAAGAAAAGAATGCTGACTAGAACAAGTGTACCACTCGTGCAAAAAATGCAAAACTTTATTTGTAAGCTGCTTATAAACATGCTAATTCCATAGTGTTTATGGGTTTCATATTCATTGTTTGTTGATCGTTTAAATTGTATTTCAATGTTTTGTATTTGTGATTTTTCAATTTATTATACAATCAACTGTCACATTATATGGTAGCCACCTGATATGGCATTATGACTTCTTTTGGTTGGATGCTATTGACTTCATAGTGGAGTAGCCTTTACAGCAACGGTATCTTTCTTTGCTTGTAACACCCTTAGCAAGGCGTTTGACTGCTCCTTAGATCTGCTTGCATAAAGGCTTTGACTGGGTGTACTCTTTGAAACTGTCTATAACCTGCTTTTTCTAGTTCAGAGGAGCTGAACAAGGATCTGTTCAAGTTCGACCAGATATAGCAAGTGCACGTGATAGTTATGTTAAATTAAGATTCATGACATTTTATATTGCTCACTTTAAGTTCTGAGAGTACCTTGGTGTTGAGGGCTTATGTATGTGGCCAACAACTAAACACGGTGTCTAGCTTTAACTAATTAGACTTCTTCAAACACCTCCCAATCATAAGGAGTATTGCAATGTACATAAGAGTGTAAGAAGATATCAATAGCCCCTCTAGTATGAGGGACACTTACGACCTTAAGAATACAAAGAGTGTCGTGCAGATATCAATAGCCTCATTAATATGATGACACGTGTGGCCTCAAGATTACAAAGTTTTTGCCCTGCAATCTACAGAGGGATTGCACAGGTCGGTACTTTTTGGATCTAACCTATAAAAGGCCTCTCCTAGTATTGTATTTTTTTTAGGCCCCACTCCTGACATTTGGGGCTTGCTATTTGTATAAATCTATTAAAATTTATTTTCATTAATAAATATGAAAAGACATCCATCATTACCTTGAAATTGTCTAATGGCAATTGTGTATTCAGTTTTAGTTCTTAAATGGACCTCTGATTGACATGGTGCTTTACACCTATGACAGTTGTAGTGTCTATCGTAAAATTAAGGTACATAGATGGGTTATACTGTCAACACATGGAACACATTAAATTGCACCCGAAATTTACCGTGTGATGATTTCAACTTATTGGATTGGAACTTTCTATAGCCCTTTAGAGAATAATCACCATAATGGTGACATGCTTTAGATAAAATATCTGGCGAAGAACAGATCTAAGCATAGATTTAAGTAACACTAAATAAAATGCAACATTGTAGTAGGTTTAGAATATAATGATTATGTGTCTTGGGCCTTGGCAATGTTTTGGATTGCGTAAACTGATGAAATTGTGTTTCTCTAGCACTTTAAGGGCTGAGATTTGCTTTTCCTAAAGGTTGATTTGATCTATTACATTTTGATTCTACTGCAAGGCCAAAACAAGTTGACAAATGGTCCAGAGGATCAGTGAGTAGGAGAAAAGTTATAGAACTCGATGATAATGATGTGGGGCACCTTTACATATAGATCATTGTGTAGGAGAAATTATAGAACTCGATGATAATGATGTGGGACACCCTTACATATAGTTTTTGGGGTGTCCCAAATACCTTCTGATTACAACTGAATCTTGCCCACTTTCTCTAGTAATACCCAAGAGATACACCTTTACAAGCTGGGAGAGTGAGTACGATAGTTATGTGGTGAATACCTAGATGTTTCTAATTTTAGCACATTTATTGAAACAACTATTAAATATGCTGAAATAAACTCTTATCGATCACAAATTCTATTCTAAACGTTCAAAACAAAAGAGAGCAAAATGTTCAAATTGAATTCTTATTCTATGACAAGCAAGCAAAGAAATAATAAGAAAATGACATATCAAGCACAACCAATGCAAAAAGAGAAGTAAACATGTGTCAACAATGAGTGATTTAATCTGGAATGCAGAATAACTGGTATCCTCAGATGTATAGGATGAGTGCTGTAGCCTCTAACCAATTATACATATTGAATCAATCTGCTACCATGATAATCCTTTAAAGGTTTGACCCGGAGTCCACGTTTGTGGTGGATAACTAGGTAGAAGAGACTAAATTTTGCTAAGCTATTGAAGCTTCCACAAAACCAATGCAAAGAGATAAAATTGCATCAACATTGGGTGGATGCACCTGGAATAAGGATTAACATGCATCCAAAGATGTATTAGGTGGCTGCTTACAGCCTCTAACCAATTATCTGCATTGAATTAATCTGCTACCATGATAGTTCTCTATAAGGATTTGACCTGGGGTAGCCAAGTATGTGTGCTAAGTTATAAAGATTTTGGATGTGGTAAAGTAGGAATTACTCAAAGAATCATTGAATGGATGGGCTTTAGCCTTTTCTTCACACAGGATTCTTCTTGGTACTGTCTATGTGAAGAGCATCCTCATCAGACCTTCATAAAAAGCCTAAGGTATGACAGTACTGTGTTTTACAGCCTGAAATGTCTATGTTTATGTATTTTAGACTGTAATATTTTTCTGCCTGTTGTGTTTGCAAATTTTTTGGATCTCCTATTTATAGGGAACCTATTGAAAAGAGCATGAGCACAGGAGAATGTGCATCAGTGCGAATGTTGTCAAGTGATAAAAGTAATTTTAATTTTTGACAAGCAACCAGCTATTGGATGATTTCTGCTCCAGAGTCAATTGCAGGGAGAATCTAGACAGGTTCAGGTGGAAATTATTTCAGGGATTCTAGAAGTCTCCTAATTCCATGTTACAGGATCTACTTGTGGAGGATCCAGGATCCAGATCTGGATCTGGCGGGATGTCTAGGATCCACTCAAGACCTTAAAACCAGTGTTCCACGGGGACATGACCCCAGGGTCGAGTGCGCGCATTTCTGCTCCAGAGTCAATTGTGGGGAGAATCTAGACAGGTTCAGGTGGAAATTATTTCAGGGATTCTAGAATTCTCCTAATTCCATGTTACAGGATCTACCTGTGGAGGATCCAAGATCCAGATCTGGATCTGGCGGGATGTCTAGGATCCACTCAAGACCTTAAAACCAGTGTTCCACGGGGACTCGAACCCCAGGGTCGAGTGCGTGCACCCCTCTCACCCCACGCACCTGGGACGGGGGGATGTTTGGGGAAACGTATCCCCACGTCCCCCTTTTGGGGAGACGTGGGGAGACTCCCTAGTGTGGGGGATGCGACTCCCCAAAAGGGGGACGCCTGGGCGTTTCCCCTAATTTTGCTTGTGAACAATGATTTATGACAGAGGAATCCTAGTATTTGACCATATTGCCCTACTAATGCTATGCAATTCATGATAATGTTAAAGTAAAAGGATGAAAATGAAAGATACAGGAGAGTGTCACTTTTACTTAAATTTTTAACATTACTATGAAATGACTCAGGATGTTTGAGAGTGGTTTTGACCTCATTGGATTTCATATGGAGAAAGTGGAATTTTAGATCTCACTCAAAATCCAGCTGACTTAACAGTTTTTCAGGAATTCAGGATTCAATGGATTGCAATGTTTCCATTGCAAATTGTCATGTACAAGTAACAAGGGTATGGAATTAGTATTTAATTAGGAGCACCAAGCCCTTTGTGTACTTTAGAGTGACTTTTTGACTCATCACTCTACTATTTTTGAGTTTTAGTTATATCAATTTACTATTCTAGTCTTCAGATTTCAGTATCTACTATCATCTATTTTGCTTAGTACTAATTATATTCTAGAATGATGAATGATGAATTTTAATTTTAAATCAATTTAGAATCTTGAATGATGAATGATGAATTTAATTTTTAAATCAATGTAGATTCTAGATTGGTGAATAATGAATGATGAATATGGATCAGTGTATTTCATTATTGAATCTCGTGGTCTATGGATGAATCATGTATGTATTAGGAAGATGATGAGTATGGATCAATGTATTTCATTATTTAATTCAATTATGTATATATCATTGTATTTATGCTTTCATTATTGAATATTAATTTGAAATATATATATATATATATATATTATATATATATAGTAAAAAAGAAAAATAATTATATACCTTGACATCCCCCTGTCCCCCCTAAATTTCCCTAAAATTTGAGGATACTCCCACACGTCCCCCTTGTGCGTCCGCCGTCTTCCCGTCCCGGAGTCTTGGTGGAACATTGCTTTAAACCCCAACTTTCCCTATAAAAAAGCTGCTCTCACTATTCTAAAACATAAATTTAAATTTTTGCAGTCGTCTGCATTTCTTAGTTTGTGAGAGTCATTTGGAGCGAAATATCTTTGGAGATCTGAATTTTCCAGTGTTCCAGGGGAATGCGTTCCCCATGTTTCCCACCCTCTTGGGAAAGGGGGATGCTGATCCCCCTTTTGGGGAAACTCAGGGTAGTGCAGGAGGAAATGTTTCCCAAATGTGTGGGACATGTTTCCCCAAAAGGGGTGCCCGTGGGTGTCCCCCCTCTAAAAGCGGACGTCTGGATCCCCCCCCCGCCCCCGAATTTTGCCTAGAAACAGTAATTTATGAGTGGGGAAACCTAAGATTCAACCTTATGGCCCTACTAATACTTAAATTTTTAACATTACTATTAATTGTTTTAGGATGTTTGAGAGTGGTTCCAATCTCATTGGATTGCATATGGAAAAAGTAGAATTTCAGATCCCACACAAAATCCAATAGGCTTAAAAAGTTTTGATTTCAGGATTGGGGGGATTGCAATGTTTCCATTGGATTCTATCATGTATGAGGGTATGGAATTGGCATTTAATCAAGGGCATCAAGCCCTATATGTACCTCGATGTTGGTGGCATTGATTGTTGAACTCCTCTGTCATGATCATACTAAAAATGTAGCCATCACTCAAACAAATTTTCAATTTAACATGATCAGATTTTTCTATCTTATTTTAATGATTAGAGGATGATATTGATGATAAAGATCCCAATAGGGGAATTGATTTTGATGATATGAAAGTGTTTTTTCGTATCATGATTTTTTTTGGACTATAGACCCCATCTAGAGCCTCTTTGTTGCTGTATTTTTGGTTTAAAGATGGATTGCACTCAGCGCTATTTTGGTTATATGCACCTTTACTTGCTGTATATATGCGAAACTTTGCATATTTGTGTATCATGGTTTGGATTCATATGGATGCACATGAATTGTTTTTTCTTGTAACCAAAGTTTGAATACTTCTACGTATTTTTTGGTTGACTGGTTTTTTGGTCCTGGTTTTTTTATTTTTTATTTTTATCTGGTTCCCAGATTTGTGGTTGACCGGTTCAATGACTTGTCCGGTTCTGATAACATTGGTTCATTGTTCATTTTCAGTTTTAACTTTGAGTCTTGACTTTAGATATTGATGACATCAGCCGGAGACTTTGACTTGTCACACTTTGCTATTATTGAGTTTTAGTAATTTCAACTTACTATTCCAGTCTTCAAACTTTAGTATCTACTATTTTGCTTAGTACTAACCAGATGCTAGAATATTGAATGATGAATTTATTTAAATTATACAATACTTTACTATTTCTATTTCATTGAATCGTTTGTGATGCATGAATCAATGTATTTTATTATTAAATTTGAATTTGAATCTGAATCGGGTTTATATGTGTGTGTGCACCTGCGTGCGTAGAATCTAGATACACACACACACACACCTCAATGTCCACCCTGAATTTCCCTAAAATTCTGGGGTGCTCCCACATGTTGCCCCGATGCGTGTCCTCATTCTCGTGTCCCCCACTCCTGGAAACTTGGTGGAACAATTGGAATTTTCTATGTTTCTAGTTCATGTTTTTTTTTTAAAACTATATTGTTATGTTTTTGTGTAAATATTCAGCAGATCTGTAGCTGGATTCATATATTTCCATGCAACATCACACTGATTTGAATGATTGGGGGTCAGTAATTGGTCTATCTGTGAAGGGGAATCTATGTTTAAGTTTTCCAAAAATCAATCTTAGCTGTTATTTTTTGTTTTTTGATGTTTTGCTAGTTTATGTATCAAATCTTATATTTCTTTCTTCCTCCATCATTTTATCACATGATATATTACTCTATTGTTTACAGTTTGGTTATTGAGCGTGTTTTTCTTTTTATTGGAATATTCTGTTTGAAGAATTGAATTATGCATATTCCATCCATGTAGAAATATGATTGAACTTCATTTTTATATAAGATCAGAGTTGAGCGTTTTTTTTAAACATATTTATTTCTGAACCTTTGTAATTTGAGATTTCATGTATAAGATCAGAGTTCATCATTACTGGACTATTCAAGCTCATGAGAAATTGGTCATTAGTGAATGACACTCATGGAAGATGGTTGATAGTGAATGGCTTGAGCGTTAAATAACCCATGTAGTTAATCCCACTAAAAGGGACTTTTCAGGGTTACTTGTTTTATGCTAATTCCAGGAAAGATCAGTGCAATCTTAATTGTGACAAATTCAGCAAGATATTGTTAAAAAATACAAAGGGACTTAAGCTAGTATTTTTCTGAACAAATAAGAGGAGAGAAACATGATGATTGGATCCCATGGCCCAAAATTATCATTAATCTTAATTGTGACAAATTCAGCAAGATATTGTTAAAAAATACGAAGGGACTTAAGCTAGTATTTTTCTGAACAAATAAGAGGAGAGAAACTTGGTGATTGGATCCTATGGCCCACAATTATCATTAACTTGTTACTGAAGGTTGACCAGTGTGTTATATTCAGGCTAATGTATTGCGATGTATGAAGATATGATGGATTGTTTTAAAAAATACAAAGGGACTTAGAGCTAGTATTTTTCTGAACAAATAAAAGGAGTGAAACTTGATGATTGGAGCCTATGGTGCACAATTATCATTAACTTGTTACTGAAGGTTGACCTGTGGTGTTATGTTCAGGCTAATGCAATGTATGAAGATATGATGGATCGTTTTAAAGCTAGCAGGATAGAAGAATCAGCACGGAAGCTGGTGGATGGCGTAGTGAGACAAAGTGAGTCAGGACTTGAGAACTATGTGGAATCAAGTATTCCATCTACTGTAAGACATACAATCCATGCCCATGAAGGTGGCTGCCTTTCTTTACTCTTTGAACACAACAATGATCGGATAATCTCTGGTGGACAAGACATGCTTGTGAAGATTTGGGATAGTAACTATGGCACCTTGATAGGTACATTAAATGGTTCCCTAGGCTCTGTTCTGGACATTGCTGTTTCTGGTGATAATAAATTTGTTATTGGAGCTAGCAGTGATAAAAAGTTGTATCTCTGGGATTTGCAGTCTAGTCGAATTCGTCATACTTTAACAGGACATGCAGATAAAGTTTGTGCTACGGATTTTAGCAAATTGTCAAATAGGCAAGCTGTGAGTGCTGCTTATGACAGAACCCTCAAGGTTTGGGATCTTAACAAAGGGTATGTGGTGAACACCATTTGCTGTCACAGCATCTGCAATGCTGTGTCTTTCACTGCAGACGGGCAACACATATACTCAGGACATACAGATGGAAATCTCCGCTGCTGGGACACACGGACTGGAAGATCAGTTAATGAAGTAGCTGCTCATTCCTCCAGTATAACCTCAATTTCTTTGTCACGCAATGGCAATGTTATTCTCACTAGTGGCAGGGACAACTTGCATAATTTGTTCGATGTGCGTTCATTGGAAGTCTGTGCGACTTTTAGAGCACAAGGTCACAAAGTAGCCAGTAATTGGAGTCGTTCATGTATAAGTGCCGATGAGAACTATGTTTCAGCGGGTTCTGCAGATGGCACAGTATATATTTGGTCCCGGAGTTCAGCTGCTCCTGTTAGTACCATGAAGGGACACCTTGCTCCTGTGATTTCATGTGCATGGAGTAACCTTGGGAAGCCATTGGCTTCTGTTGATAAGAATGGATATCTGCACATATGGTCCTAGTTGGATATATCATGCAATTGTCATTTGGCTTTCAAGCTATGTCACCTTGAATGGGGAAACTGGTATGGGGTTTGGATACAACGCCTCCAAAATGTAAGGGCTTGGAGAAATGACACACATGTATGTTTGTAAAATTTATTAAATATTTGTTGAATGTATCAATAATCATCATTACATTTTTTATTCTTAAGAGTGTATTAAGTGTATTAAGTTTTAACTATAAAATACATCTAATCATGAACAAATAACTTAGTGAAGACATTATTATTATTTTGGTGAAAATCACATTATATCAGTGAAAATCACAAAAATTCTAATGTGATTTTCACCGAAAGAATTTTAACACAAAATATGGATCACAGAAGCCTGAATTCAGAAATTATTATTATTATTATTATTATTTTTATCAAAACCTTGAAAATTATATTATTTAAAGCTGTAGGGGAGCTAATGGCAAGATTGCATTACAGTTCAGATCCAAAACTTTTCAACAAAAGAAGAGTCATATACATGCCAAGTATATATCTTCAGGCAAAATTCCTAGTGTTTCTTATTGCTGTAAAATCTGTAATACATGCCTAGAATCTTAATCACCTTAAAACATGTAATACTTAGTGGAAAACATGATGATTGGCAGCCACTTCCAGGCCTACATTTGATGCGACAGGGTCCTGCTTCAATATATCTGTATCTTCAACCTGTTAGTGCATGGTGTCCCTTTCCTCTAGCTGCCCAGGTTGAGTTCACTGACGACCTTTGATTGGAAGCCTTGACTATTCTCCCTTGCTCAAATTTAGATCCATGTTTTTGAGCATGTTACGTTTTGCTTCTAGAACAGCTATTTGTTGCTTCTGTTCAACTAGAGTTTCCCATAGTCGATGCAAACTAAGGGGTGGCCTAATGTTGATTATTGTGCACCTTTGAAGGGACTAAAAAAATGGATGCTCTGTTGCAACTTGCATTGAATTGATGACTCATGATTTTGGAGATTTCTTGTAACTCTCTGTAGTCCATCAGGACAATGTAGGTACCAGAACACGAGGCCACGCATTAGAGATCAGTAACAAGAAGAATCTTCCTTCCCACATATTCAACACCAGAGTTTCCAAAATTTGTCACTTTATGAGCCCAATAGTACCTGTGAACTAGAGCGACCAAGGAAGCATTTCAGGATATGTCAAAAAACCATACAGGATGCTTTCCATGCTGCTTGAGGTAGAATCCTCAAAATAAGAGATACAACCACTCCGTGAAGACCAAAACATAAAACAGACAGAAAATATTCAAGAGCTCTCTTGTGCTAATATATCTTAGAGACAATGGCCTTTCTGGGTTCCTGAGTTGAAAATTGTTCAAACCATAGAGACACATTACTTACAACAAAACTTACTAAACGGCAGCCATGTTGCAGAACTGGGTTTCCAACTTCCCAAGGATGCCTTCTCCAGTGATTCGTAGCCTACCCCAGGTAAAACCCATGTGAGAGTTCAAATTTGTTGTCGCCATGAATCTGAACACGTAATGACATACACAAGTCTAGTCACATTAGTAGCCTTGCTTTGAGGTTGAGGTCGTTGTATGATACACGGAGAACGAAAGCCTTGTTGCAGGCCTTTGTACTCATTAATTAACCATTAAGGAAGGAATGGGTTGGTAGCTTGTGATGCCATTGATGTTAATTACCCCAAATTTTAGAGTTGATGGCTCATTGGGAAACCTATCAACTTGATCACTATTCTCCGTCGGAACATGATAAAGTGTAGTTTTATTAAATTTATCGACCTCTTGCTAATATAGATGCTAAATTGTTGTCCAATAGAAAGGATTTTAGGTTCATTTGGTCTCACCACAATCAACAATTGAATTCGAGAATTGTTAACTATGCACAGACCTTGTAGTAAGGTGTAAGCTTGGAAGAGTTTCCTAGACCCCATGCAAAGGTTGATTCAGTGGTTCCTCCGGGATCAATGATGACCCCCTTCACTATCCACCATCAACTTAATAAAGACATTATTAATACAAACATGAGATACTTTTGTAATGGTAATACATAATCAATGCTTCATTAAAATGTATTAAATAAATAACTAATGTTTATTTAATAATTTTAATATTATTTGATATCTATATTTTAGATCAAGACATTCTTTATTATTATACATTACAGATGTTCTTCAGCGCCATGAATGGTGCAGCACATCACTTTTCAAGTAATTTTCACCGTTCGCTCACTAGGATTTGAACCTGGCCATCTCTAATTTTTAATTTAATTGCAGATTGCCCATTAAAATTTGAACTTGGGCCATCTTTACAACAAGAGCTTCAAACATATCACTCTAATTACAAAATTTGAACTTGGGCCATCTTTACAACAAGAGCTTCAAATATATCACTCTAACTGCCCTGATGTTGTTCACAGTTTTACAAACAAAACACGAATTAAAACACAACAAAACTACATTTTCCTGCTTTAAAAATGCAGGGAAATGCTTGGGAAGCATTTTCCTGTATAGGGAAGCATCTCATAAAATGTGAAAGATAGATTTACATACAAAGAAAATTAAAGGGTGCAGTGTGATTCAACGATTACTAGCATTATTAAGCAATGAAAACATATTGCAAATATATAACTTTCCATCATCAAGGCAGAAAGAAGTATTGCAAATATGTAACTTCCCATCAACATTGACTTGTAGGAAAACATGTTGAGTGCATCTAGATTTACATATTTTTGCAGTTTAGAGTAAGTTATTTTTGCCATGGTGAATAGGTAACTCGTTGGATATACCAATAATTTGTGAGACTCCATTTGAGTGGGGGAGTCTACTCCTTGAGCCTTATCACAACTCGCCAAACATGTCCTTTGGAATTGAACCAGGTGGATTGGAGAACAAATCTTACTCCCAACAAGCAATTAAAATAAACATGAAACTTGTAACTGTTTATGCAACTCATTGTCGTGGAGGGTTACTAGTGGTGGAAGGGGGACCACTAATAGAGATGGAAAATGGTGGCTCAACCTCCAATAAGTCATCAAATATAACATTGATAAAATAACATAAAATGACAAGTAATATAGCAAAATGTCTCAAAATAGATGGTGGCTCAACCTCCAATAAGTCATCAAATATAACATTGATAAAATAACATAAAATGACAAGTAATATAGCAAAATGTCTCAAAATAGTTCAAAATTAGCCCCTAAATTGACTAGGCCCAATATTGTTATGTAAATGTCTTTATGTGTGTCAAAGTATTAACACTAATTGGTCTTTCCATATAGAACATCATATCCATTATAAAAATTTAAATGCTTTGACATAAATGTTATGTAAATATTAAACATTTAGAGTTATCCTACCTTCTCCCTATATGTCATCCAACGGAGACATGATAGTTGGAGAGTTTGTGTAGTTATTACCATTCTACTATGCCTAATATCATGTTCACATTGGATCAACATTGCTTTCCACTCGCACGTTGGATCAACATTGCTTTCCACTCGTACATTGGATCAATAGTTAATGGTCAGCCTCATCTTTCACTGCGTTTATCCACTGAACCCTAAGTGAAGCATTTCATGAGTTTTTGCAAAAAAAAAATAACTCTGATAGAATTTAATAGAATTTAAAACACAAGAATAACAATGACACGTTCACATGCTATACACAAGATTTACCTTTCAAATTATTAATTGAGAAAACTAGTATAATTGAGTCATCTCTCTTTATATCATTAGATTAACTACATTATTTACAATACAATATTTAGATGTGTTGTGGCACCCAAAACCCTAAGTTGTTAATTTAGATTAGATTACCATTGTAATTTCTTAACATAAATTAGTTTATACTGAGCAAAAAAACCATTGGTTGAAAACACAAAATGGACCAAAATGGACAGTTGTTGCATTGGGATAAGATTAATTATATTTGTAAAGAATACATGTCTAACAGTCGCCCATTTGTATGTTTTGAGAAAAAAGGGTAATTAGTGGCAAATGGCAGCCATGTTATTGATTTTCTACATCAAGAGAACTTCTCAGTATAAGTCAATGAGTTTGCAACATTCTTCAGTGTATTAGCTTTCTCCAACCACACTTTATTGTGTTTAACCATGTTTATAACAAAATGGTTTTATAAATCAATATGCTTTGTCTTGGGATGATATGCACGGTTCTTTTCCAAAAATTTGCACTCTAAGGTCTCACAACTTATCCTCACCGCCTTATGAGAAAATCATTATTTGAATACAACCTTTGCAACCATACTACTTCATGCTTCCTTGAATGTTAGGTCCCTATATTACTAGTATAGCCCCTTATTGTTGTTAGCGTAGCCCCCTTATTGTTATTGTTGTATCCCTGTAACCCCAATATTTTTATTATTGTGCCCTTACATTATTGTTGTTGGGTCGGCCAGGATTGTATTGTGATCCCATGGGCTCCTATATATAGGAGGTTTTGTCATTTGTATCATCCAAGAATTGTTCATTTATGTAGTGTAAAGGAGGTTTCCCCCTCAAAGTGGCTTATTTCTAAGGCGTTGATCTCTCTTTTCTTCTATTTTTGGAGCCGGTTTCATAACATTTGGTATCAGAGCTTTGGATTCTAAGGTTTCGCTGCTCCAAACAAGTCATCGTGGAATTTTCGCTATAATTTTTTTTCTACGAAGTTTCATATGCTGAAATTTCTATCACGCGAAGCCAAAATCCTGAGGAACTTCATGTAAAAATTTCAGATCTTGGTTCGCAATATTTGCGGAGATATGATCTGTGGAAGTTAGGGTTTTTTCAGGGTCCTGAATTTCATCTCAAAGAGGTGATCGTGGGAAAATTGCCATAACTCCCTCTCTGAGCATCGGATTGGGATTCTGTAATAAGTGGTTGAAAGTACATGGACTGTAGTTTCATGTGTATCAATTTCAGAGCCAAAGGAGGAAACAATGACACGTGGCACGCCGTACAGGCTCGCTCTACTGAACCAATCCATAATTAGGTCATTGTGGGAGATTGGGAATAACTTTGTCTTGAAGCATCCAAAGCAGGTCAAACCTGTGGCATTGGAAAGAAGATTTAGAGGGCTACTATAAGATCGAATTTTAGATATTGAAGATCTGAAATCACAGAGATAATTCAGTTTCAATATCGAGCTCCTCAAAAGCAAGAAAAATGTGTGTATTTTTTTTCAAATTGCACAAGTCTTGTTTGAAAAATTAGTTTGGAGTGATTCCAAGGGCATATTGAAGCATAGATATCAGTATTGGGTTCTAAAATGCCACCTAAAATGAATTCAACACCCATTAAACCTTCAGAAGGCTCTACTATGACTCATGAAGAGGAAGAAGCACAACATGACATGTCAAGTTTTTTTTTTTTTTTTTTTCTCTAAATAAGACTACTTTCTATTAATGTAACATAAAAATACATGGAGGCTCGGGCCTCTGCAGTACTAGCCTATTCTGAAGGCATAATTCTCAAAAATATCAAAATTGAGACTGCCCACGAAGGGGAAACCAGTCAAATAACTAGTTTTATCGCTGCTTACAGAGAGGAAACCAACGTTACACATGGAAAACTGATAATTGTTTGCAGACCTCAAACAGACATTGAAACCAGAAACTAAATAAAAAGGCCCAAAAACCTTGGAACCAAGAACCATAATCCAGAAATAACCTGAGTGCTTAGGTGTCATTTTGAGAGGGAGGTGTCTCTTCCACAATTAGACACCTGTACACATCGGTGTTGTCTGCTAGCTTGGCGTGGGTGGCGTCCTCTGCATTCCGGAACTCCTTAGTATCACGGTCTTTGCCAGGAACATATTTTCCACTCTTCCAGTCTTCACTGCTGTTGTCGGAGCCTTTGTTGCGGCTGCTGGAAGCAGGGTCACTCTTCTCAGCTGCAGAAGGAGTGCTTTGGTTGGAGAATTTCTGCAATTTTCTGGGACGAAGGCCAACCACACTGGTAGGTTCCTCTTTGAAGGAAACAGTGATAGTAGCAGTGACGCGCGGGTGGTCCAAGGTGCACAGGAAGTGAAATTGAACAAAATGGGTGGATGGCGGATAGGTAGTCGTTTCCAGTTGAGGCAGCGACAGGGTTATGGTCATGGCAGGAGTATGCAAAGCAAGAGAGCGAGACCGGCCTGAAGTTCTAGCACAGCCACACCCACTTCGAGTGGCTGGATAGCGTCCGTGAGAATGCTTCAGAGAAGAGGGAGTAGTGTCAGAGTGGGATGAGGGAGAGAGCAGCCCGACCTCTGCTGCTACCGTGTCGACAGCACATGCGATGACGAAGACAAGGCATGGTGGAGCAGTGGGGAGGGTGAGAACTTTGAGCTGAAGAAGCAGCGGGATGAGGGATCCAAGGAGCCTAGGGCGCTGAAGCAATGGTAAATCTGTCCGCAGAGGTGAAATTCAGATGGCAGAGTAAACTCTGCGAGAAATGGAGGCCAGGGATCACCTCAATGCAGCAGAGGAGACTGCAGCGCTGCCCTGTAGGTGTGCGGGAGCTCGGCTTCGCGACTCCAGGGGGGGAAATTGTAGCTCAGCGGCTGAGGTGAAGGAGGAAGACAACCAGGGAAAGGAGGAAGACAACCAGGCGGAGGAGGAAGACAACCAGGGAAAGGAGGAAGACAACCAGGCGGAGGAGGAAGACAACCAGGAGCATTCATTTTTGAAGGAATGGCAACGGCATTAGAAAATGGGCTGAATTAAGTTGCGAGTGTGGGAGCGGTTGGAGAAATTTAATGCCTGCCGCTGAGACCTGTGGGTCGCCATGTGGCTATGCCACTTGCCAAACCAAAAGCCCCCCCACTGATCAGCCTTGATAATCACCTGCATCCTGGATTGTTGTATCTTTGTGCACCAAATTGGTACATGCCTGTAAGAGAGTGCTATCATTAAGAATAGTGAGGGGTCCAGAAGTTAGGATTTGAGGACTGTCCACTCCTGTATTTTCCAGTAGATCCGCTACCTTGTTACCAGATATTTTAACATGTTTAAAGGAGATGGCTCTGTTGTGCTTCAACCATTGTTCCATGAGTTCCAATCTCGCTGTTAGCCTCCAGCTTTCATCCACTTTGGAAACAGGAGCTCCCATGAGAAGTTGGTTGGCTGTGTTGATGAGAATTTGAGAATCTCCTTCTATTTCAATAGGAAAATAGTTGTGTTGTTGAGCAAGACATAAACCTTGCCATAAAACTTCTATTTCAGCTAAATTGTTGGAGTCCCACCCTATTGATCCATATAAGATCAAGAGGGGATTGCCTTTATGGTCCCAGAAAATGCCTCCATATCCCGCATCTCTTGGATTTCCTTTAGAAGTGCCATCAAAATTCATCTTTAGTAGTCCAACAGGAGGAGGGGTCCAATGGCTGGGTGAATCCAAATGAGTAGGGGGAGAGTGATCACTGAGAAGACCTGAAGGTAGCGAGAGTTGCCAGTTCTCCCAGATGGACCTTTCAGATTTTGATTGGGAAGATCTTCCTTCTCACATTGATGGAGAGCTAGAGTTTCTTGGATATTACCGCAGAAATTGTTCCATATTGTGTCCAAGGGAGTGCATTGATTCTTAAATATTCTTTTATTCATTTCTTTCCAGATTGTCCACAAAATGAGGCCCGGGAGGAGCATCCAAATAGAGTTTAACAACTTACTACTGTAAGGAGCTGGGGGCCAGTTGCGTATGGTATTGATTATGTCCCCTGAGACTCTGCCCAATTTTTTGCATCTGAAATTGATTTTTTCCCATAATTTGTTTGCTAATAAACAAGTGTCCATAAGATGCTGAATGGTCTTATTACGGTTTGTACAATTGGGGCACCTTGAGGGCTCTATGAATCCCCTTTTAATGAGATTGTCCCAGGTGAGGATTCTTTTGTGACATAGGAGCCATAAGAAGGTGGAGACTTTGGGCCATATGCTTGGAGACCATATGCGATCCCATAGAGGATCTTTTGGTTCTTGGCCATAAGTCATCAACATATAGGCTTCTTTGGTGGTGAACGTGCCACGAGGCTTGTATCCCCATTGAAGAAGATATTTCTTCTCTGAGTATTTGATCTTCCTGCTATTGAGCTCTGTATAAATATCCTTGTTTGTATCCTCCTGCCTCTGGTCTAAAAAGTGCGCTGCTTGTTTCCATTGCCGATACCCCTGGACTGTTGTTGAGGACCAGTACTGTTTGAAGTTTTTGGCCAGATGATTTATCACATCCGGTTGTAGATGAGGTCTGATAATCTTGACTAATTTGGGTCTTTGTTTCCAGGAGTCAGCCCAGAAGCGTGCTGTGCTCCCATCTCTGACTTCCCAAAAGCCGTGCTCTTGTATCATGATTCGATGTTGCTTCATTGCATTCCAGATCAAGGATCCTGCATCAATCGTTGTCAGTCTGATGAGATCCTCGAGTGGTCTATTATTGGCATATTTGGTCATCCAGAGTAGAGCCCAAGGCGTGTGTGGCGCTGACATCCATTTCCACCAGATCCTGGCTCCCATTACTGCATTACTGTGATGAGGATCTCGGAGACCAAGGCCTCCATCCTTTTTCGGCTTGCAGACAGTCGTCCATTTGACCGGTGCCCATTTTCTATTTTTCCCCGAGGACCCCTAGAGAAAATTGCATTGCAAGTCTTTGATCTGTTTGAGAACCCATTTTGGAGCTGCAAGAACTGAGAATAAGTACAGGGGAATTGATTGCAGAACAAATTTAATGAGGGTGAGGCGGCTGGCCAAGTTAAGGAAGCGATATGTCCAAGAGGAGAGTCGAGCTTCTAGTTTTTCTAGGAGCAATTGCCAGGAAGCATGTTTGATAGCAAAGTCGATCAGAGGAGCACCCATGTACTTGGTTGGTAAATGGGCAATGGCGAAGCCAAGAATTCTGGCAATGTTGTGTTGGGTGGTGACAGGGGTATTGAAAAAAAATATCTGAGATTTGGCAGCATTGATAGAGGTGCCTGAGGCTTCCGAGAAGGTGTCGAGAAGGGATTTGAATGAGAGGGCTTCTTGGACTGAAGGGTGCCCGAATAACATGTTATCATCAACGAAATGTTGGTGGGTAGTAGCCGAAGTGCCATGAACAAAGATACCTCGGAGTTGCTGAGTACGAAGAGAATTTTGGATAAGGCGACCTAACTCTTTTGCCATGAGAACAAAAATGAAGGGTGAAAGGGGGTCTCCTTGGCGAATGCCTCTTGAGGGGGAAAAGGGGCGGGAGGGAATGCCATTGACCAAAATGGAGAAGAAGGAGGGGGAAATAAGATTCATAACCCATCTGATCCAAGTAGGACTGAAGCCAAAGGCTGAAAGCATCTGCTGAATATAATTCCAGCTTAACTTGTCAAAAGCTTTAGAGAGATCAATTTTAAGGAGCATACCTGTCTTTTTTTTGTGTTTCAGGGAATGAATGATTTCATGCGTGAGAATGATTCCATCTAGAATTTGACGGCCTTCCACATAACCTGTTTGTTCAGGGGAAATGAGTAGCGGCAGCAGGGTCTTGAGTCTGTTGGCGATCACCTTTGAAATTACTTTGTAGATGACGTTGTAGAGAGCAATGGGCTTGAACTTTTCCGGAGTATTGGAGTGATCCTCTTTGGGAATGAGAGCTATGAAGGTAGCATTGAGGGACGGGAGAAACCAATGCATAGACCAAGATTCCTCTACTAGTTTCCAAACATATGCTTTTATGAGATCCCATAAGTGATGGAAAAAGTTGGAGGTGAAGCCATCCGGTCCTGGAGCTTTACTTTGCATTGAGCCATCGTTTTTTCGACTTCCTTGAGAGAAACAGGATGAAGAAGCATCTGATTATGTTCTTCGTTAATTATTTTGGGAATGTGTTGAAGAACCTTGCTTATTGCCGGTTTCTTGCTCTCCTGGTTCTCATGAAGCACATATTTGAAGTGGGCTAGTAGCTCTCTCTCTATATCCCCATGTTCTTCCAGCGTTTCTCCATTCTGGTTTTGTAGCTGAGTGATCTTGTTGTGCATTATTCTTTGGATGGTTGACCGATAAAAGAATTTGGTGTTTCTCTCCCCTTCTTTTAACCATCTTATTCGGGATTTCCTCTTGCTTTCTTCTTTTGTCTAGTTGATTGAGAAGGTTTTGTTCTTGAGTTGAAGAGACTCAATTCTTCCTTCATGAATTATACGCTACTGAAGCTCATACATGTTTTGTTCTAGAATCTTTCGCTGTTGGAATATATTCCCAAAATTAGAGTGATTCCATTTTTTGATTTGTGTTTTGAGGTCTCTGAGATGTTGCTGGAATTGGAACATTTTGGAACCAGCAGGAGGAGTGAAGGTTTTCCAAGCTTTGGTGACCATATCTTTGAAATCAGGATGAGTGAGCCAGAAGGCTTCGAATCTGAAGGGTCTTTTGGTGGAGTCCCCAGGTCGCATCCATTGGAGAGAAATGGGCCAATGATCAGAGCCTGAAAGAGGCAATATGGATGAGTGAATATCTCCTCCTATGTGGATGGAATTGTCCGAGATAAGAAAACGATCCATCTTGGAGGAAATTTTCTGAGTGCCAAAACGTTTGTTATTCCAAGTGTGCATAACATTGGAGAAGGGAAGATCTATTAGCCAGTTATTTTGAATGAAATTCTTGAAGTGGGTGCTGTCCATCTCCAACTTGGCAAGTCCTCCTCTCTTTTCTTCTAGTTTGGTGATCATGTTAAAGTCCCCACCCATAATCTAGAGTGGGTGAGTTCGATTTGAATTGAGAGCTTCCATGGTGTTGAGCAACACTATTTTTTACAGAGAGTCTTGAGGGAAGTAAACATTGGTGAGGTGCCCATGGATATTGGTTCCAATGAGATGGAATGTGGTCTGAATAAGATTGTGCGCAACATGAGCATCAGTAATCGAGATGGCTTTTGGGTCCCAGGCTATAGCTAGGCCACCCAAAGCACCTGAGGCGTCTACAACAACTGAATTTATTCCTGGCCAGGCTCTGGAGAGAATGGAGCCGAGGGTATTAACATTACACTTGGTCTCTTGTATGAAGAATAATTGAGGTCTTTCTTACTAAACCATGTTTTTAATCATTCTGTACTTCGTGGGACTGTTTAGTCCTCTTATATTCCAAGAGGTGAGCTTCATTGAGAACTATTTTCGAGTGGTTGGTAGAACTTGGTCAGCTTGGGATATCTTCTAGATTCCATCAGCATTTCCCCAATTATGATGGTTCTTTGCAGATCTGTTTTTCTTCCTCTTTTCTTGGTTTCTTTGAGGATTTTTTTCCCATCCCAATGACTGCTTGGTTGTATGCCCAATAATCTTTGTTGTTGTGCTCGAAAGAGAACCACCTCTAAGCTTTTTATCTGTCTGGTAGTTATTTTGTCATATTCTTTCTTTTTGCAGGCTTGCTCGAGACCAAAGATGTCCAATTCTCCCATGTCAATACTTTCAGGTTCCTCTTCCATGTGACTAGGATGACTTCCCTCAGCAGTTGAGCCATCTATGTCCATACTGTTAGGTTGCCAGATGACCAGATCTGTTTTAGTATTGAGATTGGTGGGGGCAAGTAAAGATTCTTGAGGAATATTTGAAGAATATTAAGGTAAGGGAGGATCTGTTGAGAGAGTAGAGGAGGACGGTTTTGAAGAAGGCTTAGGTTGTCTGGGAAGATCACTATCAAGCTTTGTTTGCTTTGCAAGGATATCAACGCTGTTACTGGTAGAAGGGATGTTGGAGGCTTGGTTGGGGATCTTGGTGGCGGATGGGGTTTCTTATGGCGTCTTTTACGGGTCAGAAATTTTGTAAACCCCTCCGCATCAGAGGTTTCCGTGCTAACATTGGGTTTGGTGGAGAGGTTTAAAGGGAAATCTCGAAAGAGATGTCCATGAACATGGCATTTTCTGCAGCGGAAGGAAACATGTTCATAATCTATAGGTTGTATCCATTCAAAGTCATCATGATAAAGACTTATCGAATCTGTGAGAGCCTTGGTCAGATGCATGTAGACACATATTCTAGCATATGAAGTGTATCTTCTGAGCTTAGTCTCCTCTGCTATCTTGATGAAATCTCCTAGTCCATTGCCGATGTCCTTTAGCGATTCTTCATCCCAGTATTCCAAGGGTAGGGAGTACATACTGATCCAGACGGGCGCCCAATTGAAATCTTCTTTGTCGGGGTTGAATATTTCAACCCATTCTTTGAGATAAAGGCCTGCTGAGTTGAAAAAATAGGGGCCTCCATCTAAGATTCGATTTTTATCTTCAATGCAGTTAAAAATGGCGTTGAATAAACCTTTTGGCCCTAACTGAAGGGTGACATGTCCTTTTGGTTTCCATTTGGAGGCTATCCAGCCATGTAAAGCTTTCTCAGTGGGCCAGAAGCCGACAAATTTGCCTATGAGTGCATGATCTTTCATGTACTGTATTTGGGAATTGATGCGGTGGCTTGGAAGATCTATCTTAGGACGCTCTGCTGCAATGGGTCGACAGGTAGCTGAGGTCGCCTTTGGCAGCGCCGTTTTGTTCAAAGGCTCTTGAGGCTTGTCTTGTTGCGTATCTGAGGAGTCGTTTTGGTTCTCTGTAGCAACAGAGGATGGAATCTGTGCAGCATCAGGACTGACAGGAGCTTGGTTACTTGTAGGGGGAGGCGTATTATCCCCCCTACTGGGAGATCCATTGAGTAAAGACAGGTGGCAGACCGATCTCGAAGGCACAAATGTATAGGTTGTCACGGGTGGATCTGACTACACCAGAGCCACGCCGTTGCGAGGTCTGTCAGAAACCCTAGTGCTCATACTTCCATGGAGCTCATTTCTCCACCCATCGTATATTATGTATTTTATTCCATGACATGTCAAAATTACAAGAGCAAGTGCACCAAATTTCGCTCTTGCAAAGAGCAACAAAAAATGAAATGGAAGTTTTGAAGAAAGGTGTGGAAGCTAAGATGAATGGTTTGAAGAATGGCATGGAAGCTAAAATGGATGACATGGAAGCTAAGATCTATGAAAAAATGAAAGACAACATGGAAGACATGAAGAATGATCTAAAAGCAGACATGGAAGTTTTGATGACAAGGTTGATACAAGAAATGATTCCTAATGGCTAAAATATAATAGCAGAAACTCATGATGAGAACAAAATAAATGTTAATCGTGATTTTATAAACTCTAATGTTGGATTGAAGACCTACCATATTCCAAATATCGATATGAGGAAGTTTGATGGCAAGGATCTTGTAACATGGATACTATAGATGGGGTAATATTTTGATCTCAATAATGTGAAAACACACTAAAGGTACGCATTGCAACTTTATATTTAGAACAACATACATTTGTATGGTATCAATGGCTTTGCTCCTGTAAAAAAAATGTCACTTGGTCAATTTTTACGGAGGAAATGATAGCACATTATGATGATACAAAGGGCAACACCTTCTTTAGCCAATTGATAAATCTCAAACAAAAGGGTTCAGTGGTGGAGCACATTGAGGACTTCCAAAAATTGAAGATAAGGGTAGCTAATATTCCAGAGGAACACATGGTTGATGTCTTCATAGGGAATTTAAAGGATAACATCCAACATGAGGTTTGAGTTTGGGAACCTGATTCATTGGAGAAGACATTCAGGTTGGCAAGAAAAATTGAATGTAAAATTATGGCGACAAGGAAGCCTACCACTCACATATATAAAGATGCAAGTGTTGCTACTCCTAGAATTTCACAACCTACAAGGTTGACACCACAAAAATTGGAATAAAAAAAGAGTAAAAGGGATTTTCTACAATTGTGATAGAAAATACACTAAAGGTCATAAGTGTGCTGAGAAGAAATTATTTTACATAGATTGTGAAGAGGAAGAAAATGAACAAGAAACTTCAAAAGAAGATGATATACACCAGGAACCAACCCTAGAGAAAGAAGAAATAAGTTTGACCATATCGTGTAATGCATTGGTAGGAATTACCACTCCTCAAACTCTCAAGATAGAAGGACATATCAGAAGAAAAAAGGTAATAGTGCTGATTGATTCGGCTAGTACCCATAATTTTATTCATTGTAAGGTAGCCAACGAATTGAATTTCTTCCTATACCTAGCACCAGAATGTCAAGTGATGGTTGAAAATGGAGGAACTATAAATTGCTGGAAAATTCCATAATATCAAGCTAGCCATGGGGGAATATGTATTGAATAGTCCAATGCTTTACATTCCAGTGGGAGGTGCTGATGTTTTACTAGGAGTACAATGGTTACAATCTTTGGGGACAATAGCTTTTAATTTTCAAGAACTTTTCTTGAATTTTTTTTTCAGAAGGAAAGGAATTCAAATTATGGGGTTTCATAGGGAAGCCGAGAAAGATAATAAGCTATAATGTCATGACAAAGCTTCTGAAGAAAGAACAACGAGGCATAATTGCACAATTATGCTCACTAGAAGTTCCAACATCAAAATCCTCTATTTCTCCAGATCTCCAAAAAGTTTTGGACTATCATTCCAAGGTGTTTGAAACTCCCAAAGGACTCCCACCTATTCATGATCATGATCATGCTATTCATTTGATTCCAGGAAGTGTTCCTGCAAACATCAAGCCTTACATATATCCTTATGTCTAAACGAGAGAAATTGAACATATGATTGCAAAAATGTTAGAGGCTGGTATAATTCAACCTAGTCAAAGTTCTTTCTATGCTCTAGTAGTATTGGTGCACTAAAAGGATGGATCATGGCGCATGTGTCCAGATTATAGGGAGCTCAATAATCTCACTATTAAAGATAAATTTCCCATTCCTGCGATTGATGAATTATTGGATGAATTACATAGAGAAATTTATTTTACCAAGTTGGATCTTCGTTCAGGATATCATCAAATTAGAATGAAGACTGAAGATATTCAAAAAACAACATTTCGAACTCATGAGGGTTATTATGAATTTTTGGTCATGCCTTTTGGCCTTACCAATGCACCTTCTACATTTCAAGGGTTGATGAATTCCATTTTCAAACCCTTAGAAATTTGTGTTAGTATTTTTTGATGATATACTAATCTACAACAGGTCTTGGAATGATCATGTTCAACATGTTGACAAGTTTCTCAATCGATTGGAGGAGAAACAATTATATGCAAAAACATCCAAATGTTTCTTTGAAGTACAAGAGGTGGAATATCTGGGTCATATTGTATTTCAGGGGGGTGTTAAGGTAGACCCTAACAAAATTAAATCCATTAAGGAATGGAAAGCCCCCACAACCATAAAGCATTTGCGAGGATTTCTCGGGTTAACAGGGTATTATCGCAAGTTTGTTAAGAATTATGGGAGAATAGCAGCACCTCTAACCACATTATTGAAGAAAGATGCATTTTCATGGAATCTTGAAGCAATTAAGGCCTTTGAACATCTTAAAGAGGCAATATGCCTAGCACTGGTCTTAGCTACGCCAGACTTCATAAAAACCTTTATTATGGAATGTGATGCCTCAGGAAATGGAATTGGTGTTGTTTTAAAGCAAGAAGGAAGACCCATTTCTTTTGAAAGTCGTCCAATCAAAGGAAATTATTTACAGAAAGCTATTTATGAGAAGGAAATGTTGGCAATACTACATGCACTAAAGAAATGACGACCTTACCTAATGGGAAGACACTTCAAGGTAAAAACTGATCATGATAGTCTTAAACACTTTTTGGAACAAGGACTATCTTCAGAAGAGCAGCAAAAATGGGTCACAAAGATGTTGGGTTATGACTTTGAAATCATCTACAAAAAAGGGAAGCTAAATGTTGTTGTAGACACACTCTCAAGAAAGGATGAAGAGGTGGAAGCATTGATTTGTGCCATTTCTATTATCCAAATAGATTGGATAACCGAAGCAAGGGATGAATGGAAGAAGGACGAAGAAGTGTGGACACTCATTCAAAAGTTACAGCAAGATCCTAGTACATCTGATACATTTAGTTGGAAAAATGATTCCTTATGGTACAAAGATCACTTATATCTTTGTAAGAATTCCCAACTAAAACAAAAGATCCTTTTGGAATTTCACACTTCTCCTTTAGGAGGACACTCGAGATTTTAAAAAACTTACCATAGGGTGAAGAAAGATTTTTTTTTGGGATGGCCTTAAATCTGATATTCAAAAGTTTTTGGTGGAATGTTTGGTTTTCCAACAAAATAAAGTTGAGACAATTAAGACCCCGGGTCTTCTACAACATTTATCCATTCCAAGTCAACGTTGGGAGGAGATTTCAATGGATTTTATCACAGGTTTGCCTAAGTCCGAAGGAAATAGTGTCATCATGGTGGTAGTTGATAGACTTACCAAGTATGCACACTTTTGTGCATTATCTCATCCATTTAAAGCAAGTACAGTTGTTACTGCATTTAAGGAAACAATTCAGAAGCTACATGGAAACCCAAAGATTATTGTAAGCGACAAAGATCCAATTTTTACTGGAAATTTTTGTACGAAATTATTTTCTTGTTTGGGTACTCAACTAGCTCATAGCTCATCTTATTATCCTCAATATGATGGTGAAACTGAGATAGTGAACATATGTTTGGAAGGATATCTTCGTTGTTTTGTATATGATAAACAAATACAATGGGTCAAGTGGTTACCTCTGGCCGAATGGTGGTATAACACTTCCTTCCATACTGCAGAAAAAATGACTTCATTTATGGAACTTTATGGATCTCATCCACCGTCCATTACATCATATTTAATAGAAAATTCTAAAACAAAAACAAAACAAGTTCTCCAACTCTTAAAGGATAACCTAAATTTGGCACAAAATTGAATGAAACAACAGGCAGATCAACATCGAAGCAAGAGAAGTTTTGATGTAGGAGACTAGGTATTTTTATGGCTACAACCATACATACAAATTTCCCTCAAGCAAGCTAAGAAGGATAATAAATTATCGCCAAAGTACTATTGCCCTTACAAGGTGTTGCAAAAGATTGGTACTATGGCATACAAATTGGAGCTTCCTGCTTCTTCACGAGTGCATCTAGTTTTCCATGTTTCATGCTTAAAGAAGGTTATAGGTGAAAAAATTCCAAGACAGAAAATATTTCCAGAACTTGATGAGGAAGGAAAAATCATATTGGAACGTGAAGTAGTCATGGAAACAAGAACTCGACAACTACGAAATCGATCAATTTCAGAGTATCTCATTAAGTGGAAGAACTTACCCACTGTAGATTCTACATGGGAGGATGAGAATTTTATATAGAAGCATCCAGAGCTACTCAAGCGTTGAGGACAACAATTTTTTTGAGGGACATGGGCATGTTAGGTCCCTATATTACTTGTATAGCCCCTTATTGTTGTTAGTGTAGCCCCCTTATTGTTATTGTTGTACCCCTGTAACCCCAATATTGTTATTATTGTGCCCTTACATTATTGTTGTTATGTCGGCTAGGATTATATTGTGACCACATGGACTCCTATATATAGAAGGAGGTTTTGTATTTTGTATCATCCAAGAATTGTTCCTTTATGTAATGTAAAGGAGGTTTCCCCCTCGAAGTGGCTTATTTCTAAGGTGTTGATCTCTCTTTTCTTCTATTTTTGGAGCTGGTTTCATAACACTGAGTGGTTTCCATGTACTTGGTTCTTAAAAGTTGACAATGCAACTATAGCTCATTTCTTACTCTAATTGATGACTCCACCAAATAGGTTAAAGAAATAACGACTTGTATATCTAGTGTAGTCAAATATTTGACACATGTTGCATCAACAAAGCCCTTGATAGCATATTTTACTCCAACAAATCTTCATGAGGGCCATGTCATCCTTGATAGCATTTTGCATAATATGAAGAACCACAAAAATTTGAATAACTTACAACTATCCAATCTTATTTCTTTGGGTTTGACATATCCTTACTCAAAATTCCCATTGTATGGTTAATGCATAGTCTAGTATAGACCATAGCACACATCAGGGTTCCAACAACAATTGCATAGGGACAAGGGACATGTCCTTCACTTATTGTGTCTTCGGAAATTGATCTACACATAATTTTACACCTACAAGAGTAAGAACCTTGATTAGTTTACATTCTTGCATAAAGTCTGTGATATTGTTTGAACACATTTTCGTTATTTTTGCTAGAGTTTCCTATTTTCCTAGTATCTTTTAATTTCCATTGCCCAAAATAAAATGTGTAGTGCCAAGGTTTTTCATATCAACTTTAGAAGACAACTAAGCTGTGAAATCCTTAATGATTTTCATGTTGTTTCCAATCAAGAATATATTATTAGCATACAATACCACATAAGTAAAATGATCATCAATTAGCTTGGACTTACACACAGTGATTAAGGTTGCTTTGAACAAGTCCCAATATATAAATATCAAACTTTTGATACCATATTTTAGGAGATTGTTTTAGTGAATTAGAGACATATTTATCTTGCAAAACAATATATTCTTTCCCTTAATTGAAAAAACTTCTTGTTGAATCATATAAATTTCTTCTTCATGATTGCAATATAGGAGTGTTATTTTCAAATCCATTTTCTCTCCTTCAATGTAAAAAAGAAACGGCGATAGAAAAAATAAATCTAATAGAAGTTGATTTAGCAACATGTGATCTGAATTTATGAAGGGAATTAAATGTAATATAGACTTAAATCCAAAAACACAGTACAACAAAATTTGACTTCAATTAATAAATGAAAAATGCTGAAACTATATACATGTAGAATAAGAGTAAAATAGCTCGAACGATGGTAGCTTATCTCTGAGAAGAGGTGGTACAACTACACACCTTCATGAACTATGTTAGAATAAGGCTTTGAGCCCTTTTTATCATGAAAAAACAATAAAAAACCCTAAACATCCAAAACCCTAACCCTAGGAATTGAAGCACCAAAGGCTTATGGGCCTCGATGGAGTAAGTTGGAATATCAACATCTCGGGGTTGTAACTTGGCATACGATTTCCGTCTAGCATGCAAAATATCATGTTGGAAAGGTCTATCTGAGGAGTACAAATTCCTACTATTTAAAATATTCTAAGACCACCGTCAACCAGTTTCCCCCAAAAAATGCCGTTTAAGGCCTCAAAACATCTCTGTAGGTTCAAGTTCTGAAAACTGCCAAAAAAAAAGAACTACCAAAATAGGAAAATTGTGTTGTGAGCCAATGGAATAAGTGGGTGGCAACTAATATCCACTTGGATCAAAGGGGAAAAATAATATGACCAAAATCAATTCACTCCATCTTGAAATATCTTTTGGTTACCACATTAAAACATTTGGCATAATTTCTGACACTTTATCAATGCCAATCTAATGATCACATGATAAAATTTCAATGAAGCTAATCAAAACGGTTCATTGGGACAATTTCACTGAATTTGAGACGTGGAAATCCTGCTATCTTACTTTTGATGAATAATAATTGCCACATGGCAGTTGGGGAGACTTAAATTCCCCAAAATTTTATCAAAATAGGTTGTCACTTTTGCGACAACCCATCATATGTTTGATGCACTTTATTTCCATGTGGCATGTATATAGAGGTTTGATATCTTGGGTTTCGTCACACAAGTGGCACATATAGTGGCATAAACATGACATAAAAATGACGACCATAGACCATTTTGTGATGTTACCTTACATTATTTGTTGAAGTAGTGATGTTGGTATACAAAGTTCATTGGAGGTGGGTATTGGAATGAAAATGAGTTGGGTGCATTTTCAACTCAACCCAACAATGGTTTTATGTTCGATGATAGCCTATCCATTGGTGTTCCAATGAACTGAGATAATTATAAAAATAATAGTAATTAAATTATCGTACACTGAAAGCCATGGTTATGATGCATTAGACATAGTGTAACTACCTCACCCCAATTCCCTAGGTTCCCTTAAGTAAAATAAGGGGTTCCCAAAAATTTTCAGCTTTCACACTTCATTTCAAATCCCAAAATTAGGGCTACCACTAGACTCATCTCTTCAAGAGATTTCAAATGGTATCAAATTTGTTCACCTTTGATTTTTAGGCACAAAATTGTGCCCTTATGTAACCATACACACTAAATGACACATTTCTAGGCACATTTTGTGACCATACACACTAAATGCATGCCATAAGGCTTCCACCAATGCACACCCATAGGCACAAAAATGCATGCCCAAGGCACAAAATGCACTCCAAACTCATGCCAGAAATGTACACGCAAACTTTAAGAAAATTCCCATGAGGATTACCATGCCCACAATATACACGCCTAACATACTAAATGCATGCTACAAATATTCCAGTCATGCATGACCATTAACACAAAAATGCATGTCGATAGGCACAAATATTCACACCCAAAGCACAAAATGCAGGCCCAACCCTTAAGAAAAGTCCCACTGGAATTACCATGCTCACAATATGCACACATAACATACTAAATGCATGACATCACAAGGCTTCCACTACTTCACATCCATAGGCATGAAAGAGCATGTCCAAAGCACAAAATGCATGCTCAACCCTTAAGAAAATGCCCACTAGGATTAAGGAGAATGCAAGATCAACACTAAAAAATGGTCGCTGGGCATACTATGAAATGCACACACAACACTTAATAGAAATGCCTACTAGCAGTCATTGGACTCAGCTCTTTGTTGATCTATAGGACTATTCAAAGCCTCAAAGATAACATTTTAAGGAACAATCCTTATGCATTTTTAGAGAGTTGGCACTCCTCTTATATTACTCATTAAATATATAAATAAATATATACCCGAGATAGGACCAACACTGCTCAAAATAAAGACACAAAGAGAGACATTCCACATTCCACATTTGCAAAAAATGACTATAATTCATATACATACTCAACACATAAAAGTTTAATATATTATAGAAAAATAAATTTATACAAATGCATACTGTTATATTAGCAATAATGTTCAAGAAACCACTTTACCTTTCCAAAGGTCTCACAACCAAAACATACTAACAAATGTTGTGCTAAAGGGATAGAAAAACATTCTATTATCATCCCTAACAACCATCATGGGTAATAGGGGCTAGACCTTTCTATTTACATGTCTAAACCTTCTCTAAAATTGTAACAAAATTATATATATTTTCTACCAGACTGTAATGCGGTTTTACATGTTGTTTGTTCAATCTTGGTTGCTGCATACTTTCAACCTAATCATTTCTCTAACCATGCTTGCATCATTATATAATATCAATGCTTCATTAAATAACATATTTCTTGTGTCAATGAAATTGATGAGGTTGGAGCTTGTATGACCACATCACACATAGGCCAATCATTGTTTGCATTTCCAATGCAAAGACATGCACACATCATTAGAGAATAAAAGGTTATTGCTGAATAATAATTAAAAAATAAACAAACATATAAGCATGTATGATAATTTAGACAGACTAAAGTATAATATCTAAATGATTTTCTCTTTGTTAGACACCTAATCCTAATATATTAGGTGAATAAATTGTATATATGTAAATAAAGGAAAATGAATAGTTAGTATATGAAGTGACCATAGTGGGATAAAAATCCAAACATGTTATATAATTTTTTTTCACATTATTGCAAATCATCAATTTATGAGTTATTCCTTGGCTTGACATGGTATTAGAGCCACAGGTCTCAAAATTAAGTGTTTATGCCCTCTCCTTATAAATCCCTAAAGATTCCTCACCTAGGTTGTAGACCTATCTATCTTTCTTCTAGCTTTTCAAAATACCTAACACTATTTGCTGATCTATTTCTCTTGCCTTGTTAGTCCTAATTCAATCTCATCCTTGTATGTCAATAGTTATCTCAAAAAGTAGATGCTATCACCAAAGGCAACTATTCCATCTATTTCCGCAATAGAATATCAATGATCTATCCTTTCTTAGTATGATTCTTTTGAGAAATTCTATCATGCCTTTAGGCACAAATATCATGCTTTCGACTTTACCATTCTCCAAATGCCTCTCTCACTGCAAGTCAACTGAGTCCTTGTAGTATATAGCTCGATAGTCCAACTGGTTTCTGTTATCATTATTAAAGAGCCTAGGGATAGGTTTCAAGATGATGCTTTAGTTGTTCATGGTCAAATGTTCATTTTTATTTTAATCCTAGAGTCTCATTGCATCCTTTGACTGGGAGATTGTTGGCTCGATCAATTATTATCACAATGCTATCTTTTTATTAAAATGCAGCCTCCTTCCCTTATTGCAGTAATCACGACAAAGATCAAAGATTAGGGCAAAAAATCATAACCTTACATGAGCTAGGGATGTCGAGAATATGAGTCATTTGTTGCCTTTGATATAACATCTTCACAATAAACCCAATGCTCCATAATAGACTTGGTATTGGTGAGTGGAAGTAAGCTGTGATAGTGTCAACATTTATGTGTTCACTTATGCAGATAAATTCCAACGTAAAGGGGTGGTAGTTTATATATATATATATATATATATATATATATATATATATATATATATATATAGTACAATTTCAACCATGTCACCTTCTCAATGGCTTGTCGATGTTAGTATGGTAAAGGATGAATTGATTTCTATTTATATTGAGCAACATTGAGATACCAAGAGATGTTGTTTCTGTCCATTGAGTCTATCTATCGACACTAAGGTTGTCTATGTTTTTGGTGGTTGGTATGATCCTCATATAAGCTCCCAACCTTTGAGCCTCATTGTAACACAGTTCAGAGGCCTGTAGCCACCACATGTCTTCTCAGAGATAAGCTACCAGTGCCCTAGCTAGTTTATTTTCATTATGTCTGTAAGCATATTTCTGTTATTTGATATTAATGAAATGAAGTTTTATTTCCGCCGCATCTCTGTGTTTATGTTCATTACTGTATATTAATGCATTCCTGCATAAATTTGGATCAATGGTATCATAATAGTATGCTATTTCTCTGTTTTTATTTGCATGTCCCCAATGAGGTCAAGGTATAAGGAGTTAGGGCTCGATCTGGTTGAACCCTTGTAAGATCAGTCTCGCAAACCCCAACGACCTCCCATGGCGGAATAAAAGAAATACGAGGGAGCTGGATATCCTATCAAATTATTGCTCTAGGAGGCCCTCTAGAAACAAAGGAACATGATGATGGATAACTTTGCCTAGATCCTTCAACGAGTGCCCATCGACGGTGCATCTACATCCAACAACCACTCTGGAGGTGCCTCTCGTTTCAAGGTACATGTCAACTTTAACAATCCTATATTTGAAGGCTAGATAGATGTAGATGCCGTAGATATATGGTTGAATTTTCTAGAAGGGTATTTCTTGGTCCATGATTTCTCCGACTGAGAAAATATTACTTTTGCACTCCTCAAAGATGCCCTCCATGTCAAAGATTGGTGGGAAACCTACTGTGAGCAAAAGGACGGGAGGGAACCCTCTCTCTTCTCGGTTGCACCCACTAGGAATTCGTTCCGAGACAAAATCAAGGAACAATATTACCCCGTGGGGAGCTATGAGGACAAGTACATCCAATGGACCATGCTGCAACAACAAAGGGATCAAGATGTGCACAAACTGACGAATTTGTTACATACCATGCGCAAAAAGTTGGGTATTAAATATTCAGAGAGACATTTGATGCTAAAGTACCACAACTGTTTGCATATATAGATTCATAAGGAAATGGAGTTCCTTGAAATTACCTTGCTTGGCATGGCATATCGCTATGCGTCAATATCGAGCAAAAAATTTACGCAGAAGAAGTGAGACTTTGGATCCGCAAATCCGAAGCCAGTGAAAGGCGCCCCCGAATCACAGAACAAGGGGCAAAGCCAAAGCAGGGCGACTCATAACAACACCACAAATCCAAAGGACATAGGGAAGTGGTGTGAATTTCATAACAACCCCACTCATAGCGTAAACTAGTGTCGGGCCAAACAGTTGTTGGTGGCCGAACTGAAGGCACCCGAATTAGATGCATGTTCTAATCCTAAGTCCAAAACAAACAAGGGAAATGACAAAGGGAAGTAGATCATTGATGTAGATCCCAGTGCCATTGTTTCCACCACCAAGCTCCAGAGGGAGGATCCTGAGGATCCAAAGGAGGGGGAGCACCTCTTCCATTTGTAGATGTGGGTGAAGGGTTCTCCATTGTAGTTCCTTGTCGATAGCGGAAGCCAAAAGAACCTCATTTCAGCAGAGGCCGTGAAGCGGCTCGGCCTGCTGACCATAACACACCCGCATCCATATACCATTGGGTGGCTTCACCAAGGAAGAGATCTTCGTGTCCGCTAATAGTACTGGATTTTGTATAACATCAAGCCATTCACAGATGAGGTACTGTGTGATGTTTATCCTCTTGATATGTCTCATGTATTATTGGGCCAACTATACTTATGGAAGAAACATCCTATGTATGAGTCTAGACCTCGTTCGGTTGTTATTATTTTGGGAAATAAATTATATAGGATACTGGAGGTAGTACCGCCTCCTTCCATCTCTTTGAAAATTGCAAAAAAACGCAATAAGATTGTTTCCCAAACCAGGAGACTTATTTTCATTACAATTCGCCCACAGGGAAAGAAGAAGATTATGGCCACAACCTCAAAATAGGGCTCTCCTACATAGTAGTAGTAGATGGACAAAGTCATGGAGGAATACGGGAAAATTTTCTCCTCACCCACAAAGGTTCCTCTACACTGTCAGGTCAAGCAATCCATTGATCTGACCCCAAGCATGCTGCTGCTTGATGTTGCCATCCCTCATGCGACCACACACACAGAATCCAAACATGTAGTGTCTGAAGCTGATAAAGAAACTAAATTTATTGAACACATCTAGCACGTCCGCCAACAGGTCCATGACATCCTCGACAAATCCAATACTAAGTTCAACAGAATTTTCCTCATCTCATGGATGAACTCAACACAATGGGAAAAATTACTTCCTAAGGGGGGATGAATGATCCAGGTGGATATTGGTGGCCACCCACCTATTCCATTTGGACCCCCACCATTGGTTCCTTCAATTTTTTAGTTTCAGCACAACTTACTATTTTTAGCAGTTTTTGGGTCCTAAACTTCGAGAGCTGTTTTGAGGCCCTAAACGAAGTTTTTTTGGGAAAAATGGGAGCAACATGGGAGTTCCTTCAATGTTTCTCATGTTAAAAGTTGTAGTCCTCGGATAGATATTTCTAGCGAGGTATTGAGTGCGTCAAACGAAGATCATATGCCAAAGTTACGTCCCTGGGAAGTTGATGTACCATTTTACCCAAACCAGGCCCATAGTTTTGGAGCTTCATCTCCTAGGGTTAGGTTTTTTGAAGTTTAAGGTTTTACATTGTTTATAAAAAATAAATAGGCCTTCGAGCCTCATTGTAACGCAGTTCAGAGGCCTGTAGCCGCCATATCTCTTAGAGATAAGCTACCAATGCCCTAGCTAGTTTATTTTCATTATGTCTGTAAGAATATTTCCTACATAAATCCAGATGATGGTAGGATCACTAGTATTTGATCAATGTTCATCCTTGGGTTTTGAATACATTGTGAACTCACAACTTAACCTATCCATTGTGGTAAACTGAGTATATAAAGGATTATATATCTATTGAAGATGCATTCTTTAATCACCATTGTTGGCGTGGTTATGAATAGCAAGGAGAAATACAAAGAATGGGATAGAAATATCAAGCATACCCTCATTTTTAATGACCTTTGAAAGGTATTTGTGAATGAGAGGATGAAAATGAATCTACTAAGCCCACATTAGATAAAGACCTATCCATTTGGGAAAACAAGGAAAACAAATCATACACCTTGATTGTTTCTTCTGTAAGTGAAGAGGTGAGTCATCATATAGTTTCAATTACAAGTTCTTATGGTGCATTGAAAAATATGAAATATTTATATGACTCATACCCAGAATTGGAGGTTTCTCAGTAAATGGTCAAACTCTTACCCCTTAAGTTTAAATATGACGACCCTGTGGCCCTAGCATCAAATATTAAAGCCATCATGCATGATGTTAATGCCCCTAAGTTCAGATTGATATTCCTCTTATTTCTTTTTTCAAGTAGGCCTACCCCAAATACTCACACTATCTTGAATCCCTACAAGCTAATAAGGAACTCAAGTCCATTATTTTTGACTCTCTTATGGTGAAGTTTTTAGAATGTGAAAAATATTTTTGGAAGAGTAAGTTAACATCTCAATCCACTAAAGAAGCGTGCCTTTCACATAAAGAAAAAAATCAATCACAAGATTCTCCTAGAGGAATCGACGATAGAAGAGGATGTTTAAGGAAGAAGAATAAAAAAAGTACGGGGTAAACACCATGAAGGAGAAATATATGACCTCCAGTGCATAATTTGTGGTAGATGTGGACATGATGCATCCACATGAAGAATCCATTTGGAGAGAATCAAACAAAATGCAAAGAAGAAAAAGGTAAAACACTAGGTCCAATAAAAGGTAAAGCACCTAAATATGCATATTTCGTTGATTCCCATTTCGATATTGGAGTAACTAGAGATTTATTTCATGCTTCATTTTATTATTGGAAATATGTATCACCTTTTGATACATATTACATGGAAGACCTCAGTGCCAATGTACATGGGGCAATGTACTTTGCAAAGAAGTCAAGTCTCAATCCATCCAGACTAGGCACCATTTGGCTTACACTGCCCAAAATTGTTGAATTTATTCTACATTATGTACTCTACCATCTAGAACTAAAGATAAAATTGTGGTCCCTTGTTAAAATTCATTAGCAAGGACACTTCATCCATATGTTTGATGAAATAATTGAGATAAGGAAATCATTTTACAAAATTTCCATGACTGGAATAGAGGAGGAAAGACTGCTAAAGCAGCAAGAAACAAATTTTGTTCATGCACAAAACTCTGCATACCTTTCTCAGTGCAATGTGTAATATTCTCAATTAGCCATGAGCTAGTTGGAATATTCAATTTTGTTTTGCTACTTTGTTTTATGAATAAGAGGACAATGGAAGTCCATAATTCTCCTTAATAATGAATAAATCAATGCCAATGTGAAAGAGATAAATCTTGGCAGCTTAATTGAGCACCCTTAGGTGTGAAAAGGGGCTGGAACACCTTGACTGGGTCAACCTTGACCAAATCAACAACACTGTCATGGAGGAGTGGTCATCAATGAAAGACAACGCGGTTTTAAATGGAGATGCTTTGCATGGAAGTAGTGCTATTATTGGATGGGGCTTAGGGTTTGAAAGCTCATATCTTATTTAAGGAAGAGGATGGAAACCATTGTTCATTATGTTTTATGTATTGGATATTTCTGAATATATGGTTTGTTTAGACACATATCTTTCTCTTGCTGTTTAGCTGAGATTGAGTGCTGTTTAGCACTGGGTGTTCCTGATTAGGAATCCCACCTCTTCCATTGAGAAGCTCTTGGAGGAGTCTTGTACTACATTTTCCACTATCAGGCTTAAGGCCAAGCTTCATCTTTCATCTATAATGCAGATCCTGTTGTGGGTTGAGTTGTTTTGCAGGTTGCAACAAGTGAAGACTAGATCTGGGTCATTTCATTGCTCATTTTCAGTGGAGGAGGCTTCCTTTCCATTGGGAGGACAGTAAGGAAGGCCCTTGAGCATATTTTCAGATCTTGGCATTAGGCCAACTGTTTATTTATCCCTACAATGCAATTTACTTCCAGATCTATGTTATTTCTGTAGGAGGATTTGCAGGGTGGATTGGCACACCATTTGGAGAGCTGGTTTTCTAGTGAAAGGGATCTGCCTTTCATTTAGATGATCTATTGGAGGAGACTATTCTATTGATCAAATAAGATCAACCACACTTTCTAGATCTGTATTTTGCAGGGGATCTTCAGCCCTAGGGCCTAGATCCCCATATTGTACATGGTGTTTTGCTGAAAACCCTTAAGGGGTTCTTCAAAGGAGGTTGTATAGTGCTAAGATCTGTAGTAGATCTATCTTTTGAGGCACATATCAGCCTTAGATCTAATGTATAATCATTTTCTGTAGAATTTAATTTAAAACAACACTGTAAGAGTCTTCCAACTTTTATATATAGTAGCAACACCTCATTTTGAGGGATTTTGTCCATTAGAGGCTTGTTATTTCTTCTTGTACATATTATGGTCCATTATTTATGTATATTTTTCTACTGTTATAACATATGAAAGGTCTCCATACTGGCCTCTTGCTTTTATATGATGATTTACACTATTGTTCCAACATTTTGCACTATATTCCTGCTTTTCCCATTTGGGAATATTACAGTGGTATCAGATCATAATCTTGGCACAACCTATGAATCTTGAAAAGCCAATATGTCATCTGAAGAAGGAGATCCTCTTACTGATAGAGAGAAGAGGTATCAAATAAGAAGACACCGGAAGCTTGATTATACAAATGAAAAAGAAGACAAGGGTAAAACCCATTTCTCTAGAGAAGAAGATGAAGAGAAGGAGTTCCCCAAGATCCTTCTTAGAGCCATGCAAGACATTGCTAGAGAAATCAAGGAGATGAGAATAGATAGATACAAGGAATCCCCTAAAGGATTTCATCATGATGAAGGCTCCGACATTTCTCATCATAGGAGTGATCAACTAGTGCAACAATAATAAGTTTCCCAACGCTCTACAATGGCTACATTCTTGGTTGTGGGAAATGAAGGGTTTCAAGAGCAAGAATCCCTTGAAAACTATTTTATGGAGTATGAGTCTCAAACTCAGAGATTCAAGGACAACTTGAGTTTTCAAGAATTTTGTCAAATCAAGGACAATAGAATATCCAAGCATCATAATAGAAGTGGTGGATTCATTCAGAATCATGATCTACACCGCACTATGGGTAGATTATTTTTACCCAACTTTGATGGGTCATCCAAATGCACTGCCAAATCATGGGTAGGGAAGATTGACATCTACTTCCAGTTGAATAAAGTTCTAGAAATGGAGGCCATTAAGATAGCCGCGCTGCACCTTGAGGGTGAAGCATATTATTGGTGGTTCCATGGTTTGTCTACATTGGGTCATGCCAATGTGACTGCATATTTAGATTTCACTGGGAGGCTGGTGGAGAGGTTTGATAGAAGAGATCCCGAAGCACCATTAATGGGGCCTGCAAAGCTAAAACAATCAGGTAATCCATAAACTTACATTTCTAAATTTTTGAGACTTTTTGTTATGGTTCTTGATTTATCTGTAGCAAGAAGGGTCTATATGTTCATTGGGGGGTTAGATGAACCTCTTCATGGGTTGGTTAAGGCTACCAAGCCCACTACCCTTCAAGATGCCATTGAAAGGGCTAGATATCTTCAAGATGCCTTGCCAAAAGAAAAGGCAACATTTCAGCATAAGCCCTATTTTACATCAAAGGGAAAATATGAGAAGGCTCATCTTTCAAAGGAGATCCAAAATAAAAAACTTATTGATGATGATGTCCGAAGAGATTTGAGGAGGAGGAAGCTTTGCTTCACATGCCAAGAATATTGGGCCCCCAGACATAGATGTGCAGCAGGAAAGGCACACTACATAGAGGTCTTCTCAGATGATGAGGAGGAAGAATAAGATGAACCAAGGAGAGGTCACAACGCTGACACTGCAGGAGATGAACCAACACCATCAGGAGATGGGAATGGGGCATTTGATCCAATTGGAGGGGCTCTTGCGTCATTGAGAGGAGTACCTAAGTACTTGACCTTGAGGGTTCAAGGTTCCATCTTAAATCAGAGGGTTTCTATTTTGGTTGATAGTGGGGCTATGAACAATTTTGTTGATGCCCAACTAGTGCAAAGGAGGGCAATACCCACTAATGCTTTTGAGGGATTTTTTGTTTTGGTCCTAGGAGATAGAACTATGCAATGCATGCATTATGTTCCATCATTATAAATCACCATGGGAACATATACATTGATTTATCACTTCTTTTTAGTTGACATACCTGATACCAATGTGATATTGGGTGTACAATGGTTGATTACTTTGGGGAAAGTCACCACTGATTGGGAGACTTTGTAGATGGAATGGGTGGGTAGAGAGAGTGGAAAAACTCAAATGATTAAAGGCATGCACACATAGCCCTCACATACAACTTCCACACAGAAAACATAGACGGATTTTCACATTGGAAGAAAGGACCTAACAGTCCCATCTATTATGCTTATGAGATTGCTTCATGAGACATTATTATTTAGTGGCAAACCACCTGGGAGGCCACCTAATTCAGATTTGGTGAGACACGTCTCACAACATGATGCTCCAATCATAGATGCAGGAGGGATGGGAGCATTAGAAGGCCATGATACAGAGTTGAGAGTCTTGGGTAGACTCAAGGAGGAGGGAGACATTCTCCCAACATCATCATTACCCACTCTCATTTTAGATTCTGCGCCGTGGGAGGAGAAACATGGGAGGAATAACAACCTTCCAAAATATACCTTTTGCATGGGATATGTTAAGGAGGAGATCAGCCATATGATATATTTTCTTTGTGATATATCATCAGCATTGTCACTATGGGAGATTGATCCATATTGGAAATCCTAACTATTGGTGGATTATTCGAAGGATCTTTTCACATGCATGATACTTGATGACTAGCTACATGAAGAGGGATATTCAGTCCAAGAATAAGTCATCTATTATCATGGTAGGATATTATTATCTAGAGCCTCCAAGCTCAAGGAGAAGTTGCTACAAAGGGATTATGAAGGGTTCTTTTTTAGCCATACTTATTCCATGAGGTCCTACAACACTATCATGGAAAGCTACACTTGGGAAGGCTTTGAAGAGGAACTATATCAGAATTTTCAAAGATGCATGAATGATGTGAGTTGGAAGAGATACATGACCCAATGAAGGAGTTAATTCAACTACCTCTTTTCTATTTTTGAATGAGAGGGGATCCATCTATAAGCCACTCCATTTGTATGAACATAAATTTTGGTAAAGAACATACTTATGTACATAATGTTTTATTTGATGATTATTTGCATTCCTTTACCATGTATATGCAGGCCATAGCTCCAAGGAGGAGCATTATTCCATATAAAATTCATGGCCAAAATTGTGCCATAAACATTTCTGAACATGGCCACTCCCTTGGAGGACATATGGAAATTTTATATCATAGTGGGTGCATTCCAAAGCACCAAACATATCTCACACTTTCAGCCATGGTGAGAAGATTTGGGCAGAAAGTAAGTGGTGGGGAAACCACTTACCACATAATTATCTAATGCAGTCAGGAGATATACTGCGCTGTTTCCATATGTGGGACTATGACCCACCTCCATTTGTACAAATTTATGTTTGCATGTACTTAGTTTTGATCCCATACATTGATGATGTACTTATAATTTTTATGGGAATGTTTGGAGGGATGATGGGAGGAATGTATGTACTCTATGGGAGAGAGATTATCCATGTTCATTATGCTACATGTTTCAGGGAGAACATTGGGAAAACCATGTTTGTTTCATTTGAACTATTGTCTCCTTATGGGATGGATTATTTTCATCTCATGAGAACTTTCGAGGAGCAATTCATGGAGGGATGGATTGGTAGACACTTGGATTGTGAGGGAATCTTATCACATGTTGGTGTCACCAATGATGGAGAGTTGCAGCACTCACCTTGTCAGTTGCTTGAGGACAAGCAACATTTGGGAAGGGAGGACTGTAATATTCCCAATTAGCCATGAGCTAGTTGGAATATTCAATTTTGTTTTGCTGCTTTGTTTTATGAATAAGAGGACAACGGAGGTCCATAATTCTCCTTAATAATGAATAAATCAATGAAAATGTGAAAGAGATAAATCTTGGCAGCCTAATTGAGCACCCTTAGGTGTGAAAAGGGGTTGGAACACCTTGACTGGGTCAACCTTGACCAAATCAACAACACTGTCATGGAGGAGTGGTCATCAATGAAAGACAACACAATTTTAGATGGAGATGCTTTGCATGGAAGTAGTGCTATTATTTGATGGGGATTAGGGTTTGAAAGCTCATATCTTATTTAAGGAAGAGGATGGCAGCCATTGTTCATTATGTTTTATGTATTAGATATT
>CM076574.1:131931087-132071931 GCA_034641835.2 Pinus albicaulis | reverse complement strand
CATTGCTCATTTTCAGTGGAGGAGGTCTCCTTTCCATTGGGTGGACAAAAAGGAAGGCCCTTGAGCATATTTTCATATCTTGGCATCAGGCCGACTATTTATTTATCCCTACAACATATTTTACTTCTAGATCTGCGTTATTTCTGTAGGAGGAGCTGCAGGGTGGATTGGCATACCATTTAGAGAGCTGGTTTTCTAGTGAAAGGGATTTGCCTTTTATTTAGAGGATCTGTTGGAGGAGACTATTCTATTGATCATATAAGATCAAACACACTTTCCAGATCTATATTTTGTAGTGGATATTCAGCCCTAGGGCCTAGATCCCCATCTTGTACATGGTGTTTTGCTGAAAACCCTCAAGGGGTTCTTCAAAGGAGGTTGTGTAGTGCTAAGATCTGTAGTAGATCTATATTTTGAGGCACATATCAGCCTTATATCTGATGTATAATAATTTGATATAGCAGTGCATTTAAAACAACGTTGTAAGAGTCTTCCAACGTTTATATATAGTAGCAGCACCTCATTTTGAGGGATTTTTTCCATTGGAGGCTTGTTCTTTCTTCTTGTAAATCTTATGGCCCATTATTTATGTATATTTTTTTGCTGTTATAACATATGAAAGGTCTCCATGTTGGCCTCTTTCTTTTATATCATGATTTACACTATTGTTTCAACATTTTCCACTATATTCCTGCTTTTCCCATTTGGGAATATTATACAATGAAGGTACATTTCCATCCTGTCTTATATGGAATTCAATATTTGGACATCTTAACTATGTTAACCTTAATTTTTTTGATAAGGAATGGTGTTTCTAGTTTTTCAACTATTTCAAGGAAACTAAAGCACTATGACGCTTGTATCCTAGGAAAACATAACAAACAACAATTTCATGATTATGCTTCCGGAGCACGTAGAAAGATCACACTGATTCATTCTAATTTGTGTGTCTCTATTCCTATTCCTTTTGAAAATGTAAATAAATATATGATAAATTTGATTGCTAATCACACTAGGATGTATTGAGTATACTTGTTGAAAAGTAAATCATAATATTTTGAAACTTTCAGAAATTTTCATGCATGGATTAAAAATGATGCACAACCACATATTGGCTCCCTTCATACTGATAATGGAAAATAATATACTTCTAATGAAATTGAAAACCATATTTTCCAACATTAGATTCAACATGAAACTATTGTTCCATATAATCCTCAACTAAATGGTGTGCCTGAAAGAATGAACATGACTATTTTAAATATGGTTCAGTCCATGATGTTTTTCAAAATCCTAGAGGATCAATGATTTTCATTTGATGGAATTTCCATCCATTTTCATTTTCCAAGCAAAGATAATTCGGATGGTGGCCCATTTTTCTATGGGGGAAAAGGTATCTTCTTAATTGACACCTTCTTTTTGTGAAAATATTTTGTCCATGAGTCTTACTTTGTGCTTGTCAAGTGATCCATATGATTTATACTTTTTTCTTGTAGATCCACTCACAACCAATTTGTTTGTTTCAAAATGGAGGGTCCACTAGCTTCCATGTTCTATTCTTTATTGAGCATCATAATTCTCCTACATTGCTTCTTTCCATTCACCATGAGAAGCAACCTCTTTAAAGGAAGTTAGTTCAAAATTTATAGACAAATTTAATTCACAATCGTAGGAAACATATATATCATCAACTGAATGAGAAAAATCTACCTCACCTCCATTTTCTTTAGTAGAAATTCTAGTTCCTGTCCTTCCGACCTCATTAGGGTGAACACTTTCGAGTGTTTTGGTAAGATGTTTTGGTAGAACGTTTTGAGATGGTCCAAGTTTCCCCATTAATTGAGATGGGGATACATCAATATTTAGAAATCCAATCATATCAATCACATCAACCAAAGGGTATTATTGATTTGAAGGAGTGGTAAAAAATTCATGAGGGGGAGACAATTCTTCAAAAGGATATCATATATTGATGCAAGACATGGATCCACCCTTCAAGGTGTGGAATCTCATTATTAAATTCATGATAAGTTTTTGTATGACTCAGTCTATCTAAACAATCAAGCTATCACTCAACAATGTTTTCAGTTTGGAAGATTCAACAAAAATCAAATCTATAGACAAGATAAACATCTTAGTTACCTAATTGTAAAGACAATATCCTTTTGTGGTATTTGAATACCCCAAGAAGATGCACTTTTGACTCCTTGCATCAAGCTTTCTTATTTTTTCCTTAAAATTCAAGGCAAGTAGGTGGAACAAAATATCCTAATATGCCTTTTCAAAGGAATGTGGCCATACCAAATTTCACGAGGAGTATTATTTTTAGGAGCATGATATGGAAATACATTTTTGACATATAGTGCACATAGAACTGCATTAGCCCAAAGCAAGCATAGGGCCATAAAAATCAGAATGAATTAGTGCAAGCTTTCTACATGCTTTGGAAGAAGAATCATGAAATGTTTGTTTGTTATGTTTTCCTAGGATATAAGCATATCTATCTGTCAACACTAAGGTTATCTATGTTTTTGGTGGTTGGTAGGATCACTAGTATTTGATCAGTGTTCATGCTTGGGTCTTGAATACATTGTGAACTCCCAACTTAACCTCTTCATTCTGGGTAAGGTGATTATATAAGTATTTTATATCTGTTGAAGATGAATTATTTCATCTCCATTTTTGGCGTGGTGCTGAATAGAAATGAAAGATATAAAGAATGCGCTAGAAATATCAAGCATACCCTCATTTTTAATGAATTATTGAAAGGTATTTGTGAAGGAGAGGATGAAAATGAACCTACCAAGCCCACATTAGATAAAGACCTAGCCATTTGGGAGAACAAGGAAAAAATGTTATATGCCTTGATTGTTGCTTTTGTAAGTGAAAAGATGAGTCATCATATAGTTTCAATTACAAGTTCTTATGGTGCATTGAAAAATATGAAATATTTATATGACTCATAGTCAGAAATGGAGGTTTTTCAGTCAATGGTCAAACTCTTCAACGTTAAGTTAAAAGAAAACTACCCTTTGGCCCTAGAATCAAATATTAAAGCCATCATGCATAATGTTAATGCCACTGGAGTTTAGATGGATATTCCTCTTACTGCCTTTGTCAAGTATCCCTACCCAAAATACTCACACTATCTTGAATCCCTACAAGCTAATAAGGAACTCAAGCCCATTATTTTTGACTCTCTTGTGGAGAAGTTTGCAGAATGGGAGAAATATTTTGGGAAGAGGAAGTCAACATATCAATCCATTAAAGAAGAAATGTGCCTTTCACAAAAATAAAATAATAAATCACAAGATTCTCCTAAAGGAAGAGGCGATAGAAGAGGATGTTTAAGGAAGAAGAATAAAAAAAGTAGGGGGTAAACACCATGAAGGAGAAAGATATGACCTCCAGTGCATTCTTTGTGATAGATATGGACATGATGCATCCGCATGAAGAATCCATTGGGAGAGAATCAAACAATAATGTAAAGAAGAAAAAGGTAAAACACCAGGTCCAATAAAAGGTAAAGCACCTGAATATGAATATTATGTTGATTCCCATTGCAATATTTGAGTAATTGGAGATTTATTTCATACTTCATTGGCTTCTTGGAAATATGTATCGCTGTTTGACACAATTGAAACTTTCCATATGAATTTTCGAAAGGAATTATACGAAGACCTCAGTGCCAATGTACATGGAGCAATGTACTTTGCAAAGAATTCAAGTGTTAATCCATCCAGACTTGGCACCATCAGGCTTAAACTGCCCAAAATTCTTGAATTTCTTCTACATTATGTACTATACTGTCTAGAACTACAGAGAAACTTGTTGTCCCTTGTTAAAATTCACTAGCAAGGACACTTCATCCATATGTTTGATGGAAAAATGGTGATAAGGAAATCATTTTACAACACAATTTCCATGATTGGAATATAGGAGAAAAGACGATGCAAGGAACATCTGTTCATGCACAAAAATCTACATACCTTTCTCAGTTAAATGAGGGCATATTTCCTTCCAGGAATGAAATATTTGGACATCTTAATTATGTAAATCTTCATTTTTTTGATAAGGAATGGTGTTTATAGTTTTTCAACTATTCCAAGGAAACTAAAGCACTATGATGCTTGTATACTAGGAAAACATAGCAAATAACCATTTCATGATTATGCTTCCAGAGCACGTAGAAAGTTCACATTGATTCATTCTGATTTTTGTGGCTCTATTCTATTCCTTCTTCAAATGGAAATAAATATATGATAACTTTGATTGATAATAACACGAGGATGTATTGAGTATACTTGTTGCAAAGCGAATCATAATATTTTGAAACTTTTAGAAATTTTCATGCATGGATTAAAAATGATGCACAACCATATATTGGCTCTCTTCATACTGATAGAGGAAAATAATATACTTCTAATGAAATTGAAAACCATATTTCCCAACATTGGATTCAACATCAAACTACTGTTCCATATAATATAAACTAAATGGTGTACCTGAAAGAATGAACATGAATATTTTGAATATGGTTCGGTCCATGATTTTTTTCAAAATCCTAAAGGATAAATGATTTAAATTTGATTGAATTTCCATCCATTTGAGTTTCCAAGAAAAGAGAGTTGGGATGGTGGCCCATTTTTCTATGGGGGCAAAGGTATCTTGATAATCAACACCTTCTTTTTGTCCAAATATTTTTTTCCACGAGCCTTGCTTTATGCTTATCAAGTGAGCCATATGATTTATACTTGTTCTTGTAGACCCAATCATAACCAATTTTCTTGTTTCAAAATGGAGGGTCCACTAGCTTCCATGTTCCATTCTTTGTTGAGCATCATACTCCTCCTACATTTCTTATTTTCATTCACCATGAGAAGCAAACTATTTAAAGGAAGTTAGTTCAAATTTAGTAGAAAAATTCAATTCACAATGATAGGAAATATAATATCATCAACTAAATCAGAATCATCTACATCACCTCCATTTTATTTCATATAAATTCTAGTTCCTGTCTTTCTGACCTCATTAGGGTGAACATTTTTGAGTGTTTTGGTGAGCTATTTTGGCAGACCTTTTTGAGATGGTCCAAGTTTCCCCATTGATTGAGATGGGGATACATCAATATTTAACATTCCAATCATGTCAATCAAATCACTCAAAGGGTATTATTGATTTGAAAGAGTCACCAAAAATTCATGAGGGGGAGACAATGCTTCAAAAGGATATTCCATAGATTGATCCAAGACACAGGTCCCCCCTTCAAAACGTGGAATCTCATTATCAAATTCATGATACATTTTTGCATGATTGAATCTATCCAAACAGTCAATATATCACTAAAAAATGTTTTCAGTCTTGGAAGATTCAACAAAAATCACATCTATAGACAATATAAACTTGTTAGTTACCTAATTGTAAAGACGATTGTTAGTATGAATCCTTTGTCGAAGTGTACGAAAAAGGACCACTTTAGCTACGCATAACTAATAGCCCTAACAACAAAAGTGGCTGCCAATATCTTCAGATTTGCGGTTAGTTAGACAAGAAAAGAGCTGTAAAACACTAGATCTATGCATGAAAAGACATTAAGCAGTAAAAACAAGGGTTTTCTCCATATACCAATAGACAAGACAAGAACAATTTTTGAAAGAATTTTTATATTAATCGGGCACCTGGGAGGAAAACAAGAAGGCGTATCCAATTCTCCTCGGTGGGATGGGTTCTTGGAAGTCCTCAGCACTTCAGATCTAAGATTTCTCTCTCTTGTTGGTGTAGAAAACCCAATGCAAAGAATAGAGCTCAATGGGAGCTCACACAAAAAATGATGGAAAAATGTGACCAAGTGTATAGATCCAGAGTGATCTAATAGGCAACAAAAGGTGAAGAATGGTAGGAAAAACCCTCCTATTTATAACAAAATACTGGGTCATTCTAGATCTTGGTGCATGGGTTAACCAGATCTAGATCCACTTTTTATGGAATATTTTATTATATTTGTTGGAGGGAAAAGGTATTTGACCTGGGTCAAATCCCTTAATTTGTCAAAAATAAATAAATAAATGATTTATTTATCTTTTTAAGGAAGCGGTTAGAAGATAATCAAATAAATAATGATTTATTTAATTATTTGTGGGTGATTTGGTTATATTTAACAAGGAATATTATCTAAATAAGATTTAAATAATTATTCCTAGAAAATAATAAGATAAATAAAGGTTTATCTAATTAATTTCTTTGTTTTTGGGTTAAAAATGACTAGGAATAATAATTAAATTATGGTTTAATTAATTATTCCATGAGGAAAATTAAACAAAATAGGTTTGTTTAATATTTCCTTTTGGGGTTTCCTGTTTTGACCATAAACAACCTAATAAATGTGGTTTATTAAGTTATTTTACATAGTGAGAGCAATTTTACTTAGGGTAAAATTGGTCTTACATGGTGTACTTGGGTCCATCTAATGATAATAGGTTAGATGACCAAAAAATGGTGTAACAGATTGCCCCCCAGCGTGCGAGTGTCAGGAGCAAATCGTATGACCGAAGTACGTTGTAAGAACTCAATCACTAGACAACAAAAGGGAAGTCGGAGAGAGAAATGCAAGGTAGATAGTGTGCTGAAGAACTAGACCCTGAGGAGACGAGACTCGTAGGTGCAACAAGTCTCTTTTTATGAGAGGGTACCTGTGCTGAAGGCGGCGGGGGAGGCATACCTATGCCCGCCGAGACAAAGTAAAAAAGAATAGTGTGTCCAGTAAACAAGGGACCGAACCATAGAGTACAGCTGGCATAATCATGAGCCAGATAAAAATACAATGAGGAATCCCATATACATGCTGTGCCTGGGATAACAGCCAGGACTTGTACAATAATATCTGAGTACATGAGATATAAATACAACCCAAATGCCCCCTGTAAATGGGGAAGGGCTCACAAAATCTGACTGATACATGCAAATCAAAGAGGCGCTGCAAGTGGCTAAGGCCAACATCATCAAATATCTAGAGCTGCATCGAAGGCTGCAAGGAAGAGGTCATCCGGGCATGTGGGGGGCTACCTGCAGGGGCACCCCCTCATGAGGGTTGAGACATCTCACACACACCCGGGAATCATCAAGAGCTGCTGCTGGATCACTGGACCATCAAGTATACGGATCTCGATCATGATGAAAGGAGCTGGAGAAACAATCAAGTCAAAGGGAAACGAGAGATCCCTTTGCCTGATCCGAGGCGCCGAACAAGAGTGGAAGCTGGAACCAAGGTACACCGCCCTCTAGACCTGGCTTCTGGAATGAATGAGCTAATGTCGACAGAAGGAGGTCCACCATAGGTGAGGCAATGAGAGACCCTCGACTAAAGCACGAGAGAAAATAGTAGAGCGACGAACAGATTGACACTAATGATGATAGTGAAATGGAAAGGATAGAGTGGCGAATGGACGACTTCCCTTGTTAGAGAATAAAGGGCATGAATGACATGGCAGCGACTGACACAATATCATAAGGGATAGGGGACAGTGGGACTGAAGGTCATAATGTGCGACACAAGAGAGAGACCAAGCAATGAAGGATGGAGGGCTATAGCGGGGTGCAAAGGGACTCGGGATAGACTCCATGAATGAGATGATGACTCAACTTGGATGCTCTAGACAAGGGCGACTTGATGGTGCTGCCACATAGGGAAGGCCCAATGGGGGACCAGAAAAATATGAGTACAAGATGGGAACTCATGACAAAAATCGACACGAACAAAGACAAGTAAGGAGGCAAAGTGGTGCCCCGAGTACAAGTGTCGCAAGTGAGGAAATTCGATTTTAATGAGAGGTGAAGTGACCCTTCTTGGAAAAAATGTGTCCTAGTGAAGTATTAAATCATAAAAAACTAACAGATACCCATTTGAGGGCTCGGTGAGAGCTTTCCAACGGTGCAGACGGTTTGTCAAACGGGGCTACGGTGTGGTCGCAACGGTCGAAAGAAGAACCAGGAGTTCTCTTTTAATAAGGCAGTTTTCCCTCCAAATTCACTCATTTTCTATTGTTGCTGTGGTGAATGTAGAGAGGAGAGAAGGCCCTAAATCTTGCGGCGAGCGTAGTGGACAAACCGACCGTTGGAGTCGAGATCCGTCAGTTGCAGGTAAGAGGCCTAACCTTACTCTTTCATTTTGATGGATTGAAAGTTCAGTTTAGGGCCCAAAATCCCAGAAACATACCCTCCTTCTTCTCTATGGCCGGGTCGCACTTTTTGGGCCAAAAAGTGAAACCTGGGATGCAGGTTTCAGGGCAAAACCTGCGATCTGGTCCAGAACTGGGCAGAAAACTGCGACCTAGGAGATGAGGGGGTTTTGGTGCTGTTTTGTGGCTGAGAGTTGGGTTTTTGTGTTTGATTATGGTATTCCCGATCTGTGTGCTGACAAAGATGATGTTTTTGTGAAGTTATGGCAGATTTACGGGTTAACTGGAGAGAGAGAGACCTGGGTACATTACGGGCAGAGATCCAGGCGGATTAGGGTGTCCGTCGTGTGTTGGCCAGGTTTGGGGTTCTAAAGTTTTTGGAGAACCCGTTGATGAGAGCAGGAGAGCCCTTGTTGGCCCGGATTATCAGTTATTGGGATCCAGAACATGAGGTCTTTGTAGTGTAGGGGCACAGGTCGAACTGACAGTCCAGGATGTGTATTTCCTGATGGGTCTCCCACCACTGGGGATGGTGGGAAATACGTAGCCAATATTACCGCGGGGGCAGCATATCATGGAGTTTGTGGAACGACATTGTTGACCGGGTCTCCAAGTCAAGGGGACTCGGATACCAATCGGGGATCTAGAGAGGCTAGAAACCCATGCAGTGGCTGCAGCTGTGCTGCGTATCCTAGGAAACCAGGTGTTCCATCACATCACCGGGGGGCAGATGATGCTTGTAGAGAGTGTGTTGAGTGGGACCTACTATGGGTGGGCCCAAATGATGCTAGTGTCGTTGAAATGAAAGTTGTCTCTCTGTAAGCGGTAAGTGAACCACGATTGCTCGTATGGGACTTTATTGTGTGCCTTCTTTTTTGAGAAGATCTCGACCTTGCGGCCTCGTGTACAGCTCCCAGATGGGGGCCCGAGAGAGCCCAGGATGTGCCGGTGGGGGCGGCTACTGTGCAGAGGAGGAGGAGGGGCGGTCGGGCAAGTGTTTCAACCTGAGTTCTTTGCCCATTGGGATTAGATGCCGTTATACATAGACGACTATCCCTATAGTGGGATGAGTTATTATGGAGATCCGGACCTGCCACTTCCGCCTGGTCGAGTATGGGGGCCCGATGGTAAGTGACATATTGCTATTCTTGTATGGGCATGTTTAAAGTTTTTGAATAGTAGATAGGGTACTGATTCATGTACTGTTGGTATGCAGATATAGCTCCGGTAAAATCGGCCGGATATATGGGACGACCGACAGCAGCTGGAGCTATAGGTCCGAGTGGGTCGAGAGCAGCGCAGAATGAGGATGCAACCGCCCTTCTAGAGGACATCCGCCGTAGATGCGAAAGGTTGCTGACCGGAGTATCAGAGCGTGGGTGGCAGGACTTAGACAACTAGTACATAGAGCCATGTATTGGTCTACCCTCGGAATGGCGAGGGGTCATGCGGCGCATGGCGATGGCCGCGTCGTGGACACGTGGATACATGTGTCGGCAGGGCGCAGCCACTGTCAGATCCGCCAAATAGTGAGTAGGTGTGGGGTGTGTGGTGCCCCCTAGTGTGTATGTAGGGGCAGGTGGTGCCCCCAGTTTTGGGTTTTTTTGTAACATGCTATGGGCATGTGATATGTATCAGAGTAGATGGACTCTAAACACATTTTTTGCGACACATATTATGGATATGCATCGTTGTTAATGATTATAAATGTTATTGTCTTGTATGAAATGCGTGTGATAAATGACAATCTAGAACATGGTTTGCAATACTATCTACGTAATTATTTTTTTCTCGAGGTACATGGTTGAAAGTTATGGTTTCAAATGCACGTATCAAGAGTTTCACTTGTAAATAGCATCTAAACAGCACAGGGTTATGCACACGATAAACACCATTTAGTTGCATGACAAGAAGTAGGGAATCCAAACAAACGTGCAGATGGGGGATGTGATGGAAGAGGGCATCGACTAAGAGACCACACACTGCATCATATTCGGCCTGATTGTTGGTGGCAGAACTAATGCAGACCCCATTGGAGAGAACAAGGGCATGCAAGGGGGTGAAGATGGCCCAACCTGCCAAGGCTAGATTTCGGGAATAACGACTTGCACCATCGGCATAACCGATAAAGGGTGTGGACGGGGGGTCCTGCGGAATGGTGTGACAAGACAACAAATGAGGGGAGGGGAGACAATGACGGCAGCGTGAGTGGACATAAGACATCGAGCGGCAACTGCGGGAGGGAGTGCAATGAGCCGGATGACTATGACTCATATACAAACTAGAGGGTGGTATATGAGGGCTATCGGAAGTATGGCGAGGACTCGGGCTACAAAGGTCAACAGAGATACGGGTGGAGTGATCTCGAGTATGGGTAGAGAAAAGGTGGTCAGGCGAAACGACAGGGGAGGATGCAGGGGGGCTGGGCTCCGAATGTCTCGCAGAGGAGGATAGGTAAAGAATGGTTGTGGTAGAGCCTCCTATTTATAACAAAATATTGGGTCATTCTAGATCTTGGTGCATGGGTTAACCAGATCTAGATCCACTTTTTATGGAATATTTTATTATATTTGTTGGAGGGAAAAGGTATTTGACTTGGGTCAAATCCCTTAATTTGTCAAAAATAAATAAATAAATGATTTATTTATCTTTTTAAGGAAGCGGTTAGAAGATAATCAAATAAATAATGATTTATTTAATTATTTGGGGGTGATTTGGTCATATTTAACAAGGAATATTATCTAAATAAGATTAAATAATTATTCCTAGAAAATAATAAGATAAATAAAGGTTTATCTAATTAATTTCTTTGTTTTTTGGTTAAACATGACTAGGAATAATAATTAAATTATGGTTTAATTAATTATTCCATGAGGAAAATTAAACAAAATGGGTTTGTTTAATATTTCCTTTTGGGGTTTCCTGTTTTCACCATAAACAACCTAATAAATGTGGTTTATTAAGTTATTTTACATAGTGAGAGCAATTTTACTTAGGGTAAAATTGGTCTTACATGGTGTACTTGGGTCCATCTAATGATAATAGGTTAGATGACCAAAAAATGGTGTAACAACGATATCCTTTGGTGGTATTTGAATACCCCAAGAAGATGCACTTTTGAGTCCTTGCATTAGCTTACTTATTTTTTCCTTAAAAATCAAGGCAAGTAGGTGGAACCAAATATCCTGAGATGCCTTATAGAAGGAATGTGGCCATACCACATTTCACAAGGAGTATTATTTTTGAGAGCATGATATGGAAATCCATTTTTGACATATAGTGCACATATAACTGCATTATCCAAAAACAAGAATAGGGCCATAAAAATCAGAATGAATTAGTGCAAGATTTCTACATGCTTTGGAAGAATAATCATGAAATGGTTATTTATTATGTTTTCCTAGGATATAAGCATCTATATTTTTTGACACTAAGGTTGTCTATGTTTTTGGTGGTCAGTAGGATCACTAGTATTTGATCAATGTTCATCCTTGGGTTTTGAATACATTGTGAACTCCCAAATTATCCTCTCCATTGTGGTAAAGTGAGTATATAAAGTATTTTATATCTATTGAAGATGCATCCTTTCATCTCCATTTTTGGCATGGTGCTGAATAACAAGGAAAAATACAAATAATGGGCTATAAATATCAAGCATACCCTCATTTTTAAGGACTTATCTAAATGTATTTGTGAAGGAGAGGATGAAAATTAACCTACCAAACCCACATTAGATAAATACCTAGCCATTTGGGAGAACAAGGAAAACAAATCATACACCTTGATTGTTGCTTTTGTAAGTGAAGAGGTGAGTCATCATATAGTTTCAATTACAAGTTCTTATGGTGCATTGAAAAATATGAAATATTTATATGACTTATACTCATAATTGGAGGTTGTTCAATCAATGGTCAAACTCTTCAACCTTAAGTTAAAAGGCGACGACCCTTTGGCCCTAGCATCAAATATTAAAGCCATCATGCATGATGCTAATGCCGCTGGAGTGGATATGGATATTCCTCTTACTCGCTTATTCAAGTATACCTATCACAAATACTCACACTATCTTGAATCCCTACAAGCTAATAAAGAACTCAAGCCCATTATTTTAGACTCTCTTATGGAGAAGTTTTTAGAATGGGAGAAATATTTTGGGAAGAGGAAGTCAAAATCTCAATCCACTAAAGAAGTAATGTGCCTTCCACAGAAAGAAAATAATCAATCACAAGATTGAGGATGTTTAAGGAAGAAGAATAAAAAAAGTAGGGGGTAAACACCATGACAGAGAAAGATATGACCTCCAATGCATACTTTGTGATAGATATGGACATGATGCATCCACATGAAGAATGCATTGGGATAGAATCAAACAATAATTCAAAGAAGGAAAAGGTAAAACACTAGGTCCAATAAAAGGTAAAGCACCTGAATATGCATATTACGTTGATTCCCATTTCGATATTGGAGCAACTGGAGATTTTTTTCATGCTTCATTTGCTTCTTGGAAATATGTGTCGCTGTTTGATACAAGTGAAACTTTCCATATGAATTTTCAAAAGGAATTCTATGAAGATCTTAGTGCCAATGTACATGGAGCAATGTACTTTGCAAAGAAGTAAAGTCTCAATCCATTCAGATGGAGCACCATTTGGCTTAAACTACCCAAAATTCTTGAATTTATTCTACATTATGTACTCTACCGTCTAGAAATACAGATAAAATTGTGGTCCCTTGTTAAAATTCACTAGCAAGGACAATTCATCCATATGTTTGATGGAATAATTGAGATAAAGAAATCATTTTACAAAATTTCCATGACTGGAATAAAGGAGGAAAGACTACTAAAGCTACAAGGAACACATTCTGTTCATGCACAAAACTCTGCATACCTTTCTCAGTGCAATGAAGGTACATTTCCACCAATCTTATATGGAATGATATATTTGGACATCTTAATTATGTCAATCTTCATTTTTTTGATAAGGAATGGTGTTTCTAGTTTTTTCAACTATTTCAAGGAAACTAAAGCACTATGATGCTTGTATCCTAGGAAATCATAGCAAACAAATATTTCATGATTATGATTTTGGAGCACGTAGAAAGCTCACACTGATTCATTCTGATTTGTGTGGCGCTATTCATATTCCTTCTGCAAATGGAAATAAATATATGATAATTTTTATTGCTAATCATGCCAGGATGTATTGGGTATACTTGTTGAAAAGTAAACCATAATATTTGGAAACTTTCAGAAATTTTCTTGCATGGATTAAAAATGATGCACAACCACATATTGGCTCCCTTCATACTGATAATGGAAAATAATATACTTCTAATGAAATTGAAAACCATATTTTCAAACATTGGATTCAAAATCAAACTACTGTTTCGTATAATCCCCAACTAAATGGTGTGCTTGAAATAATGAACATGAATTTTTTAAATATGGTTTGATCCATGATGTTTTTCAAAATCCTAAAGGATCAATGATTTTGATTTGATGGAATTTCCATCCATTTTCATTTTCCAAGCAAAGAGAGTTTGGATGGTGGTCCATTTTTTTATGGGGGCAAAGGTATCTTCATAATCGACACCTTATTTTATCCAAATATTTTTTTCATGAGCCTTGATTTCTGCTTGTCAAGTGAGCCATACGATTTATAATTTTTCTTTTAGATCCACTCACAACCAATTTTTTTGTTTCCAAATGGAGGGTCCACTAGCTTCCATGTTCCATTCTTTATTGAGCATCATACTTCTCCTACATTGCTTCTTTCGATTCACCATGAGAAGCAACCTCTTTAAATGAAGTTAGTTCAAAATTATTAGAAAAATTCAATTCAAAATCATAGGAAACATATATATCATCAACTGAACGAGAATAATCTACGTCACCTCCATTTCCATTAGTAGAAATTCTAGTTCCTATCTTTTCTACCTCATTAGGGTGAACACTTCGAGTGTTTTGGTGAGATATTTTGGAAATCCTTTTTGAGATGGTCCAAGTTTCCCCATTGATTGAGACAAGGATACATCAATATTTAGAAATCCAATCATATCAATCACATCACTAAAAGGGTATTATTGATTTGAAGGAGTGGCCAAAAATTCATGAGGGGGAGACAATGCTTCAAAAGGATATTCCATAGATTGATCCAAGACATGGATCCCCCCTTCAAGATTTGGAATCTCATTATTAACTTCATGATAAGATTTTTCATGTTTCAATCTATCCATACAATCAAGCTATCACTCAACAATGTTTTCAGTCTTGGAAGATTAAAAAAAAAAAATCTGTAGACTATATAAGCATCTTAGCTACCTAATTGTAAAGACGATATCCTTTGGTGGTATTTGAATAACCCGCGAAGATGCACTTTTGACTCCTTGCATCAAGCTTACTTCTTTGTTCCTTAAAAATCAAGGCAAGTAGGTGGAACAAAATATCCTGAGATGCCTTATCGAAGGAATGTGGCCATACCACATTTCACGAGGAGTATTATTTTTGAGAGCATGATATGGTAATCCATTTTTGACATATAGTGCACATAGAACTACATAATCCCAAAACAAGCACATGGCCACAAAAATCAGAATGAATTAGTGCAAGATTTCTAGATGCTTTGGAAGAAGTATCATGAAATGGTTGTTTGTTATGTTTTCCTAGGATATCAGCATCTCTATCAATCGACACTAAGGTTGTATATGTTTTTGGTGGTTGGTAGAATCACTAGTATTTTATCAATTTTCATACTTGGGTTTTGAATACATTGTGAATGCCCAAATTAACCTCTCCATTGTGGTAAAGTGAGTATATAAATTATTTCATATCTGTTGAAGATGCATTCTTTCATCTCCATTGTTGGCGTGGTGCTGAATAGCAAGGAAAAATACAAAGAATGGGCTAGAAATATAAAGCATACCCTCATTTTTAATGACTTATCTAAAGGTATTTGTGAAGGAGAGGATGAAAATGAACCTACCAAGCCTACATTATATAAATACCGAGCCATTTGGGAGAACAAGGAAAACAAATCATACACCTTGATTGTTTCTTCTGTAAGTGAAAAGGCGAGTCATCATATAGTTTCAATTACAAGTTCCTATGGTGCATTGAAAAATATGAAATATTTATATGAATCATACTCAAAATTGGAGGTTGTTCAGTCAATGGTCAAAATCTTCAACCTTAAGTTGAAAGACGATGACCCTTTGGGCCTAACATCAAATATTAAAGCCATCATGCATGATGTTAATTCCACTTGATTTCAGATGGATATTCCTCTTACTACCTTTGTCAAGTATCCCTACCCCAAATACTCACACTATCTTGAATCCCTACAAGCTAATAAGGAACTCAAGTCCATTATTTTTGACTCTCTTGTGTAGAAGTTTTCATAATGGGAGAAATATTTTGGGAAGAGGAAGTCAACATATCAATCCACAAAAGAAGCAATGCTTCTTTCATAGAAAGAAAATAATCAATCACAAGATTCTCCTATAGGAAGAGATGATAGAAGAGGATGTTTAAGGAAGAAGAATAAAAAAAGTAGGGGGTAAACACCATGAAGGAGAAAGATATGACCTCTAGTGCATTCTTTGTGATAGATATGGACATGATGCATCCACATGAAGAATCCATTTGGAGAGAATCAAACAATAATGCAAAGAAGAAAAAGGTAAAACACCAGGTCTAATAAAAAGTAAAGCACCTGAATATGCATATTATGTTGATTCCCATTGCAATATTGGAGTAATTGGAGATTTGTTTCATACTCCATTTTCTTCTTGGAAAAATGTATGATTGTTTGATACAACTGCAAATTTCCATATGAATTTTTGAAAGGAATTATGTGAAGAGCTTAGTGTCAATGTACATGGAGCAATGTACTTTGCAAATAAGTCAAGTCTCAATCCATTCAGACTCGACACCATCGGGCTTAAACTACCCAAACTTCTTGAATTTCTTCTACATGATGTACTCTACCATCTAGAAATATAGAGAAACTTGTTGTCCCTTGTTAAATTTCACTAGCAAGGACACTTCATCCATATGTTTGATGGAAAAAGGGAGATAAGGAAATCGTTTTACAACACAATTTCCATGACTGCAATAGAGGAAAGACTGCTAAAGCTGAAAGGCACTTCTATTCATGCAAAAAACTTTGGATACCTTTCTTAGTGCAATGAAGGTACATTTCCATCAAGTCTTCTACGGAATGAAATATTTGGACATCTTAATTATGTCAATCTTCATTTTTTTGATAAGGAATGGTGTTTCTAGTTTTTCAACTATTCCAAGGAAACTAGAGCATTATGATGCTTGTATCGTAGGAAAACATAGAAAACAACCATTTCATGATTATGCTTCTAGAGAACGCATAAAGCTCACACTGATTCATTTTGATTTGTGTGGCTCTATTCCTATTCCTTCTGCAAATTGAAATAAATATATGATAAATTTTATTGATAATCACGCCAGGATGTATTGAGTATACTTGTTGAAAAGTAAGTCATAATATTTTGAAACTTTCAGAAATTTTCATGCATGGATTAAAAATGATGCACAACGCCATATTGGCTCCCTTCATACTGATAATGGAAAATAATATATTTCTAATGAAATTGAAAACCATATTTTCCAACATTTGATTCAACATCAAACTACTGTTCCATATAATCCTCAGCTAAATGGTGTACCTGAAAGAATGAACATTACTATTTTGAATATGGTTCGGTCCATGCTATTTTTCAAAATCCTAAAGGATCAATGATTTTCATTTGATGGAATTTCCATCCATTTTGAGTTTCCAAGCAAAGAAAGTTCAGATGGTGGCCCATTTTCCTATGGGGGCAAAGGTATCTTCATCATCGACACCTTATTTTTGTGAAAATCCTTTTTCCATGAGCCTTTCTTTGTGCTTTTAAAGTGAGCCATATGATTTATACTAATTCTTGTAGACCCAGTCACAACCAATTTTTTTTATTCCAAATGGAGGGTCCACTAGATTCCATGTTCTATTTTTTATTGAGCGTCATACTCCTCCTACATTGCTTCTTTCCATTCACCATGATAAGCAACCTCTTTAAAGGAAGTTAGTTCAAAATTAGTAGAAAAATTCAATTCACAATCATAGGAAGCATACATATCATCAAATGAATTAGAATCATATACATCACCTCCATTTTATTTAGTGGAAATTCTAGTTCCTATCTTTCTAATCTCCTTAGGGTGAACACTTTTGAGTGTTTTGGTGAGATATTTTGGCAGACCTTTTTGGGATGGTCCAAGTTTACCCATTGATTGAGATGGTGATACATCAATATTTAGCCTTCCAATCATATCAATCACATCACTCAAAGTGTATTATTGATTTGAAGGAGTGACCAAAAATTCATGAGGGGGAGACAATGCTTCAAAAGGATATTCCATAAATTGATCCAAGACAATGATCCCCCTTTCAAGATGTGAAATCTCATTGTAAAATTCATGATAAGTTTTTGCATGATTTATCTATCCAAACAGTCAAGCTATCACTCAATAATTTTTTTAGTCTTGGAAGATTAAAAAAAAATCACATCTATGGACAATATAAACTTCTTAGTTACCTAATTGTAAAGACAATATCCTTTGGTGGTATTTGAATACCCCAAGAAGATGCACTTTGACTCCTTGCATCAAGATTTCTTCTTTGTTACTTAAAAATAAAGGCAAGTAGGTGGAACCAAATATCCTGAGATGCCTTATCGAAGGAATGTGGCCATTCCACATTTCACAATGAGTATATTTTTGAGAGCATTCAATTTCCTTGAAATAGTTGGAAAACTAGACTCATCATTCCTTTTCAAAAAATGTATATTGTCATGTTTAATATTTCCAAATATTTCATTCCATATAATATTGGATGGAAATGTAACTTCATTGTACTGAGAAAGAGATGCAAAATTTTGTGCACGAGTATATGTTCCTTGTAGCTTTATTTGTCTTTCCTCTTGTAATAAAATTATGGATATTTTGTATGAGATGCTTTTCTGCATCAAACATATGGATGAAGTGTCCTTATTGGAGAATGTGAATAAGGGACAACAAATTTCTCCATAGTTTAGGAAGGTATAATACATCATGAAGTCAAGGCAGTTTAAGCTTTATGGTGCCAAGTCTGGATGGATTGAGACTTGAATTCTATGCAAAGAACATTAATCCACCTACATTGTCACTGAGTTATTTAAATAATTCTTTTCGAAAGGTCATATGAAAGGTTTCACTTGTATTAAGAAGCCATGCATCTTTCCAAGAAATAAATGAAGTATGAAACAAGTCTTCAATTATTCTAATTTTGGAATGGGAAACAATGTAATGAGTAGATTCAGGTGCTTTACCTTTTTCTGGATCTAGAGTTTCCTTTGTCTTCTTTGCATTCTTGCTTGATCCTCTCCAAGGGGATTGTGCATGTGGATGCATCATGTCCATATCTATCACAATGAATGTAGTGGAGATCAAATATTTCTCCTTGATGGTGTTTAACCCCCTTCCTCTGTGATTATTCCTTCCACATCCTCTTCTACCACCCCTTCCTTTAGGAGGATATTATGACCAATTCTTCCCTTTATATGCAAAGAACACTGATTTTACAGTGGATTGAGATTTTTCCTTCCTCTTCCCAAAATATTTCTCTTGTCTTGCAAACTTCTCCATAAGAGAGTCAAAATTACTGGCCTTCAGTCACATACTATCTTGTAGGGATTAAATAAAATGTGAATATTTGGGGTAGAGAGCCTTGAAAAAGGAAGTAAGAGGAATATCCATCTGAACTCTAGTGGAATTTACATCATGCACGATGGTTCTAATATTTGAGGCTAGGGCCAAGAGGTCATTTTATTTCAACTCAAGGTCAAAAAGTTTGACCATTAATTGAACAACCTCTAATTCTAAGTGTGAGTCATATAAATCTTTCATATTTTTCAATGAACCATAAGAACTTGTTATTGAAACTATATGATGAGTCACCTCTTCACTTACAAAAGCAGTAATCAAGGCATAGGATTTATTGTCATTTTTCTCCCAAATGGCTAGCTTTTTATCTGATGTAGGCTTGGTGGGTGCATTGTCATCCTCTCTTTCACAAATACCTTTGAATAAGTCATTAAAAATGAGGGTATGCTTGATATTTATAGTCCATTATTTGTAGTTGTCCTTGCTAGTCAACGCCATGCCTAGATTTCACGATGCAGTCAAAAACCAAGGATGAACATTGATGAAATACCAATGATCCTACTAACCAACAAAAAAATAGATAACATTAGCATTGACAGACAGAGAGATGGATGAAGACGATATCTATTGGTATCTCAATGATACTTGATAAAAATCGATTCATCCTTTATCATATTTACATTGACAAGACATTGAGAAGGTGAAAGAGTCAACATTGTAATATATATAATTTATAACTACCTCCCCTTTACATTGGTCTCTCTCTGCATTAGTGAACACGTAAAAAATGAGGTTATCACCTTCCACTCACTAATATCGCCATGCACAAGTCTACTATGGATCGTTGGGTGTAATATGAAGAAGCTATATTAGAGACAACAAATGAATTTTGGTCTGGATGTCCTTGTCTCATGTAGGAAATAGGGTTAGGGTTTTGTGCCCTAATATTTGATCTTTGCTGTGATTGGTTCAATAAAGGAAGGAGGTCACACTTTAATAAAAATATGGCACTGTGATAAAAATTGATCGATCGAACAACCTCCCAATTGAAGGATGTAATGAAACTCTAGGATAAAAGAAACCTTTGTAGACTTGATCATGAACAAGACCACCAGGGTCGAAATCTCAAGCTTGGTATTGAAACCTATTCCTGGGCTCTTTGATAATGATAACAAAAACCAATTAGAGTCTCAAGCTCTATACAACAAATACCAATTCCCCATTCAAGCTCCATCCTTATCCAAGTCGAGCAAGGAGAAATGGCCACATAATTTCCACCTAGTAACTTAACATAGGTTTACCAAGTTATGGGATTAGTGGCTATCTAAGCTCACCTATCAACTAGTCTCTAGCATGAACCAACATGCGACCACTAGAGTAGGATAGTTGAATGATTTGGAAAATTACTATGGAAAATAAAGGTTTTACATGCATCTTGTCTTTATTCTAAGTGTTATTTAAGGAACTCACCACTTCCACTTTTACTTAGGCTTACAACATGTCATCATAAATTTGGGTTATATCCATAAAGTGAATTTATGAATATTTTATTATATTTTTTATTTATGAAGTATATCTTGGTTCCAACCCCTCACCTTTCCATTGTTGAGAATTTGGAGAGCTTAAGGTTAATACAATTCTCTTCTTGATAATTACTTGTGAACGTTCTTATGTCTTCTCTTCTCTTCTCTTAGTTATGTTAATTTCTCATCAAGTCAATTATCAATATCCAAGACAAAGATTTGATTTCAGAACTACAATATTCACTTTGAGAATACTGGTATTTAAATAACTTGAACTGTGAGAAGGTGAATCAAGGATTTACCTTCTTCACTATTGCTCTTGCTTCTTTTGAAAATCACTGTCTTTTATTCGCACTTAGTATATATATCTCTGCATTGAATTTAGATGTGGATTCCGCACTATCCTTTTGTAACACGCTGTCTTTAGTATGGTGTCCACAATTCCTTAATGTAATTGACTAACGTAATCTCTGCTGTGGTGTACGCAATTGAATAACTCAATATTCTTCAGTGGTGTCCTCAACTTCTGATGTGGTGTACTCAACTTACTAACACAATCTTTGCTATGGTATTCGCAACCTCTTTGTATAAATATCCTCTATCTTTTCTGTGGTAATCGTAAGTCTACAATTCACATTTAGTTGTGTGTTATCTCCATTGTATATATTCGCATAGTATATTTGTAAATATCCGCACTGTATCCTTGTAGATATATGTTTTATCTTTCTTGTAGTTGTTCGCACTTTTATCTTAGAGATGTCAGATTACTTGTTATTTCAATCATGACCGCAAACACACACACACACACATGCACACACAAAAATACACACACACACACACACACACACACACACACACACACACACACACACACACACACACACACACACAAATTATCTCTTTTAAGCAAGTCGACCATATAGTTATGAGTTAGACCGACTAGTTTTATGGTGAATGAGGCCGACTAGATAATGGTGAATTCCATGCGTTGGAGAGGTATTTCTTCACTGAATTTAAGGGTTGTCTTCCATCGTTGCATTGAGATGTGTGAGCTTATTTTCACAAATACATATTTACATAGTCAACATGAAAACCGACCTTGTTACACTTTTCAACACTCCCTCTTAACTAGGGAGGTATTCATACAGGCACATAGTCACTTTTAAACTGAATAATCTCATAAGAAGAATTGGATTGGTAATCACATCTATATAGCATCATATCAACCAGCATTGTCCGAGTGAAAGGCCTTGACTAACAACCCCATCTCTCAACGAGACAATGGGCTACAATTATGGTGAGACACATGACTTATAGACACCTTTGTCATTGTCTCTCCAAGGTACATACTCCACCCGGGTGTTCCCAAAGTATAACCTTCTTGGACTATTCCTCTCTTGGATAGCTAGCCCTCAAGGAATATCAGTCCCTGACTAATCTTATCTTGAATTCCCTAACACATTCTAAAAGAGTATCGAATTCCATATGATTACCCAATCCTCCATTCCGTCTTCCCAATACCAGAATAATGTGTCTATCTCTCCCTCTCAACCAGGGAGGATCTATTCCACAAGGGAATGTACTAATTCCTATACGAGGAATGTACCTAAGCTCATTCTTAGGAATTACCAAGTTTCTTCCAAGTAAGAAACTTATCATCATGCTCCCTCTTAACCAGGGACTTCGAACAACAATGGTGAGACACCCAGCTGCTCATGAAGAATTCCTGTCCTCGATGTCATGGATTTCGATATTGAGGAATCTTCAAATTTTAGCTTCATAGGGCATAGATCATTTATCACTTTCATCCCGAGTCATGTAAGCTATCAGAAAGTGATTTATCAGACTTCCTTATCTGGTCCATTATTGTGCTATGTTTCTTTCCTTCAAATCATCTTCCAGGATCATACATCCTTTCTCGTGATTAGCAGCTCTGCACACATTCATCTAGATAAACATTTACATATGAAATTTTAAAACAAAAGTTACCTAAGTGATGATCTTTCACCATGACATCTTTCTGTAAGCATCAACATCCTTCATACAGATTGACACATCTCCATTACCTGCAACCATATGACATGACTTCACAACATCCAATGTTAGCATATAAATATATGTATACCTCGTACCTTTTTCCTTGAGTCATCCCATAGAAATTTCTCTTGAATGAAGAGATTCATTCCTTTAACTTGCTTCACCTATATGTCATCACATCCCAAAATTGTGTCTCCATGATGACTCTTGATCTAATGACTCCTTTACTTTTAGTAGAGAGGTTTTTTCAAAGCTTTTTCCCCGAGAGCTCCTTCCATGATTTTATCGAGATGCTTCTTAATGTACATGCTATCATATAATTTTACAACTAATCAAAGATCACTTACAAAGGAATACGATCTCAATCATAATAGAGATATCTTGCTTCCTCCTTCTTAGATATTTTAGAGTCAGGTTCTTCTCTTTCATACTTGACATGGGCTTCTTCCTTTTTCCTCTTGCCATTACCAGATTTAGGACAATCTATTTTACAATGTCCAAGCTTATCACATCCAAAGCATCACACGTTGTCCATATTTCTTCTTTTATTCTGAGGGAAATTTTTTCCAAATCTTCCTTTCTTCCTGTATGAGGCTGCAAAGGCATGATTCTCTTCACTTGGTCTTGTATCATTTTTGGCCTTTAGTCTTGTTTCCTCTACTTTACATAGAGACCAAAAATCATGGAATGGAGTGGCTTCTTTCTTCCCATATAGACTAGAAGTGAATCTTCCCCATTCCTATGGTAGAGCATTCAACACCACTGTTGTTATCTCAGTGTCAGACATCACTTCTCCTAGTTCCTGTAGTTGATCTCTTATTTCAGAAATCCTCATAAAGTATGGGGTAATTCCTGCTTCCCTTGATAATTTCATTTTGTGTAGTTCTTGTCTTAAAGAGATTTCTTCTCAAGCAGTACTCATAGAGAATAGCTCCACCATTTTTTCATATATTTGTTTTGCAGTCTTTAGTTTTGATACATAGGGAATGAGAGAGTCTTTGATGGATTCTATGAGAATCCTTTGGGCTCTAATTTCTCCCTTCATGTACTTAGCATGGGTTGAAGTATCTTCTTTTGGAGGTTGAACAAGAGATCGTTCAATATATTCCATTACTTCGTCTTCAATTAAATTTAAGTCTGTTCTCTTCTTCCATGCACTGAAATTTGATGATCCAACCAACTTGTTGCTTTCTTTACAAAAAGGCATCTTGATAGATAGGGTCATGAATACTTACTAGAGTGGATTTGCTTGCAGCTTCCTTTATGGTGATTGAGAATGAAGTCAAGGGTTTCCTTTCTTCAATGTTGTTGTACTTGAACCCTTGATTATAATGACTATCTTCAGAAGTTGAGATTTCCTTCAAACAATGTTTTGAGTGCAAATGTTTTGATACCAAATATTAATAAGTCGATCTGTTCACATGAAATGGTTGGATAGTCTTCCTTGCAACCTGGTTTATCTTTCCAATCCAAACTTATGGTCTTTGCTTCTTTGAGTGTCTTTGTTGATAGGCAGCCCTTATGTTCAACACCTTAGCTCTGAAACCATGTTGAGAATTTGGAGGGCTTAAGGTTAATACAATTCTCTTCTTGATAATTACTTGTGAACGTTCTTATGTCTTCTCTGATCTTCTTTTAGTTATGTTAATTTATCATCAAGTCAACTATCAATATCCAAGACAAATATTTGCTTTTAGAATTACAATATTCACTTCGAGAATACTGGTATTTAAATAACTTGAACTGTGAGAAGGTAAATCAAGGATTTACCTTCTTCACTATTGCTCTTGCTTATTTTGAAAATCACTGTCTTTTATCTGCCCTTAGTATATATATCTTTGCATTGAATTTAGCTGTGGATTCTGTACTATCATTTTGTAACATGCTATCTTTAGTATGGTGTCTGAAATTCCTTAATGCAATCGACTAACACAATCTCTGCTGTGGTGTCCGTAACCTCTGCTGTGGTGTACACAATTGACTAACTCAATCTTCTACTGTGGTGTCTGCAACTTCTGCTGTGGTGTACTCAACTTACTAATGCAATCTTCTGCTGTGGTATCCACAACCTCTTTGTATATATATCCTCTATATTTTCTGTGGTAATCGTAAGTCTACAATTCACATTCAGTTGTGTGTTATCTCCATTGTATATTTTCACATAGTATATTTGTAAATATTCGCACTGTATCCTTGTAGATATACATCTATATTTCTTGTAGTTGCTTGCACTTTTATCACAGAGATGTCAGATTAATTTTTATTTAAATCATGACCTCACACACACACACACACACACACACACACACACACACACACACACACATAGCATATCTCTTTTAAGCAAGCTGACCATATAGTTATGAGTTAGACCGACTAGTTTTATGGTGAATGAGGCTGACTAGATCATGGTGAATTCCATGCGTTGGAGAGGTATTTCTTCATTGCATTTAAGGGTTGTATTCCATCGTTGCATTGAGATGTGTGAGCTTATTTTCACAAATACATATTTGCATAGTCAACATGAAAACTGACCTAGTTACACTTTTCAACATCCCTCTCATGGAGTCTTATCCACCCCTTCTCTCATTTTTGACTTGGTCTATAGTAGTGGTGTATTTTATTAACATGAGTGTGATTTATATATTGCATTTCTAGGATTAATAGCCTTAATTACATAAGAATTTTGGCCTCAAAACATATAAAAATAGGTGTTGGGGTTCTGTAATTTGTTAGCAAGATTGGCAGAGTCCAATTACAGAAACAACATCGTTTCAACCAACTTTGGGATTCTAGGATCTAGCCCTCCTGAATCCGGAGAGGGATCTCTCCAATGTGTGCAAAGATGGATTTGTCTTTGAAGTTTTGAATAATGATATTAGGCTAGTTATAAGGTCCAAGGGTTTTGTTTTGTTTTTGGATGGTTTAACATGATTGCTGTTAGAGGTGAAAAGTCCCAAAAGTAAAGAGGTTCAAAAGTGAGAAGTTGCAAGTAAAAGAATAAGTTTTGATCAAGAGGAGAGATGAAAGCAGGTTTTCAGTCCATTGGGCTATGGAGTCATAAGAGGATTTAATTGGAACAACAAGAGGCAAGAGTGGTCTATGGGGCAAGTCATATATGCCTAAGGATCTCTTTAAGGTTTGATTTATGGAATGGAATGATACATCTAGAAGGGGAAATAAACAGATGCAGAACAAAGAGCAGCCCAGGATCTGGTAAGTACTTTGAAACTAACCAGCCTTTGACCAGGCACTTAAGAAAGACATGAAAGAAAACTAGGATCTGGTAAGTACTTTGAAACTATCTAGCCTTTGATACACTTCTAATAGAAAACACACAAAAAACTAAGGGAAACTTGAAGGCAACCTTTGGAGTAGAGTCTAGCGGGCCGGGCTCACCACAAATCCTCTCCTAGCTCTTCTTTACTTGGCTGCTTCCAAGATAATCACAAAGATAACACAGAATGGCCTAAGATCTGGTAAATACTTTGAAACTATCCAGCTTTTAACACATTCTAAGGGAAACAATCAAACAGTTATGCAAACAAGACCGGGACCAGGGCTCACCATAATTTCCTTAGTTCATCTTCACACAACATATACTGAAAGTAACATTTAAAAATAATGTTCAACTAAGACAATAAGACAAGGGAACGCCAGCATTCCTATGATTAAACTGAATTAAATCATTTCCAAATAACACAGTGGGAAGAAAACATTTAAATAAAGATTTCTCAGCCAGAGAAGGGTATTGATATGCAGTAGGTCCTAACACTGTTTAAACTGTTCTTTACAGAAGAAAATGAAACATAATGAAAACAGGAAAAAAATCACAAGTTACAATGAGAATAACATCACCATCAACATAGACCAGGATCCCATAAATCAGCTTGTATTGATGCTCCAAACCAGTTACAATCTTCAAGTCCAGTGTTTTAATTCATCGTTCTTTCATAACCTAACTTATCTGTCACAAGCAGAGCTCCAAGAGCCAGTGAGTCACTATTTACAATCAGGAGTCTTCAGCTCAATTACATTACAATGCTTCAGCAATTACATCAACAACCAACCCCTCACTCATCTTCTACTGAAGTATTTATAGAAAGATGAGGAGGTGAGATCTGATTAATGATATCAACTACAATTAATACAGTGTTAATGTTTTCTTGGCCCTTGGGAGGCTCAATGAAGAAACTGTACAGGTGTTTCACTGTATTAATTGGTTTACACTTATGAATTAAGCTCGGTGGTAGCTTTTGTTGACCTTTGAGGCTCTGTATGGGGCTAGGGTTACTCTGCAGACATTATTTCATTAAATTCCTGGCAGAATTAACTTCTTCGGCTGCGTCAAGGTAAAATATCTGATCCCAATCAATAACTTTTGTTCTTGATTGAATACTTTGAGGCACAGGTGGCACTGTAGTCGCTGGGAGGAATCAATTCGCCTCCATCTGTGGCGGTGGAGGGTTTTTATGATAAAAAAAATTAGGTTTTTCTTTTAATCTGTGTTTTTAGATTGGGGATTAGGCTACTGATAACTGTCTTAGCCGTAATCCCTGCTAATCTGTGCGCTCTATCTTCTGCAACTGATACTCTTTTTCTGCGCTCCATTTGATGTTTTCAGGTTTAACCGGGGCATCCGGCACCAAGGCTCATGAAACCTTGCTGGAACGCGTGTATCTATACCCAGTGATCGACTTCCTTATGTATTTGAAGGCCGGAGGATCGTCATCCTCGCCCTGCGAAAATTTCTTCATTTTAAGCGAAAAAACCTTAAAACCTGCAAAATACGAACAAAACGTTATAAAATCCTGCTTTATAGGGAAATATGCATTGGAGGATGTGCGGAGGAAGGAGGGTCAAATCTGAGCCATTGATCGCGCGTGATCGACGGTCGGGAGCGGGCAGTGGAAAGTCAGCGGAGGAGAAATGTTGACTAGGCAACGGAATCGGGCGATGCGACATGGGTCGTCAATCTATAGGCAAATGGACGACAAGGATTGATCTGCGGATGTACGAGGTCCTATTTTTCGCGCATGCACTTAGATTATCCATCGGACACCTTTGGTGATCGACAATCGTTGGATGAGTGGGCCCAGATCGAATGGTGGAGATCGATTTCACTGGGCATCCTGGTCCAGACTTTAATGCGCGGGGGAGAAACATTAATATGCGGGGACAATGGTTTCGGAAAAGGTACGGAGGACACACAGTGCGCAGCGTATGGAATCGCTGGCCAACAGAAGAAAACCGCCCTGGGCCCGAAAGCGGTGCGAAATATTCTGTCGGTTTTGGAAAATAGCGCACGGAAGGTGGGGACCACATGGTAGGTTGCGTTCCGTGCCGTCCGATCTGCGGAGCAGATCAACGGTCAATATCGCTCCACCATTTACACGGCAGAAAACTTTGGAAATAATTAAAAACCCAAAAATACGATTTTACAAAGGTTTTTAATGGTTTTGGCGGAGAAAAATTAATTTAAAAAAGGATAAGCGCCCGACGGATTTTAGCTTTTGGTTCTGGTGCTTGGGCGTATGGAAGAAAAGGGTTGGAGGCTTAGCCCAAGGGGGCTTGAGCACAAAACATAGAAAATATGTGCTTTCTATGGGTTTTTCAAAAGAAATGAGGGTTGCGGTAAGGTCAAAAAGTGGGTTTTCAACCTTGTACAATGAATTTTGATGAGGGGAAAAGGAGAAACATGGAAATGAGGGATTTGCATGGGGAATGGAGGGATAGAAGAGGAGGTTAGTTTTGAAGAGAAGGAAGGGGAAAAATGGGTGTGCAGCAATATTTTTACTTTTGATTTTTGTAGCATTTCAGAGGTTTGTGAGATGAAAACAGCAATATGGGAAACTGGACAGAGGCATGAGGCCTTCAAGAGTCTTCAAGAGCCAACAGTTTTTGATATGGAAAAATTGTTCCTTGAAGGCTCAAAACAAATATAGCCACCTTTGGTATGATCAAATTTTACAGGTGGCTAACAATAGGTATGCAAACTTAAAAAAAATTATACAGACATGGGCACAGAGTGCCAAAAAAACTTTGTTCACCAACCTAATAGAAATATGTAAAAATACATCACAGGGGTCATCCTAGAGGTGTTACATCCCCCACCCCCCCACCCCACCCCCCTGTTTATGCAATGTAATCACTACATTATATGCATATGTAAAATCAAAATAGGTGTGGGTATGCTTCCCAAATATCCTCCTATAGGTCCCATGTAGTTTCCTAAAGGATATAATAACTCCAATTTACTGTTACTATCCCTATTTCCTTGTTCCAAAGTTCCTTTATTTTTCAATCTAAGATAAATAACGACTCTAATTGAAAGTCCCCTTTGGGATCCACTTGAATCATAATCCAATAAATTACATGGTTAGCATTAAGAACATAATTTTTAAGTAAAGAAGCATGAAAAACATAATTAACATGAATAGATGTGGGCAATGCAAGCCTATATGCAACTAGTTGAATACTTTCCAGGATCTCAAATGACCCACAAAATCTGGTTTCCAACTTTGATCAACTTCATAATTATAATGAAATCTTATTGGATTTTAATTTTAGGAAGAATTGTTCCCAAAATTTGAATTCCCTATTAATCCTATCCTCATCTACATAATTTTTTTTCCTATCTTGGGAAATTTTCAAGTTTTGTTTAATTTTTACCACTTTCTCTTCCATTTCCCTAAGCAACTCTAGACAATATTGGATCTATCCATTAGGTTGTATCAACTTTTAGGTGTGTTTCCTCTCTTACCATATAATTCCTAAAAAAGTATCATCTTAAATTATTTATAATACCAATTGTTGTATGGATATTTGAATAGATGAAAATATGCTTCCCATTTCGATAGTTTGTCTATCACATACATTCTAAACATATCCTCAATCGCCTAATTAACACTCTCAGTTTTTCCATATTTTAAGTGATATGGCATGTTGAATTTTAAAATGATCCCAAACCATTTGAATAAATCCTTACGAAAGTTGGAAGTGACCTTGGGATCCTTTTATGAAATGACTTCCTTAGGTACTTAATGTAGCCCAATAATTTCCCTGATGAATATCTCTACAATGTTGGTTCCCTTATGTGTTGATTTTAATAGGATAAAATGAGTAGCCTTAGTAAGCTTGGTTCCTAGGTATGGTAATGAAATCAATATAGATAACCTCCAACTTTGACTCAAGAATGGGCATTGGCTTAAGTAGTTCCATAAGATATCCATGTCTAGCATTAATTTTTTTACACTTTAAACATTTGTCTACATAATAAAAAACTTCCCTTTTCATGCATGGCCAAATTATTTATTTTTAACAACTGATGCAATATTCTAGTACACTAGATGTCTATCATAAGGTATGATTTTCATCTCAATCAATATCATATTTTTCAACTCTCATGAATTTGGTAGGTAAATTCTAGTTTTATACACAACGAACCTATCCTCACTTGGCTAATTTTTTTTGTACTTGGGATACAAATTATATTTTCTATAATCTCTCTTTAATTTTCACATAATGTTTATCTCTATTTCTAGTCTCTAAAATTCTAGTTTTTATATTAGACTTGCAAACACTGATTCTTGTAGCATGCATTTCATGAATGATTTTGTTCAATGGATCGACCACCTTGTTTTCCTTTCCTTTTATGTGTTTTATTTGAAATTCATATTTAGCTTGAAATTCCATCCACCTAATTTTCCTTGCATTTAAAGTTGGTTGTCCAGAAAAATGCCTTAGTCAACTATAACTTGATTTGAGTTCAAATCTCTTATCCATGAAGAAACATCTCCACATCTTAAGAGTATGAACTATGGCTTACAACTCTAGTGTTGAGATTGCAACAAGATGATGAGCTTAATGGAAAGAAGTCGCCTTCACCAAGTGGGCCCGTAGACTATTTTTGGCGCAAAGTCTATTTTTAGACTATGTCTATCTTTAGACATATGGATCATGTTCTATGAGTTGCAGGATGCTATTTGTGGATGGTTGGTCAAGTCGGAAAAAATATATGGACTTCTATTTTTAGACATATTGGGTGGAATCTATTTTTAGATTGCCAGTCTAAAAATAGATATGTCGAATATTATTAGCTCTTAATAATATTTGGACTCTAAAAATTATCTTATTCTCTTGGAGCACTTCAGTTAAGTTCACAGATGTGGCACAGGAGCTGACATAAGGAATTATGCTATTCCTGAGGGTTATGTGGAGCTATTGCATGGATACTTCAGTTAGAACTCATGTGAGATAGTTTGGTGGAGTTGATTGAGGAAGTTAATGGAGTTGTGTTCAGTTTAACTAATCTAAACATAGTTGAGCTATCTGTATCTAGTTTAAATGATTGATACAATTAGTGAGAGTGGTGTGAATTAATTATTAATAATTCACTAATTATAAAATCATTAATCAACTAAATAATACATCGCTAATTGTGTTGGCATGTGATGGGGCCAGCTTGAGACCAAGAAGAGATAGGTGAAAGAGCAGGTTAACTATCAGTTGTGACTATACAGTTGCATATTTGCAACAACCAGTGATTGGAGAAGCCAATGAGGATTACGCAGTACAAGCCAAGTGGTTCAAAGTTATTTATGAGCCATTCTACAGCATTGATTAAGCAATAGAGGCTGGCTATTAGGTGGCAGAGATTGGAGCATGTGTTTTTCTAGATCTAGCTTGATTAGTGTGTAGCAATTGGATGTTGTGCTGAGAGCTTGTCAGGAGATTTGTACAATGATTGTTACATGATATATATGACATATAATATACAGATAGTTGGGGGTTTTCAGATTTAAGCTTTCCCATGAAATATTGTGTTCATACATGTGATTTTTTATGGTTTTAATGTGCGCATGCGATTGTTTTTATTTCCGCAATTAATGATCAATGGTAGAAGATATTATGTATTGTGCATGAAGATAAAATAGTGTGTGACCAGGAGAATCTCGGTGAATAATATATCATTTATTCAAATTTCTACATGGTATCAGAGCGATATTGATCATTGGAGCAATTGCAAAACATTGAAGCAGTTGAGTTTTGTGCTGGTGGAATTCGAATTTGCAGCAGTGTTTTCTTGGTGTTGAAGTTGAGATGTATTTCAACAGATTGCGATTGGAGTATGCTCGAGGGAAGCTCAAATTATATTGCATGAAGGATAGGATGGAGGCGTCGGAGGATAATCGGTTGAAGGAGTTCATAGATGTAGAAATTCCAAAACCTACTTCTAGCGATGCTGCCTCACTTGATGCATGGCAAAAGAAGATAGAAAAATGTCGAAGGATTCTGTTGGAAGGTGTGAAGGCTCACATAGTTTCTAGCCTTCATGGTAAAGCTTATCCATTCTTGATGTGGAAATATTTGACAGATTTGTTCCAAAGCAGGAGTGACTAGAGGAAGTTGGCGCTCAAGGATAAACTCAGGAAAATAAAAATGGAGAAGGGCGACAATATACCCAAGTACCTCACAAAGTTTGTCCAGTGCAGGGATGAGTTGGGAAGTGTGGGGGTTACTGTAGATGAAGAGGACTTGGTGAGCTTGGCTCTCCTTGGGCTTCCGAAGAGTTGGCATTCCTATGAGGACTCTGTCAATGGTCGGGAGAAACTACCAGGATGGGAGCGACTTTGGTCAGATCTTGTGCAAGAGGAGATAAGGCGAAGTACAAAGGACATATATTTATCAAAGAAAGAATATGAAGAAAATTGCGCTTTGGATGCCAAAGCAAGGAAGGGGAAGAGCAAGAAAAATACTTCTCAATCCAGTGCAAAAGGAAAGAAGCAGGACATGTCCAAGGTGAAGTGCTTTCACTGTCACCAACACAGACATTACACCACTGACTGTCCATAGAAGAAGAAAAATAAGCAGGCTGCTAGATCTGCAGCTGGAGAGGCCTTAGCCTCACAGTTTGAGCTGGATTTTTCATTGATCACATGATTGGTTTCAAGTGTGATGGGTTCAATGTGGTTTCTTGATAGTGGTGCATCTTTCCATATGACCGGAGACAAAGATTTGTTTACTGATCTAGATGAGAAGGATCTTGGCATGCACATCAAGATGGGCGATGATGGTAGATACAGTGCGACCGATATCAAAACACTACTTTGGAGAGGGAGTGTCCGTTAAACCCTTCATATTGAAGGAAGTGATGCATGTTACGTGATTGAAGAAGAATATTATCTTCCGTGGCGATGTTAGAAGACAAGGGATACGATGTTGTCTTTAGTGAGGGAAAGGCTTTCCTACGTAGTAAGGAAATGGTGAGGCCCGGAAGATAGGGGTTCGAGTCAAGAACCTTTATCAGTTGCAAGTAGATGGCTGCGCAACAATGGCATGCAAGGCGGGAGGAGTGGTGAGTCGGGATGATGGCGAGCCGTGGCACCGGAGATTGGGCCACCTTCACCATGGAGCTTTGAAGATACTACAGCAGATTTCTACTGGGCTTCCTAAGGGCACTCTTGTGCAGTCAGATCAGTGCAAGGGGTGTACCTTGGGAAAATTTGTGAAAGCCACCTTTCACGAGAAGGATAGTCATGCCATGACGATCCTTGAGAGAATTCACATAGACGTGTGTGGACCTTTCTCAGTAGCTTCGATAGCAAAGCACAGGTACTATGTGATCTTTGTTGATGATTATTCTCGGAAGTGTTGGATCTTCTTCATGCAGAAGAAGAGCGAGACATACTCAAAGTTCTGTGAGTTCAAGGCATTGGTTGAGAAAGAATCGGGGAAGCAGGTGAAGGCTCTTAGGAGCGACAATGGTGGTGAATTCATCTCTGGCGAATTCAAGGAATTTTGCAGCGCAGAAGGAATTCAAAGAGAGCTCATAGCACCTCATAACCCACAACAGAACGGGGTTGCTGAGCAGAAGAATAGAATGATCGTGGGTGCTGCACGGGCGATGTTGCATGATCAAGGCCTTCCCATACACTTGTGGGTTGAGGCATGCAATACTGCAGTATATGTGTGGAACCGTTGTCCTCACAAGATACTTGGCATGAGTACACCCGAGGAGGCGTTTTCTGGTAAGAAGCCTGATATTTCCCATTTGAGGATTTTTGGTTCACCTGTTTACATTCATGTGACGAAGGATGCCAAGAAGAATTTGAGCTGATTGAAGAGGTTGACATGGGGTACATCGATACACCCCACAACTATCGTGTGTATTTTCCGTACAGATACAAGACTGTTGTGCGACGGGATATCAAATTTCAGGAGGAGAAAGCCATGAAGTGTTCGCTTGAGAGGGAGCTACACTTGAATGTAGAGGAGGAGCTATTAGTTCCTAAGGATGAGCTTTAGGATGTGGATAAGCCACAAGATGAGGTTCATGGAGTGGAAGAGACCACTCATACAGTGCCAACCATCAGAGGGCGGAAGCGCACTATAGAAGCTGAGCGACTGGCTCAAGATGCAGAGAAGGTTGTAGGAGCACCTACATCACAGCGCAGATAGAGACAATCACCTAACCGGTATACTGGATACATGGCTCTTATGAGCAAGTGTATCGTGACAGAGCCATCCTCTTTCGAGGAAGCTGTGGAGGATCCCGCATGGGTAGATGCCATGGTGGAAGAGTATGATTCGATTGTCAGAAACAATGCATGGGAGATTGTCCCAAGGCCGGAAGGGAAATCAGTGGTGGGTTCGAGATGGATCTACAAAGTGAATCAGGCAGCTGACGGGAGTGTGGAGAAGTACAAGGCAAGATTTGTTGCCCGAGGCTTCTCACAGATTGAGGGGATTGATTATGAGGAGACCTTTGCACCTGTCGCAAGGTATTCTTCCATACGGAGCACCCTTTCTCTCTTAGCGCAGAAGGGGTGGCAGATTCATCAGATGGATGTGAAGACTACGTTCCTAAATGGAGTCATTAATGAGGAGGTGTACATAGAGCAGCACGAAGGTTTCAAGATCTTGAACAACGAGTCACATGTATGCAGGCTCAAAAGAGCATTGTATGGGTTGAAACAAGCACCTTGTGCTTGGTACACATGAATCGACAGTTATTTTACTGGACTTAGTTTTACCAAGAGCGAGGCGGATCCCAACCTGTACCAGATAGTGGTTGAGGGTAAGTTGCTAATCATTGTACTTTATGTAGATGATTTGATACTGACCAGTGATGAACAATTGATACTCTCATGCAAGGCTGATCTTGCAAAAGAGTTTGAGATGAAGGACTTGGGCCTCCTTCATTATTTCCCGGGATTGGAAATTTGGCAGCACAGTGATGGATTGTTTGTGTCTCAAGGCAAGTATGCCTGGGAGATACTGGAGAAGTTCAACATGCATGGCTGCAAGCCTATCGACACTCCTCTTCTTGGTGGTTGGAGGAAAGAGGATGCTACTTCGATGGAGGTAGTGGATGCCATTGTTTATCGACATTTGGTGGGTCACTTATGTATCCGGTCAACACACGACCCGACATATGCTATGCTATTAACCAAATTTTCACAAGTTATGGTTAAGCCTACCAAGCTCTACCGGGAAGGCAGAAAGCATGTATTGCATGTATTGAGATATCTCGTAGGCACATCAGATATGGATTCGTTATAGACAGAAGGATGAGTTGAGGCGTATGATCTGCTGCACCGAGATTATCATATCGTAGATCGTGTGCACAGCATTTATCATGTTACTTTCATACATTCCTATGGAGGATCAGGATGCTGATATCTTGACAAAGGCGCTCACCAGGAGCAAATTCGAATACCACAGGGGCAGGATAGGGGTTGAAGATAATCCATATCTTGTTGAGAGGAAGTGTTGATATTGCAACAAGATGATGAGCCTAGTGGAAAGAAGTCGCCTTCACTAAGTGGGCCCGCAGGCTATTTTTGGCGCAAAGTCTATTTTTAGACATATGGATCATGTTCTATGAGTTACACGATGCTATTTGTGGATGTTTGGTCAAGTCGGAAAAATAGACGGACTTCTATTTTTAGACATACTGGGCGGAATCTATTTTTAGATTGCCAGTCTAAAAATAGATATGTCGAATATTATTAGCTCTTAATAATATTTGGACTCTAAACATTATCTTATCCTCTTGGAGCACTTCAGTTACGTGCATATGTGGCACAGAGATGAAAGAAGGAATTACGCTATTCCCCGAGGGTTAAGTGGAGCTATTGCATGGATACTTCAGCTAGAACTCATGTGACAGAGTTTGGTGGAGTTGATTGAGGAGTTAATGGAGTTGTGTTCAGTTTAACTAATCTAAACATAATTGAGCTAGTTGTATCCAGTCTAACTGATTGATACACTAGTGAAGAGTGGTGTGAATTAATTATTAATTAATTGACTAATTATAAACTCATTAATCAACTAGAGAATACATCAGTTAACTTCAGTGCATGGACATTTTCAGTGGAGACCAGTGCAGAGATAGGTGAAAGAGCAGGTTAACTATCAGTTGTGACTATACTGTTTCATATTTGCAACAACCAGTGATTGGAGAAGCCAATGAGGATTGCGCAGTACAAGCCAGGTGGTTCAAAGTTATTTATGAGCCATCCTACAACATTGATTATGCAATATATAGGCTGGCTATCAGGTGGCAGAGATTGGAGCATGTGTTTTGCTAGATCTAGCTTGATTAGTGTGTAGCAATTGGAGGTTGTGCTGAGAGCTTGTGAGGAGCTTTGTAAAATTATTGTTACATGATATCTATGACATATAATATACAGATAGTTGGGGTTTTCAGCTTTAAGCTTTCCCATGAAATACCGTGTTCATATGTGTGATTGTTTATGGTTTTAATGTGCGCATGCAATTGATTTTATTTCCGCATGTAATGATCAATTGTAGAAGAGATTCTGTATTGTGCATGAAGCTAAAATAGTGTGTGATCAGGAGAATCTCGGTGAATAATATATCAGTTATTCAAATTTCTACATCTAGATCATGATTAGCATAGTTCCTCTAATGGTATTTTAATTTTATAGACTCAAAACATATTGCATGTCCATTTTGCACGAGGACTCCTTTAAGCCCCTCCTTGCATGCATTTTTGCACACAATGAATTCCTCATTTGGGCCAACTATATTTAGAATTTCTACATTTTTCAAAAGTATAAATAAACTAACTAGTCATAAATAAATTGACTAGCAAGATGATGAGTCATACTTCCATCAAGAAGTCAAGTCAAACCTCAAAATTATCTACCCATAGAATTAGGTTAGATTTTCTATTCCTTCTATAAAATTTGGTTCATTTACATAGGTTTAATATAGCACAAAGGTTCAACCTTCAACATGGATCTTTAGGTTTAGCCTTCAAAAAATATCTTCCATAGAGATTCGATCCTTTCCTTGAGAGAGATATTCATCCTTTAAAATTCTTGAGTTTTATTCTTTTTATTTTTCATCTTCATTGGCCTCAGAGATATAAAAACATATGATATGGATTTCACTTTAGGAGGGAGAACAAATGCACACACACACACACACACACACACACACACACACACACACACACATAGAGATTCCTTTTGGGGCCCAATATTTGCCTCACTGGGGCTGAGCCAACTTGAAAAGGAGGAGGGATGACTCAATTTTCTTGTGGAGTCATAAACTGAATTTCAAATTTTCTTTCATGAAGACAATGCCAAACATGCCTTATTGTTGTTTATGAATATGATATTTAATTTCTATATTTAAAAGTGATGTATATTGTAGGTTTTGTGTGTTCATGCTTGTTATTTCATTGAATTTAAATTTTCACACATGCACATGCATTCTAGTAAATATACAGTGCTTGGTAAGTTTATATAACATTTATTAGGGAGATATGATCCATAGGATAGAATTTGGAATACTGTAACATGTATACAAATATTGTAATTGGAATGGATGAGCAAGGATGCTACACATTTTCATTCCATATACTCAATATCATGATTTTGGGATCAAAGAGACATTAGTGCCAAGATGAATCTTAGCTAATCCTAACAACCATTAAGACTCAAAGTACACATTCATCAAACTTAGAAGACAAAAGGGAGTCATTAGGATATTTTATTTGTTAGGGTTTACAAACACTAGACAATCTGTTTCACATAAGTTCAAAATTTAAAATACAAGCCTATCACTAGCCTTCCAAATATTCATATCCATCTTAGGGTTTGAGTCCACAAACCCTAGGGATTATAATTTTGCATCATCACACACATAAAGACAACTATGGAGACTCAAGTGTATAATACACAAGTCTTCTTCCAAGATTGGTATTACACCAATATCATTAATTCTCCACTTGTCTTGCATGGAAATGTTTGCATTTCATGACATGAAATTTTGATTATTATACATAAGTCATTGGACTTAGCAAGGTAACTACATTGGAATTTATTATAGAAAACTCTTAGTGGATATTAGAGTTCATCCTAGCATGAGATTACATCATGAATGGGTGGAATTTTTTGTAAGGTTACATCTACTAGTAACTACATTACCCCAATAAAACATTCAAACACACTTCCTATTCTAGAATCACATCACACAGGTCATTTAGATAAGAGAGGTACTTTTTCTAAAATGACACATAGTACACATATGTCATTGGGATGAATGCTAGTATTTTGAACCAATTTATACATTTATGATGAATTTGGAACAAAATTTATTTATTATGATTTCAAAAAGAAATATAGTCATCATGCTTATGGGGTAAAAGAGGTACTTGTTCTAGGATGAATCCTAGCCAAACTTAACAACCACTAGAATTGAAAGTACTCATTCGTCATTAATTTAGGGCTAAAAATAGTAATATTGATATTTTTTTCATTAGGGTTTAAAGACCCTACCTAACTTACACAATGCAAGTTCAATGATTATAAAATGATCCTATCACTAGCCTTCATGATCTTTATGTCCATCCCATGGTTTGTGTCATGTTTGAGTCTATAAGTCCTAGATACTCAATTATTCCATAATAAAAAACATAATTAAATTTATGAAATATCAAGAGTACAATACACAAGTATTGTTCCAAGATAGGTATCACATGAATATCAAGACTCCACTCATCAAGCAAAGTAATGTTTGCATCCCATGACATAAAATTCCATTTATGCACTCTACAAAACAATTCATGGTCAATGTTTGCATCCTTGAATTTTAGATACATGTATACAAACCTCATGCCCATGGAAATATATTTAAATACATTTATTATTATATAATGATACCTTAGAAATATTAGATGTGAACACATAGGCTTAACACTAAGCATGGTGGAGTTCATTTTATTCATTGGATTTCCATTTCATTGGAAAATCCCAATCCTAGTAGAATAGTAATCATGCTTTTCAATGCTCTTGTGAGGTATGATTGGATGAGATTTTAATAGAGGATGGTAAAAGTAATTATATACTTAGTATATGTTTGGGTTTAGTAATTTTAGAGGTACTTGTGCTAGGATGAATCCCAGAAAATCATAGTGGGTTCCAAGATTAATCCTACCACATGAGTCATCGTGGTTTTGTAATCAAATTCCATAATAGTCATAGGATCAATATATTCATAGGTTACTAAGATTAAGCATGAATTAAACTTAAGAATCAACTAGTTGTTTACCATGAACAAGAGAGAAGTAATCTAATTGTGAAAATTTTGAGAAAAAATCTAAGTAATCACAAGCAAAACATTCTAATTAAGACAAATAAATTTCTCAAGCAAGATAATACATGTGAGATCTTGTAAACCTAGTGATTATTTAGCTTCTATTTTTTTGCAGCTTATGGTTTCAATTGTATTCTAATTAAAAAAGTCAATACTGAGCAGTCACCTTGGGATTTACAACTAAGGAAATTATTTCCATGTATAAACTTCTTTGGAAGTTCTCAATCAGAATTTGTTTTGAAGATGGAATTATTCTAGAATTTTTTGTTATTATAGTGGTGATAATAAACCATCCACATTGATTTATGACAAAAATTCCATTGTATAAACGGGTAATAGAACACCAACTAAAAATTATAAGATTTTAGAAACAAATTTGAATGTAGATACTATGCTTGCCAAAAGATGTAATTGGTTTCTAGAATTTAAGATATATTAAAGTGTTCTAATGAAAATGGTCCATATAATGTAGAAAATACAAATATTCAAATGATCTTGTAATATGCCAAAAAAAAAATACCTGAATCTATTCTACAAATTGCGGAAACCAATTTCGATTGCAAAATCACATAACAAGTAAGAGAAAGAATATCAATCGCACAACACAAGATGTATCTAGGGAAAGTATCAGATAAAAACCCCGCTATCTATATATTGCATAAATTCAAGAACATGAAACAATACAATGCTATTTCTCTTCCTGAGAAACCTCTGCAATCTTTTGACTGTCTCACTCAACCAACCTATGCACAAACTTCTCTTCCACACCTTTCTCTCACAAGCTCCACACAAACTTTTGCTTCCGATTGCTTGGTCTCACCAACTGGTGCTCACCAACACAACGATTAAACTTGTTCCTTCATTCCTCCTTTTAAAGAAATTTTTATATAATTAAGGAATGATTTATTTTAGGCCTTCTTCTGACTGCATGCACCACCTGTACAATTTTCTAATTATACAACTGATAGTTCTCTTCCATTTAACCCCAATATCAACTTGGCCTTCCTAACCAATACAATAGCTATAGGAAATTATCGCTATCCGATTTCGTTGATTACTTGTGAATTAAATTAGATTTAATTCACTGGACCTATCACTAGCTTATCTCTCAGTCAGAACTAGTTAAACTGATTTTAACTCAAACAATTGAGTTAGCTAATTACAACTAACAAATAACTACAATTGGACCCACTAAAAATTAGAGTAGACTCTACATGCCTCCATTTTGACCCTCAACTCGAATTAAGTGATATAAGTAAGCATTTGTGACTTAGTTTACATATACAAGTTGTCATGTGATGTGGAATTACAATTTAATTCTAATTTAATTAAGGAAAATTAAAATTAAAATCCTCATGGGTGCCATTTTCAATATTTCTTGTTTCCATTTTCAACATATAAAGGCTTTGGAAAATGACCTAATTTATGTTTAAGTATGAAAATTTGGAGAAGGTCAAATAACCATAAAAAATTCTAATGAAAAATCTCAAAATAAGCATGCTAGAGAGAAACTTGGAATATGCCAAATAGTTATAATATTCAGAAACACTCCAAAACATCATGGTAGCATTCTGCTATAAGAGATTCAATGGTATATAAAAATTGGAGAGAAAACAGTCAAGATGTACTTTAACTAATTTCTCATCTATGAGAATATCATGTAGTTATGAAAATATTAAAAAGAAATGATGAATTTAATCTTAATGAGGATTATTTTGGATATAGTCTCAAAATTTGGTGACTATAGGATCGTATCAAAGGATATATGAGATGATTTCTTAATTCTTATATTTATTTTAAATGCTTATTTTTTAATTTTTAATTTTTTCCTGTGGGAAAATCAATAACTTTATATTAAATACAAATAAAAAGTTATATTGAGTAGATGCACAAAGTGCATTCAAGAATTTTCCCCAAGGGACCAAAGAAAGTGCAATAAGCACTCATAGTAGTAAAGCTACCAAAAAAAAAAAAAATTATAGTTTCCCAGAAGCACTGGTATTCTCTTTTTTTCCTTTTTTTCTTTTGGATTTTTTGCCAAACCCCAAGAGATGGAGTAGCTGAAAAAAATGCCAACCCATTATTTCACGGAAGGTTTTGGATTTATTTATCTGAATATGAGTTCTCAAAGACATGAAATTTCTTAGTTCCACCTATTCCTTGATTGTTTCTCTTTTCCTCATGTTAGTTCTCAAGGGTCGAAATCACTGTTGAGTTATTGGGAATGTCTGCTTGTTTATTCTAATCCTTCTGATTTTCTTCTCCCTCCTTTTGAGAACCTTGTTGATTTTGTGTCTCTGGATGTTGCTGGGTCTCATCCATTTTTTCATCCTCATCATATGAGGATGGAGGTTATTGGAATTTCCATCCTCTTTGCTTTTTCAATATTTTCTTTGTACTTTTATTTGCTTAATTGCATGTATTTTGCAAGTGCCCTGTTTGATGGCAGATCTTGCATCGAAAAACGGTATTTTCAAAATATAACCACTGTGTCCACTTGAAATATTGATGCCTCAGAGGAATAAGATTAGGAAGTCCTTTTCTTAAATCCATCTTTCGCGAATATTACTTTTTCCACTCTTTCGCGATCCATCTTTAGGAGCCTTCCCAAACAGTTCCCAATGCCTTCTAGAACATGATGGTGCCAATAGGAAAGCGAAGGGTTATGAAACCTTACCCAAAATGGAATTTTTGTAACCACCATTGTGTTAGCATCAAACCCTAGAAACCATGGGGTTACAAAGAGACCCTACCTTCCCCAAAACCATGGTCCTTCGTTTGTGACATGATCAAATATTTTTGTTTATCAAATTGAACCACAAAAAAACCTTTTTCACAAAAATAAATGCCACATTATTTGGTCCAATTGCGGTGGATCCACTCATTCATATCTTCCGATTTGGGCTAGTAACCATTAAATCGACATATGATAGCTTTTTCTTGCAGAATAGTGAAAATACCACTGATTTCTGGTATTTCTATGGCCAGAGCTAGGGCTTTCTTTATCTTCTAAATAATGTATGACCTTGGTATTTTTAGATTTTGGTTTTGTGTGTGGAAACATCCCATCTCAGTGCATCCTTGAACGAGGCCAGACCCTTTCTAGCCGAAGATGATCTAGGTGGAAAACTCACACTTGGGGAATGGTCACCTTGCAATCTTAAATTTAAGATAATTGTGGCATTTATTTGAATGCTATAGTCTTCCAAATGAACCCAATCCTGCATCATTTTTCTTGAATAAATAAAAATTTGTAAAGAAGTAGGGATACCTGTAATATTTTGGATGCTCTGCTTCATATTTGTCACTAGATCCATTCCCAGACCTATAGCACGATTGATTTTCCAGATTTTTTTTTTTTTGATGAAAACCTGATCCAACTGTTCTATATTAGTGTCATGTGAACTCCTTTCTATTTTTCTTTTGTTTGGATCTGTACTTAAACTTTTGATCTATGATTTTTTATGAGGAGAGGGGGATCTCCACCATGTAATATGATTTGTATCCTTGTTGCATGTAGGTTCAAAGCAAGAGATCACCATATATAGAGAAATTAGCTTCAAAGTGCAGAAGCTGCAACCTTCTCTCACCAGAGATGCGGCCCAATACTACTCTCGATCCACTCTGTGGACGGTTGGGTCAGTGCTGAAATCGTTCGAGGGATTTTGATTCTTCCTAGGAATATATCCACAACATGCATTTCCAACATCTTGGAACCTCCTTTATACTGTAACATGAACCTATTGCCTGCTCCCCTTATCTAGATCATAAACCCGACACTGCTAGATCGAGCCTGTAGCAATTCCTTAGAGACACATGCATACTTTCTGCTTCCAAATTGGTTTGTCACAAAGCTGGAGAAGAGTTCTATGGCTGCTGGTTCCTAAGTTTTTTCCTCCTCCTCGATGGCATTAGAGCTATAGGTGGCCCCAATCCCTACGACGTAACATGAGAAAGCCTCAACTGCAGAGGGGTCATGAGGTCAATCGGGTTGGAAATCGAAGCATAGAGGCAATTTGGTGAGAAGGGAAATCGCCATTTGAGCACCCATGGATCCCCCTCTGCAACAATCCATGGAATTTAACCCCCAATTTAACGACTGTGAAAAATTCCCCAACATGGAGGTGGCATTGTGATTCTCAGCTTTGGCGCAGCCATTTCTAACCGCAAAAATGCTGATCGATGCACTGCCTATCATTGCCGCAGGAGCTTGCTTTATTTTTCTATAATCACTTTTCTAAATGCTTAGTTGTTTGGAGTGTATCAACCAAATCAAATTCATTTTTATCAACAATATTTGAACAATTTATTTTTTTCCTAATCCTACCATTTTATTATTTATAATTTTGGCGACATTTTTAAATATGTCATACATATTAATTTTTTATGAAACTTTGAATGTTTATTAATATAATTATGCATATTGAAAATAAACAAGGTTGTTTCCCTTTTTCTTAGGATTAGCGTCATAATTGAAAGAAGGAAATTTTGCAATTGGTTGTTTTTATTGTGACTTTTGGTTGGCCTATTGATCTGAAGATCAAAATTTGGCTCAAAAATGAAAGTGACTAGAATCTTCCGAAACTAGTGTCAAGTCTGTTGGAAATACTGAGAGGGGGGGTGAATCAATATTTCTTTCAATTAGAGCATTAGTTAATCTTCAATTATTATCAGTGTCTATACAATGATAGCAGCAAACAAGAGGAACACAAATGCACACAATTTTTAAGGTGGAAACCCACTTCGGGACAAAAACCACCTAATTATTTTCTAATAATTCTTTTCAACTCCAATTGAAAATAAAGCTCCAACTTCCTAGAATCTAGAAAAACATTCTTCTCCAGCTCCCACTGGATGGGCGCTCCAATGCCCGAGATTCTTCAGTAGTTACTGAATAGATGCCCCAACACCCAATGAGCTACAACTCACCCTAGCACCACCCTACCACCCTATAGAAGAATAAAAGAAGAATGGACTCCCGTACCAGGGAAAATGGTCCACTTTACAATGATATAGAATGATGTAGAAGAAAAATATATACTAGACCATAACCCCAACTTTGACACAACCACCTAATGATGATCCTAGACCTCCCAACACTACCTCTTCAACCCTTGGCAGATAGAAACTAGTACAATTTGTACAATAATGTATTTACAATGACTAAGTACAATGATACCTTTACAATGATTGTATGCAGTGCTGCCCACTTGAAGACTTCATATGATGAACTTCTTGCTGCTGTTATGCACCTTGGTTGCTGCTCTTGTCATGCTACTCTCTGCTGCACCTTTCTTTGCTTTGCTGCCGTAGAAAGTCTGGTCCTTTGCAACCCTTGACAACACATGATCTAGCTTTTTCTTGCCTTCTAGGAGCTCGATATTGAATCTGGTGTATCTCTGTTATTTCAGATCCTCAATATATGATTTTTGGTCCTATAGTATTCATCTGAGTCTTATTTCCAATGCCATAGGTCTGACCCAATTTGGATTCTCCAAGAGAGAGTTATACCCAATTTCTCACACTGCCCTAATTATGGACTGTTTCAGTAGAGCGCAATTGTACGGCGTGCCACGTGTCACCATTTCTTCATTTGTCTCTGAAATTGATAGAGCGTAAATTACAGACTGTGCACTATCCGTCAATTTTTACGGAATTACAATCCGATACTCAAAGAGGGAGTTATGACGAATTTACCAAGGTCACTTATTTGAGATGAATTTCAGGAGCCTGCAAAAACCCTTACTTCCACAGATCATATCTCCAAAAATATTGCGTAACTTGATCTGAAATTTGCCTCCTGTGACTTCCAGGATTTCGGCTTCACCTCATTAAAATTTCAGCTTCTGTGCCTTCATAGAAAAAACGTTAGAGCGAAAATTCCACAATGACCTGTTTCAAATGGCCGAATCCCTTGCCTAAGGAGGAAATGAAGATCACAATATATATGAATGCTTAAGTTGAGAGGGGTTTCAACAAGCAAACGTGGGAAGGATTTTAGGAGCATAAAAAATATTAATTGTGACTTTTCAATGACCCATGCCCCAACCCCATGGGGTTTTAGCCCACTAACTGGGGTACAAACTTCAAACATGAATATCTCTCAAACCGTGAAGAATTACATGGCGTGCCATATATCAACGGAAACATATCGACAAGTAGAAACCATCAAAATCATTATTGACCTAGAATATGTTAATTTGGTAGGTCAAACTTCCCATTCAATTTTGGGTTAGCCCCTGGTGTTGCTTGGGTTAACATCAATGACAACCGCTGATCAACAATCTCCCCCTTTGGCATTGATGGCAACACAAGTACTCCCCCCTACGATCATGACACCTCTTCCTACAACATTCTCTCCCCCTCTGACATCAATGGAAAAGGGTAACTCCCCCTGAAACACAACCATCCTGCAGACCTGTACACACTTCCACTCGCGCTGATACACAACCGTCCTGCAGACCTGCACACACTTCCACTCCCCCTTTATATTCTAAAAAAGGAAAATCTAATGAGAACTTGGGAGAATCCCAAGCTTCTGGAAAAGATATTCCAATGCTGGTGAATATTTAATATGTGATTCTTTTGGTGTCGCTTGGAATCTTGCTACTTGTCCAACTACAAAGAAGCATCTGGCTCTGGAGGCTATTACATATAGAAGACTACTAATCATAGATCTGTACAACCTTTGATCCACATCCTTAGATGAGTCATCTATGCTCAATTTGCAACCAAGTAAAGACATCTCGAAATCACTTTGCACCTTTGTAGCAAAATTTTTACTTAGTCGATCATCATTTCTACCAATTATTGTATCATCCTCTTTAGCTATTAGACATGCTTTAGTTGCTTCATCCAGAACATATATGTAGTTTGGAGCTCGACTTGCTGTAGCCACAATTTCACCATACACGCCTTTCCTGATTTCACATTTTGTGGAGTTGAATAGTATTGTGTGTCCTTGACCACACATTTGTCCAACATTGAGTAGATTGTGATTCATGTTTTCAACCAGTTGAACATTATTGGCTAGAGAATATTTGCTTCTGAGAGTGACAGTACCTGATCCTATAACATTTGAAGATCCATCATTTCCAAAGGACACGGTTCCATCCTTCTTCTCTTTCAGAGATACAAATTTATTTCTATCTCCAGTCATATGCGTTGAGCAACCACTATCAACATACCACACATCTTTGTTCTTTTGAGCCTTGAGAGCGAGAGCGTAATTATCATTCTTCTTCTTCTTCCATGTTCGTTCATTCTGTGGCTTCGAAGATTCTTCTGGAGGATTTTCAAGTCTGCATTCTTTGGCGATGTGTCCAAAGTTTCGACATTTGTAACATTCAATATTATTTCTTAAATTTTCAAATCTATTGATATTTCACTGAGCCCTAGGAGGTTCATATTTGACAGATCTCCTGGAATTATATTTGTTCCTAGGGTACGTGTGACATTCTACAGCTTTATGACCAAATTTTCCACATGAATAACAGTAGCCATAAAAAATATGTTGGTACTTGGATGGAAATTTTCGTCGAGGAATTGTCTTCCAAGGTTGTTCTTGCGAATCTTGTCCAATGAAGTCTTCATGCATGTTAGATCTCATAGGTTCATTGTATTTTTTTGTAGAAGGTCCTGCTTCTTCTTCTTTGTAAACGATGCCAGTTTTGTCATTGTAAGATTGTTAATTGTTGATGAGTTCTTCCAATGCCCTTGAGCTGTTGGTATAGTTTTGGATAGTTTTTCCTTTCTTCACTTCCTCACGCAGCGAGACTACTTGGGCTTCTAATTCTTCCCTTCCTTGGTTGCTTTCTTCCAACTTCTTTTGAAGTGACTCTTCAATGCATTTGTGTTATTCAACTTCAATTTTGAGACCTTGAACTTGTTCTTCAAGAGTTTTGGAACGGATCTTCTCCACCTTGAGATCTTTTATAAGCTTGATTGCTTCCTCATAAAATTCGTCTATGGTCCATCCTTCTTCTTCATTGTTTGATACCTCTTGCTTATTGTGCTTGGCCATAAACAATACTCTCTCATTTTCTTCTTCTTCACTATCATTGTCTTCATCAGATGATGAGCTATCTTCTTTAGAGAGAAAGTTCCTTTTGGATCCTTGCTTGTTGAATTTCTTAAAGCCTTTCTTTCTTTTTGAGTTGCCATTACTTTTGTTTGGAAATTTTGCTGCAAAATGCCCAACCTCATTACAACTGAAACATATCAATGGAAGTTTACCTTTGAATTGTCCCTTACCAATTTGTAGTTTTCTCGTGAAGTAAGCATATTCTTCATCTGAAAGACCTTCTTCATCATCTCCCTTTTCTTCACACTTGCAGGTGCATGTCTTTTCAATTGAAGGTTGTTTATCCTTATTGGTTTTCTTAGATGAAAAAAACACAGTTTCTAGATGCAAAGTACCCTCTTCTTCATCAAGTCTCATTTCATATGCTATGAGAACTCCATGTAATTCCTCTTTGCTGAGTTTGACCAGATTTCAGTATTTCCAACAAAGTCGTAGTGTTCGTCGTTCTAATTCCAACAATGCTTGAATCACCTCAATCCAACATCATATGAAAAATCTATGATGTTATGAAGTTTTTGACCCAATTTTTTTTTTTTTGCAGGTAGGCTCATTGGGCAGTCCGTATTTCTGATGTCATGATAACGTCGACATTCCAACTAGGCGTATAGAGGACTAATTAGAAATCACCAGGTATCAAGTTCATACAGGTCCATTTGGTTGCATTTTATTGGTCAAAGTGTTTTGGTGGACAAATGGGAGGCTGCCACGTGGCCCAACTGGAGGCTGCCACATGGTGCCTCCACATTTGTCAATTTTTTTACATTGATCGGAGAGGTCTCAGAGGGGATCAATTGTGCGACCTTCCATAACATAGTCCATACCTCCAAAATCTCTCCTACATGTTGTTTCTTAACCCTATAGTCCACCACATATATTTCAATGGTTTGTATCCATGCGTTGGGGAGAGGGGTCGTGTATTAACTTTGGACCCTAGTTGTGTCACAACCCACAAGACCATGGAAGAAGTTAATAGAGCGCCAATGGGTGGCCAACCCCAGCTCTAGGTCACACGACCAACGCACATGACCACAGGTGAATGGTGAGAGGGCTGGAAACTTATCCATAGCCCTAGTCACAATCATTGTGCATATGCCCATGGCGAAAGGCATAGCGGAGAGGGGTGGGGACCAACCCCAGCCCCTGGTGACAAGTCACTCCATGGGACCGAGCGCAAACCAGAGAGGATATTTCAGAGTGGGGGGTGGGGATTCAACCCTAACCCTCGGTGCTATGGTTGCCATGTGACCGGCGTGGAGTCGAGCTCGATGGGGGCAGAAGTTAAGGCTAACCCCTAGTCATGTGGCCGATGCATAACCAATGGGAAAAATTCAAGATTTAGCCCAGTGGGGGCGGGAAGTTAGCCCCTACCCTCGACCACATCACCTTCCACATGACCTTGCCTCGACGAAGAAGGGGCCAACACCGACAGGGGCTGATCATTGGCCCCAGCCCCCAGCCTTATGGGCACCCATGTGGCACTAGTTTTGTGCTCAAGGGATATTGGGAAAATTAATGAAGCGAAAAAATGCACTGATGGTGGGTGAAATTTTTGCCTCTCGAACTGTTTAAAGGGAGAAAACGTTGCACAATTAGCAGGTTCTGTCAAATTAAGGGTCGAATAACATAATTTGTTCAAGGAGGCATAACTTGATCAATTTTTGGTCTTTTTGAGTCCAAGAAGAGCCCATATAGGGTGTTTTTGGAATTTTGAATCCATTGGAAACCTTAGTTTACTGATTGGAGCACTTTTGGAAGGAAATTCTCAGATTGGCTCTTTTAGTGCCAGATAAAATCAGTGCTTTGATGTAGTTTTGAAGGTTTTTGAGCATGGAGAGAACCTTGTAGGGGTTTTCCATCCTTCTTGTTTTATCTGCAACAACTCTGACTTCTATGGTGCAACTCATCTTTATGTTTTCTCATTATGTTTTTTGAGGAAAGCTATTTTTAGTAATTCAATGTGGAGTTGTATATTTTATGCTTAGTTTCAGGTGGAGTACAGGGACTCAATGTGAGAGCCCTTTTCATGTTGAATTTTTTATGACTGATTGTAGGTGGTCATACTTTTAGAGTGAGAATTATTTGCAGGAGAATGTTTATTTGTAGGGGAAACAAGTCCCTCAGTTGTCAACAAAGTTCATGTACTATTTTACCACTAAATTATATGGATTTGTATAACTATGTTAGTAGACCTAAAGAGATTATAAAATGTGGAGAGATCAAATTCTGTTTTTCCTCTCTTCATGATTTTTATTTTGAGTTACATGTGAATATGTTGCTTTTTAAAAGTTCATATGAAAACTAACTCATCATCCTTTAAGAGATCATAAAAATTGTTTATATTAAGACCCATTTTGTTTACTTGCAAAGCGCCAGAGGACGGTCAATTCTAGGAAGGAGAAGTTCTCCTCCAATTTCATATCAAGTGGTATCAGAGCTGTTTCTGACCAAGTTGTAGGTATGGGCAAGAATGTGAAGCTTTAACAACTCCTAGAGTTAGAGGAGATTAAGTTGTCTCTTAGAATGGAGAATGTTGAGCTAAGGAGATTTCTTGAAATTGCTGAAGAGGAGAAGAGGCATATGCGCCATCAGTTTCAACATGTGCTAGAGGAACAACTTCGTGAGAGTTTCAGTCCATAAGTAGCAAATAATTCCTCCAAGATGAAGCCAATTTGTGGGCATGGTCCAAACATAGGATATGGACCCTATGTGGAGAATGATGGTTGTGAGTTTTGTCAGCATCTAAAATATTCCTCTTATGTGCTTGTTGGTAAAAGTAGGTGGCTTGAATCATCTTCAAATTTGTCATAAGAATCTGAAACAGAAAACATGGGTGGAAAGTCCAAGGTGGTAATCAACATTTGTAGTTCTAATCCTTCATTTTATGTTGATAACACACTTTTTGCAGCCTTTGAAAATCATACTAAAGGAATTGTTGTGAAGATATTAGCTCAGATAGGTTATGAAGGAGGAGGCCTCAAAATCAATGGCAAAGGTATCAATAATCCTATCAAGGTGAAGGAGCAACCAAGATATGAAGGAATGGGTTATGGTCATGAATAGTTTGGAGAGTGTTCTAAACTTTTTGAGGAAAAGAAGTCATGAAATGATGATATGTCACACCAAGATGGTAGTGAGTATGGAAATTTTTCTCCCTAGAGAGATGAATATTTTAAAGGAATTTTCATGTCATCATCTAGTCGTCATCGTCAAAGTTACAACCCAAGGGGCAGGTATACATGTCATGGGAATTTTAGAAATGTTGGTAATTTTGATTATTTATGGGACATGTATCCTTGCACATTTTTTGATGCATATAAATGTTGTGTGGCTAATTTTGAGCAACACAAAATGATGGTCAAGAGAATGGACCAAATTCTTGGAATAAATCATGAAGAACCTTTCTCAAGTTTGAAGACTTCCTTGTCGATGGGAAAGAAAAAGTATTCTTGTACCTATTGTAACATGAATGGGCATGGGAATGAAAGAGGTTGTAAACTTCATCCAAAAATTTGTCCCAAGAAGGAAAAAGAGGTCATCCAATCCATTGCAAGGAAAGAGACAGGTGGAAAAGATGATATTGGTGTAGTTCCTAAGGCAACCTTCAAAGTAGAGAGGATGCATAAAGAGAACCCATAACCCTAGGAGAGGCAAATATTGGGTAGACTGTTTTGTATAGTTTTCTTGCTTTGTAAATTGTAAATACTTGTTGTACATTTCCATTTTGGGTACTTTATAAAGTGAAGGCAAGAATAATCACTTATTTGCAACAAATATGTTTTTCTTTGAAATTTCATGTTGTGTTGGCTTATTAATGAGTCCAATTGTTTGAGGAATTTTCAGGATGAACATTTGTATATCATCTAGTATGTCTACGGTTGCGTCATGTACTCACTGATACAAGTGTTTCAAGATGAAGGTTGTTGTGAATGTAATATTTGATAAATATTGTGCAAAATATGACTATGTTTATGTGGACATAAGAAAATGTGTCATTGAATAAATGTAGCGAGAGTACCTTAGAGTACAAATGCAATTTTAGGATAGTAAAGCAAAGTATGAATTAGTGCATGGAAAGAATTGAGTTTCTTCTGGTTTCCAAGATGGAGAATCAAGTTTTTCTTCAGCAAAGAGGGACTTCAAGATGAAGTCATTTTGAGGCAAGAAAGATAGTTTTGGAGAGAATGTTCAGATTCCATCCATCAAAGTATTTTTTCCTACATGGTTATAATAATTGTGGCTCAATTCTTGATAGGAAGGTAAGGAATTCACGCAGAGGATAGGTGGAGTACCTTTATTGAAGCTTGAAGGCATCAATTGAAACAAAACATGAAGGATTGATATCAGGAAAGTTTATGAGTTTTTTCCTCATTTTTTTCACTAGGAGAAGATAAAATTTTGGGGTCAAAAAGTTCATAGTGGGGAGGTATGATCTGGAGATCAAAATTTGGCTAAAAAACAAAAGTGTCTAGAATCTTCCGAAACTAGCATCAAGTCGTAGTGTTCATCATCATGATTCCAAAAATTATTGAATCGCCTCAATCCGATGTTGTATGAAAAAGTTATGATGTTATGAAGTTTTTGACCAATAATTCTTTTTTGCAGGTAGGCTCATTGCGCTATTGCTTGGGAAACACGTACCACTGATGTCATGGTGATGTCAACATGCCAACTGGAAATACTGTGGAACAACTAGAACTCACTAAGTGTCAAGTTCAGACTGGTCCTTTTGGTTGCATTTTATTGGTCAAAGTGTTTTGGTGGCCTAATGGGAGGCTACCACATGGCCCAACTGGAGGCCACCATGTGGCACCTCCACATTCATCAAAATTTTTACATTACGCCGAGAGGCCTTAGAGAGGATAGATCGCGTGACCTGACACAACATAGTCCAGACCTCCATCATTTTGCCTACATGTTTTTTCTTAACCCTATAGTCTGCCACATATATTTCAAGGTTTTGTATTGACACATTGGGGATGATAAGAAATACTGATTCACCCTCCCCTCTTAGTATTTGCAACAATTGGAATCAGATCTTGGTTCCTTCAATAATAGTCTAACAACTAGAAGGAAATCATGGAGTATACTAAGAATAGAGTTCCTCTATTCAATGGAAATAACTACGCACATTGGAGTGGAAGAATGTAGGTTCATTTGCTGGCGCAATGATACGAAGTATGGGAAATTGTTGAAAACAGATTTACAGCGACCCAGGATGAACAAGGTAAGAAAAATATGGTATATGATGCAAAGGATAAAGATACCATTATCAATGGGCTTATCAAATATTTCTATATTAAGGTACTGAGTTTCAAAACTGATAAAGAAGTATGGGGCAATCTTGAGAATATATATGCAGGTGACTTAAGCGTGAAAGAAGCAAAGCTTCAAATTTACAGGGAAAAATTTGAGCAACTCAAAATGAAAGAAGATGAAAATATTGATTCATACTTACAACCTGTTGATGAAATAAAAAATGCATTGGAAGGTTTTGGAGAATATGTCAACACGAAAATTGTTGTTCGAAATATCCTTAGAACCTTTCCAGAAAGATTCAACCCAAAGGTATATGTCTTGGAATATAGTTCGAATCTAGCCAATCTCAGCAAAGATGAATTTCATGTAGTTCTTATGGCATATGAAATGAGGATTGAAGAAGAGGACGATACATGTCACCTAGAAACAAAATTTTCCGCATCCAAGAAAACTAGTAAGGACAAGCATACTCCGAAAGTGAAAACTTGTAGTCGTAAGGAAGAAGAAAAGGAAGAAGACGAAGAAGAATTTTCAAATAAATAATTTTCCTACTTCAAGCAAAAAATGAGAACAGGTATGAGGAAATTCAAAGGTAAACTTCCGTTGATATGTTTCGATTGTGGTGAGGTTGGGCATTTTGCAGCCAAGTGTCCTCACAAAAATGAGGCTGTTACGAAAGGACAGAAAGGTATGAGGAAGTTCAACGAGTAAGGCAAGAAGAAATGGTTTAAGAAGAGTTTCATCTCCAAAGAAGATAACTCCTCATCTGATGAAGATAGTGATAACGAAGAAGAAATCAATGGAAGAGTATTGTTTATGGCGAAGAATATTAAGCAAGGATCATCTGACGAAGAAGGAGACGAAGAAGAAGAAATGACTGAGGTTGAATTTCAAAATGAAGTGATCAGGGTTATCAAATAGCTCAAGGTCGAGAAGAAGCATGTAAACACTCTTGAAGATGAATTAAAGATAGAAAGGGAACAAGTCCTAAATATTAAAATCAAGGTTGAAGAATACAAACGAGTTGAAGAATCACTTAGGGAAGAATTAAAGGAAAGTAACAAGGAAAGAGAAGCATTAGAAGCTGAAATAGTTTCTCTTCGAAAACAAGTAAAAAATGGAAAAAAATCTTCAAAACTACACCAACAACTCCAAGGATTTGGAAGAAATCATCAAAAATCAACAATCAAATAGTGACAAGACTGGTCTTGGTTACAATGAAAAATCTGAAAAGGAGCCAAGTCCTTATATGACAACAAAAGAAGATGGATATGAAAAATCTAACAAGTAGGTAGACCTTCCAGCCAACTCAAGAGATTAGGACTCGCAAGAAGAATGACGGAAGACATTCCTCGAAGAATATTTCCTCCCAGGTATCAACCTATATTCTATGGTCATTTTTATTCATGTGGAAGGTTTGGACATAGAGCTATAGAATGTCACACGTATGTTTGGAATAAATACAGTTTCAGGAGATCTTTCAGAAATGGATATTTTGGAACTCAACAGAATATTAACAAATTTGATCATTTGAGAGATGATCTCGAATGTTACAAATGTAACAATTTTGGATACCTGGCTAAAGATTTCAGACTTGGTAGTTCTTCAAAGGAATTCTCACAAAATCAGAATGAAAAAATATGGAAAAATAAGATTGAAAAATGTGCTATCGCTCTCAAGGCTCAAAGAAACAGAAACTTTTGGTATGTCGATAGTGGTTTCTCAACTCATATGACTAGAGATATGAATAAGTTCATATCCTTGAAGGAAAAGAAGGATGGAACAATGTCTTTTGGAAATGACGGGTCTTCAAACGTCATAGGAGTAGGTACAGTCACACTTGGAAGCAATAATGCATTAGCGAAATATGTGTTGTTGGTTGAAAATAGGAATCACAATCTCCTCAGTGTTGGACAAATGTGTGATCAAGGACACACAATGCTATTTAACTCTAAGAAATGTGAAATCAGGAAAGGCAAGTTCGGTAAAATTGTGGCTACAACAAGCACAACTCCAAATGACATATATATTTTGGATGAGACACCTAAAGGGTGATTTTTGGAGAAATAATACGAAATTTGGTTATGGCACAAACGAATGGGACATATAAATTTCAAAAATTTGGTCAGGATCATCAAGAAGGAAGCAGTAAGAGAAATTCCTAAAATTCCAAAACCCACCAATACGATATGTGAATCTTGTTAGCACGACAAGCAGACAAAAGTTGAGTTCAAGAAAAAAGAACACTTTGCATCACTTCCATTGGAATTAGTACATATTGATTTATGTGGTCCTATGAGAACAAAAGGTTTAGATGGAGAATTATATTTTGTGTAATGATAAATGATTACACCAGAATGGCAACCGTCAACTTCTTAAAGAAAAATACCGAGGCATTTGAATGTTTTAGAATCCACAAGGAATTGGTCGAAAATGAAACTTATTTGAAGATCAAAATTATGAGAACAGGTAATGGCGGAGAATTCACTTCCAAGGTATTTCAACAGTACTGTGAAGAAAATGGAATAAAAAGGCAATTCTCAACATAAAAAAACACAACAACAAAATGAAATTGCTGAAAGAAAAATAAGAACTGTATAGGAAATGGGCAGAACAATGTTAAATGAATAAAAATTAGATATTAAATTCTAGGTTCAAGCAATGGATACAATTGAATTCATTATAAATAGAGGTTTGCGAAGGAACAATTTTAACATGACTCCATACAAATTTTGGAAGGGAAGACCGGCTAACGTCAAATACTTTAAAATATTTGGAAGCAAATGCTACATCAAAAGAGAAGATAAAAAATTGGGCAAGTTCGATTCCCGTGTTGATGAAGGTAGTTTCTTTGGTTATTCACACAAAAGGAAGGCTTATAGATGCTACAATCTGAGGCAAAAAAAAAAATGGAAAGTACAAATTTCACTTTTGATGAAGATTGTGTTACAAAGGATGACGATGAGATTCTCCCTTCAAGAAAATATGAGGGATATAAGGGAGAATCTGTGAAGGATGAAAAAGAAGCTCCAGAAAATGACCAATAAAATAAGAAAAAAACAATCAACCAAGAGGAAATAAGAAATGATCACCACGATGTACAAGAAAATTATCCAAAATATTTAAAACAATGGTGTCTAAAGAATCATCCATCAAATCAAATCATCGAAAACATAAATGAAGGAATTGGAACCAGAAGAAGTCGACATCTTCGTTCATCACAACAAGCCCACCTTGATTTTTTAGCAATTTTTGAGCCTAGAAAATTTGAGGAAGCTAATCAAGATGAACACTGGGTAGCAGTTATGAATGAGGAATTGGATCAAATTGAGAAGAACGATACTTGGGAATTGGTTCCATCATAAAAGGATAAAAGTGTTATTGGAACTAAATGGGTCTTCAGAAAAAAATTGAATGAGGATGGACATGTTACCAAGAATAAGGAAAGATTAGTCAGCAAAGGATATTTACAAGTTGAAGGAATTGATTTTGAAGAAATATTTTCTCCTATTGCCAGAATGGAAGCTATAACAATGTTTCTCACTTATGCTCGCTTATGCATGCTCGATAAAAATCAAGGTCTACCAAATGGATGTTAAGTCAACCTTTCTAAATGGTGAATTGGAAGAATAAGTTTACATTGAACAACCCGAAGGTTTTCTACTCTCTAAAAAGGAAGACTATGTCTGCAGATTAAAGAAGGTACTATATGGTCTCAAGCAAGCTCCTAGAGCTTGGCATGCTCGTCTTGATGGATATCTACATCAACAAGGATTCAAGAAAGGAAGCACCGACAACAATCTCTATGTGAAAGTGGATCAAGATAACCTAACAATTATCGAGGTATATATAGACATTATAATTTTTGGAAACAATGATGACAGATTAAGTAAAACATTTGCCACAAATATGCAAAGTGAGTTTGAAATGTCCCTACTTGGCGAGCTGACATATTTTTTAGGGCTTCAGATATCTCAGTAGGATAAAGGAATATTTATATATCAAACCAATTACATCAAGGAAATGCTCGAGAAATTAAAGATGGAAGATTGCAAGCGTGTCCTTACCCCAATGGTAACAGGTTGCAAGTTAAGGTTAGGTGATTCGTTAAAGGATGTGGACCAGAGGTTGTATAGATATATGATTGGTAGTCTTCTATATGTGACAACTTCTCAGCCAGACGTAATGTTATGAAACCAGCTCCAAAAATAGAAGAAAAGAGAGATCAACACCTTATAAATAAGCCACTTCGAGGGGGAAATGTCCTTTACATTACATAAATGAATAATTCTTAGATGATACAAATGAAAAAACCTCCTTCTATATATAGGGGTCCATGGAGTCACAACATAATCCTAGCCGACCTAACAATAATAATGTAAGGGCACAACAATAATAATAATAATATTGGGGTTACAGGGGTACAACAATAACAATAAGGGGGCTACACTAACAACAATAAGGGACTACACTAGTAATATAGGGACCTAACATGCCCTTATCCTTCAAAAAAGTGTTGTCCTCAATGCTTGAGTAGCTCTGGATGCTTCTGTATAAAATTCTCATACTCCCATGTAGAATATTCAGTGGGTAAGTTCTTCCACTTGATGAGATACTCTGAAATTGATCTATTTCGTAGCTGTCTAGTTCTTGTTTCTGTGACTGCTTCAGGTTCCAACATTATTTTTCCTTCCTCATCAATTTTTGGAAATATTGTTTGAATTGGAAGTTTGTCACCTATAGCCTTCTTTAAGCATGAAACATGGAAAACTGGACGCACTCGTGAAGAAGAAAGAAGCTCCAATTTGTATTCCATAGTACCAATATTTTGCAACACCTTGTAAGTACCATAGTATTTTGGCGATAATTTATTATCCTTATTAGCTTGCTTGAGGGAAATTTGTTTGTGTGGTTGTAGCCATAAAAATACACAGTCTCCTACATCAAAACTTCTCTTGCTGTGATGTTGATATGCCTGTTGTTTCATTTAATTTTGTGCCAAATTTAGGTTATCCTTTAAGAGTTGGAGAACTTCTTGTTGATGCTCGATGTGATCTTCCACTACTTGAACCTTAGAATTTTCTCTTAAAGATGATGTGATGAACGGTGGATGATATCCATTAAGTGGCTTAAATGGGGTCATTTTCACTGCAGTATGGAAGGAAGTGTTATACCACCATTCAGCGAGAAGTAACCACTTGACCCATTATGTTTGTTTATCATATACAAAACAACAAAGATATCCTTCCAAACATTTATTCACTATCTCAGTTTGACCATCAGATTGAGGATGATAAGATGAGCTATGAGCTAGTTGAGTACCCAAACAAGAAAATAATTTCGTCCAAAAATTTCTAGTAAAAATGGGATCTCTGTTGGTTACAATAATATTTGGGTTTCCATATAGCTTTTGAATTGTTTCCATAAATGCAGTAGCAATTGTACGTGCTTTAAATGGATGAGATAATCCACAAAAGTGTGCATACTTGGTAAGTCTATCAACTACCACCATGATGACAACCTTTCCTTCAGAATTAGGTAAACCTGTGATAAAATCCACTGAAATATCCTCCCAACATTGACTTGGAATGGATAAAGGCTGTAGAATACCTGAGGTCTTAATTGTCTCAACTTTATTTCGCTGGAAAACCAAATATTCCACCAAAAACTTTTGAATATCAGATTTAAGGCCATCCCAAAAAAAAATTCTTTCTTCACCCTGTGGTATGTTAAAAATCCTGAGTGTCCTCCTAAAGGAGAAGTGTGAAATAACAAAATAATATTTTGTTTTAGTTGGGAATTATTACAAAGATATAAGCCATCTTTGTACCATAAGGAATCTTTCTTCCAACTAAATGTATCAGATGTACTAGGATCTTGCTGCAACTTTTGAATGAGTGTCCACACTTCTTCATCCTTCTTCCATTAATGCCTTGCTTCGCTTATCCAATATGGTTGGATAATATAAATGGCACAAATCAATGCTTCCACCTATTTATCCTTTCTTAAGAGTGCATCTGCAACAACATTTAGCTTCCATTTTTTGTAGATGATTTCAAAGTCATAACCCAACATCTTTGTGACCCATTTTTGCTGCTCTTCTGAATATATTATTTGTTCCAAAAATTGTTTAAGACTATCATGATCAGTTTTTTCCAACATTTCCTTCCCATAAATATCTTTCTGTGAATAATTTCCTTTTATTAGACGACTTTCAAAAGCAATGGGTCTTCCTTCTTGCATTAAAACAACACCAGTTCCATTTCCCGAGGCATCACATTCCACATTAAAGGTTTTTTTTAAGTCTAGCATAGCTAATACCGGTGCTAGGCACATTTCCTCATTAAGATGTTCAAAGGCCTTAGTTGCTTCAGGAGTCCATGAAAATACATCTTTCTTCAATAATGTTGTTAGAGTTGATGCTAGTCTCCCATAATTCTTAACAAACTTGCGATAATGCCTTGTTAACCCGAGAAATCCTCACAACTGCTTTATGGTTGTGGGGACTTTCCATTCCTTAATGGATTTAATTTTTTTAGGGTCTACCTTAACACCGTTGTGAGATACAATATGACCCAGATATTCCACCTCTTGTACTCCAAAGAAACATTTGGATGTTTTTTCATATAATTGTTTCTCCTCCAATAGTTTGAGCACCCTATCAACATGTTGAACATGATCCTTCCAAGACATGCTGTAGATTAATATATCATCAAAAAATACTAGCACATATTTTCTAAGGAAGGGATTGAAAATGGAATTCATCAACCCTTGAAATATATAAGGTGCATTGGTAAGGCCAAAAGGCATGACCAAAAATTCATAATGACCCTCATGAGTTCAAAATGATGTTTTCAGAATATCTTCATTCTTCATTCTAATTTGGTGATATCCTGAATGGAGATCCAACTTGGTAAAATAAATTGCTCCATGTAATTCATCAATCACAAGAATGGGAAATTCATCTTTATTAGTGAGCTTATTGATCTCCATATAATCCTAGCACATGTGCCATGATCCATCCTTCTTGTGCACCAATACTACTGGAGTAGAGAAATAACTTTGACTAGGTTGAATTATACCAACCTCTAGCATTTCTGAAATCATACGTTCAATTTCACTCTTTTGGACATAAGGATATCTATAAGGCCTGATGTTTGGAGGAACACTTCTTGGAATAAAATGAATAGGATGATCATGATCACGAATAGGTGGGAGTCCTTTGGGAGTTTCAAACACTTTGGAATGATTGTTCAAGAATTTTTGGAGATACGGAGAAATAGATGATTTAGATGTTGGAACTTCTAGTGAGCATAATTATGCAATTACGCCTTGTTGTTATTTATTTAGAATATTTTTCATGACATTAGAGCTTATTATATTTCCTGGCTTCCTTGCGATACCTCGTAATTCGACTTCCTTTCCTTTCGAAATTTTTTTCAAGAAAAGTTCTTGAAAATTAAAAGATATCGTCCCCAAATATTGTAATCATTGTACTCCTAGTACAACATCAACACCTCCCATTGGATTGGAAAGCATTGGACTATTCAATACATATTCCCCCATGGTTAGTTTGATATTATGGCATTTTCCAGAGAAATTTATAGTTCCTCCATTTGCAACCATCACTTGACATTTTGGTGCCAGGTATAGGAAACAGTTTAATTCCTTGACTACCTTACAATGAATAAAATTATGGGTAATACCCGAATCAATCAACACTAGTACCTTTTTCTTCTTTATATGTCCTTCTATCTTGAGAGTTTGAGGAGTGGTAATTCCTACCAATGCATTACACGATATGGTCGGACTCATTTATTCTTCTTCCAGGGTTGGTTCCTAGTGTATATCCTCTTCTTTTGAAGTTTCTTGTTCATTTTATTTCTCCTCTTCACAATCTATGTAAAATAATTTCTTCTCAGCACACTTATGACCTTTAGTGTATTTGCTATCATAGCTATAGCAAAAGCCATTTTTCTCCTTTTTCTTCCAATTGTTGTAGTGTCAACCTTATAGGTTGTGGAAATATAGAAGTAGCAACACTTCCATCTTTATAAATGTGAGTGGTAGGCTTCCTTGTCGCCATAATTTTACATTCAATTTTTCTTGCCAACCTAAATGCCTTCTCCAATGAATCAGGTTCCCAAAGGCGAACCTCATGTTGGATGTTATCCTTTAAATTCCCTATGAAGACATCAATCCTGTGTTCCTTTGGAATATAGTTACCCTTATATTCATTTTTTGGAAGTCCTTAATGTGCTCCACCACTGAACCCTTTTGTTTGAGATTTATTAATTGGCTAAAGAAGGCATTTCTCTTTGTATCCTCATAGTGTGCTGTCATTTCCTCCGTAAAAATTGACCAAGTGACAATTTTTTATGGGAGAAAAGCCATTGATACCATAAAAATGTATTTTTTCTAAATGTAAAGTTGCAATGTGTACCTTTTGAGTGTTTTTCACATTATTGAGATCAAAATATTGCTCCATCTTTAGCATCCATGTTACGGTATCCTTGTCATCAAACTTCCTCATATCCATCTTTGGAATATGGTGGTTCTTACATCCAAAATTATAGTTTATGAAATCACGATTAACATTTATTTTTTTCTCATCAAGAGTTTCCTCTAATATATTTTCGCCATTAGGAAACATTTCTTGTATCAACTTTGTCAAACTTTCCATGTCTGCTTTTAGATCATTCTTCATGTTTTCCATGTTGTCTTTCATGTCATCCATCTTAGCTTCCATGCCATCTTCCATGCAATCCATCTTAGCTTCTATGTCATTCTTCAAACCATACATCTTAGCTTCCATGCCTTTCTTTAAACCATCCATCTTAGCTTCCACATCTTTCTTCAAATCTTGCATTTCATTTTTTGTTGCTCTTTGCGAGAGCAAAATTTGGTGCACTTGCTCTTGTAATTTTGATATGTCATGTTGCACTTATTCATATTCATGAGTCATAGTAGAGCCTTCTGAAGGATTAACGGGTGTTGAATTCTTTTTAGGGGGCATTTTATAACCTAATACTGATATCTATTCTACAATATTCCCTTGGAATCAATTGAAACTGATTTTTCGAACAAGACTTATGCAAAAGAATACACACCTTTTTCTTGCTTTTGAGGTGCTCAATATTGAAACTGAATTATCTCTGTGATTTCAGATCTTCAATATCTAAAATTTGGTCATATAGTAGTCCTCTGAATATTCTTTCGAATGCCATAGGTATGACCTGATTTGGATTCTTCAAGGCAAATTTATTCCCAATCTCCCACAATGACCTAATTATGGACTGGTTCAGTAGAGCGAACTTGTACGACGTGCCACTTGTCACTGTTTCCTCCTTTAGCTCTGAAATTGATACAAAGGAAACTAAAGTCCATGTACTTATGGAAATTTTTTACAGAATTCTAATCTGATGCTCAGAGAGATATTTATGACGATTTTCCCATGGTCACCTCTTTGAGATGAAATTCGGGAGCCTGAAAAAACCCTAACTTCCACAGATCATATCTCCGAAAATATTGCGAACCAAGATATGAAATTTTTACACGAAGTTACTTAGGATTTCAGCTTCGCGTGAAACAAATTTAAGCTTCTGAACCTTCGTAGAAAAAAAATTATAGTGAAAATTCCACGATGACCTGTTTGGAGTAGCGAAACCCTAGAATCCAAATCTCTGAGACCAAATGTTATGAAACCAGCTCCAAAAATAGAAGAAAAGAGAGATCAACGCCTTAGAAATAAGCCACTTTGAGTGGGAAACCTCCTTTACATTATATAAATGAACAATTCTTGGATGATACAAATGAAAAAACCTCCTTCTATATATAGGAGTCCATGGGGTCACAATATAATCCTAGTCGACCTAACAATAATAATGTAAGGGCACAATAATAACAACATTGGGGTTATAGGGGTGCAAAAATAACAATAAGGGGGATACACTAACAACAATAAGGGACTACACTAGTAATATAAGGACCTAACACATAATGCACGCAGTTGGAAAAGTAGCAAGATTCCAAGCAACACCAAAAGAATCTCATATTATGCCATCCAAATAATTCTCCAATATCTTAAGGGAACAACATAATATGGTTTATGGTATCCCAAAAGAAATAATCTAGTTATCCAAGCTTATATAGATGTAGATTGGGCAGGAAGTGTTGATGATCAGAAGAGTACCATTGGAGCATCATTTATCTATGTGGTTGCCTTGTTTTATGGTTAAATAAAAAGCAGTCTTCAATCTCGTTATCCAAAACAGAAGAATAATATATCACGACAACTGCTTGTTGTACTCAAGTTATCTGGATGAAGCAAAATTTTCAAGATATTCAAGTCAAGTTTGATGAAACTATTCCCATATTCTGTGATAACACCGGTTCCATCAGTATCTCCAAGAATTCTATGATGCATTCCAAAACAAAGCACATTCCGATCAAATGTATTGGCACAAAGAAACAAATTGTTGACATATTTACCAAACCATTACCTCGTGAAGCATTTGAGTATCTTTTCCTAAACCTTGGGATTCTCCCAAGTTCTCATTATACTCTTTCTATTATCTAACTAAGTAAAAAAAAGGGATTTGAGGTGTGTACAAGTCCGTAGGATGACATTTGTTAGGGTGAGTTACCCTTTTCCATTGATGACAAAGGGGGAGAGAATGCTATAGGAAGAGGTGTCATGATTGCAGGGGGAGTACTTGTGTTGCCATCAATGCCAAAGAGGGATATTGTTGATCAACGTTTGTCATTGATGTCAACCCAAGCAACACCAGAGGATACCCAAATCTTGCATGGGAGTTTTGACTTAAAAAATTTCCCTATTCCGAGTCAAGGATATTTTGATTGGTTTCTACTTGTTGAGATGTTTGTGTTGATATATGGCATGCCACGTAATTCTTCACGGTTTGAGAGATATTCGTGTTTGAAGTTAGTAACCCCAGTTAGTGGGCTAAATCCCCATGGGGTTGTAGCACGAAACTAATCATTGGTTGTGGTAATTGAATATTCAATAATTATTAATTTTTTAAACTTTTAAAATCCCTCCAATGTTCACTTGTTGAATACCCACTCAATCTAAGCATTTATATAAATTGTGGCCCTCATATCCTCCTGATGCAAGGATTTCACTACTTAAACAGGACATCGTGGAATTATTTCTATAATTTTTTTTTTGTGAAGCTTCAGATGCTGAAAAAAAATAAAAAAACCCATTTGAATCAAAATCCTGATGAAGATCGTAACAAAATTTCAGATATTGGTTTGCTATATTTTCGGAGATATGATATGAGGAATTTAGGGTTTTTGCAGGCTCCCGAATTTCATGTGAAACAAGTGACCTTGGGAAAATCATTATAACTTTCTCTCTAACCATTGGATTCAAATTTTGTAAAAAGTGACAGAAAGAGGATGGATTGTAGTTTATTGGATATCATTTTTAGGACCAAAGGTTGAAACAATGACACTTGGAACTTCGTAAAAGTTCGCTCTACTGAACTAGTCTATAATCAGGTCATCGTAGGATATTGAACATAACTATTTCTTGAAGAATCTAATATTGATCAGAACTACGTGGTTGGAAAGAGGACCCATAGGTCTACCACAAGACTAAATTTCAGACCTTGGAGATTTGAAATTACACAGATACAACATATTCAATATTGAGCTTCTATAAGTCAAGAAAAAATATGCAGTCAAGGATCACTGCAGTAAGGACAGCACATCAACAATCCAGGGTAAGTATGCTACAAAAAGGTATGTATGATTAGTGTTTGAATTTTAATTTGAATATCATATCCGACATGTGTTTTTGTAGGACAATGTGAGTATCTTGTATGTATGTTTGATTGGGTTTTGTTCATAAATGTTGAACGTATTTACATTTGAATTTTGAATATTTCTTTGACATATGGTTTGCAGGACAACGTAAGTGTTTTTTTTGTATATTGGTTTGGGTCTTGTTAATTAATGCATGTGAAGGAAGGAGGACATAATAGGACAACTCAGACACATACTAGAAGGACAATGCAATTTCAAACTACCATTACTTGAAGCAAGCACAACAATACCTCATCAACTACTACTGTTCAAAGAATCAATGTGAAGTCAAGTATCAAGTCATGTCAAAAGTCAGTATTGTAAAATCATCATTGCAAAGTTGTAAGAGAGTCATTATTGTAAAAGAGTCAACCTGCCTAGAGTTGGAGAGGCATTGTTGGGAGGTATAAGTGTCATTGTTGGATAGTGTTATGGTTGGGTTGCAGGTCATAGTGTGATTGGGTGATTGGTCTAGTCAAGAAAATTATTGTGAATCATATTGTATCGTGGATCATTTTCCTTGGTATGGGAGTCCACACTCTTGTATTATTTATGATCATTATTGGGTGGCAGGGAGGTGCTAGGTTGGTGCATTAAGTTACCTACAGATTGGAGCCTGTGAAAAATTCAGGGTGGTAGGTCAGTCTAAGATGTTGGGGCATACATTCAGTTGATTACTGAAGAAACCAGGGTGTTGGGGCATCCTTCCAGTGGGAGCTGTAGAAGAATACTTTTCTAAAATTCTAGGAATTTGTACCTTTCATTTCAGTTGGGGTTGAAGATTAAATAATTTATTATAAAAGCATTCGATGGTTTTTAACCAGAGGGGGTTTTCCACCTAAAATTCATGTGCCTATTGCGTTCTACTATTTACTATTGTTACTGGATAAGAATCAAGAATAATTGAATATTAACTAATGCTCTGAAAATATTTAAAAGTGCTAATTGATAAGAAATACTACATCACCCCTCCATCTCAGTATTTCCAACAATTGGAATCAGATCTTGGTTCCTTCAATAATAGTCTAACAACTCGAAGGAGATCTAAAATCCCTCCAACGCTCACTTGTTGAAGACCATCTCAACCTAAGAATTTATATAAGTTGTGACCCTCATATCCTCCTAATGCAAGTATTTCGCTACTTAAAAGAAGTCATTGTGGCATTATCACTATAACCTTTTTTTTTTTTCCTGCGAAGTTTCAAATGCTGAAAAAAAACCCATTTGAGACGAAATCTCGATGAAGCCGGTGATCGAATTTTAGATATTGATTTGCTATATTTTCCGAGATATGATATGAGGAAATTAAGGTTTTTGCAGGCTCCCGAATTTCATGTCAAACAAGTGACCTTGGGGAAATCATCATAACTTTCTATCTGAGCATTGGATTAACATTTTGTAAAAAGTGAAAGAAAGAGGACAGATTGTAGTTTGTTTCATATCGTTTTCATGACCAAATGGTGAAACAGTGACATGTTGAGATTGCAACAAGATGATGAGCTTAGTGGAAAGAAGTTGCCTTCACTAAGTGGGCCCGCAAGCTATTTTTGGCGCAAAGTCTATTTTTAGACATATGGATCACGTTCTATGAGTTGCAGGATGCTATTTTTGGATGGTTGGTCAAGTCAGAAAAAATAGATGGACTTCTATTTTTAGACATATTGGGCGGAATCTATTTTTAGATTGCCAGTCTAAAAATAGATATGTCGAATATTATTAGCTCTTAATAATATTTGAACTATAAACATTATCTTATTCTCTTGGAGCACTTCAGTTAAGTGCACAGATGTGGCACAGAAGCTGACAGAAGGAATTACGCTATTCCTGAGGGTTAAGTGGAGCTATTGCATGGATACTTCAGTTAGAAATCATGTGAGAGAGTTTGGTGGAGTTGATTGAGGAGTTAATGGAGTTGTGTTCAGTTTAACTAATCTAAACATAGTTGAGCTATTTGTATATAGTTTAACTGATTGATACAATTAGTGAAGAGTGGTGTGAATTCATTATTAATTAATTCACTAATTATAAACTCATTAATCAACTAAAGAATACATCAGTTAACTTCAGTGCATGGACAGTTTTAGTGGAGACCAGTGCAGAGATAGGTGAAAGAGCAGTGTGACTATCAGTTGTGACTATACAATTGCATGTTTTCAACAACCAGTGATTGGAGAAGCCAATGAGGATTGCGCAGTACAAGCCAAGTGGTTCGAAGTTATTTATGAGCCATTCTACAACATTGATTATGCAATATAGGTTGGCTATCAGGTGGAGAGATTGGAGCATGTGTTTTGCTAGATCTAGCTTGATTAGTGTGTAGCAATTGGAGGTTGTGCTGAGAGCTTGTGAGGAGCTTTGTACAATGATTTTTACATGATCTCTATGACATATAATATACAAATAGTTGGGGGTTTTTAGCTTTAAGCTTTCCCATGAAATACTGTGTTCATATGTGTGAATGTTTATGGTTTTAATGTGCGCATGCAATTGATTTTATTTCCACATGTAATGATCAACGGTAGAAGAGATTCTGTATTATGCATGAAGTTAAAATAGTGTGTGATCAGGAGAATATCAGTGAATAATATATCAGTTATTCAAATTTTCTACATGGTATCAGAGCGATATTGATCATTGGAGCAATTGCGAAACATTGAAGCGGTTGAGTTTTGTGCTGGTGGAATTCGAATTTGCAGCAGTGTTTTCTTGGTGTCGAACTTGAGATGTATTTCAACGGATTGCGATTGGAGTATGCCCATGAGGGCAGCTCGAATTATATTGCATGGAAGGAAAGGATGGAGGCAGTGCTGGATGACAATGGGTTGAAGGAGTTCATAGATGCAGAAATTCCAAAACCTACTTCTAGTGATGCTGCCGTACTTGACGCATGGCAAAAGAAGACAAAAAAGTGTCGAAGGATTCTGTTGGAAGGTGTGAAGGATCACATAGTGTCCAGCCTTCATGGTAAGGATTATCCATTCTTGATGTGGAAAGATTTGACAGATTTATTTCAAAGCAAGAGCAACCAGAGGAAGTTGGCACTCAAGGATAAACTCAGGAACATAAAAATGGAGAAAGGCGACCGTATGCCCAAGTACCTCATGAAGTTCATCCAATGTAGGGATGAGCTAGGAAGTGTGGGGGTTACTGTTGATGACGAGAAATTGGTGAGCCTGGCTCTCCTTGGGCTTCCGAAGAGTTGGCATTCCTATCAGGACTCTGCCAATGGTTGGGAGAAATTGCCAAGATGGGAGCGACTTTGGTCAGATCTTGTGCAAGAGGAGATAAGGCGAAGTACCAGGGATGGATCTTCATCAAAGAACTCAGATGAAGAAAATTGCGCTTTGGCTGCCAAAGCAAAGAAGGGGAAGAGAAAGAAGCATGCTTCTCAATCCGGTGCGAAAGGCAAGAAGCAGGACATGTCCAAGGTGAAGTGCTTTCACTATCACCAACACGGACATTATGCCACTAGTTGTCCACAGAAGAAGAAAAATAAGCAGGTTGCTGGATCTGTAGTTGGAGAGGCCTTGGCCTCTCATTTTGAGCTGGATTTTTCATTGATTGCATGCTTGGTCTCAAGTGTGATGGGTTCAGTGTGGTTTCTTGACAGTGGTGCATATTTTCACATGACAGGAGATCGAGATTTGTTTACTGATCTGGAAGAGAAAGATCTTGGAGTGCACATCGAGATGGGCGATGATGGTAGATACAGTGCGACCAGTATCGGTACCATTTCCTTTGAGAGGGAGTCTGGTAAACCCTTCGTATTGAAGGAAGTGATGCATGTTCCAGGATTGAAGAAGAATCTGATCTCGGTGGCCATGTTAGAAGACAAGGGATATGATGCTGTCTTTAGCGAGGGAAAGGCTTTCCTGCGTAGTAAGGCAACTGGTGAGACCCGAAGGATAGGGGTTCGAGTTAAGAAACTTTATCAATTGAAGGTAGATGGTTGCGCAGAAATGGCAGGAAAGGTATAAGGAGTGGTGAGCCGGGATGATGGTGAGTTGTGGCACCAGAGATTGGGTCACCTTCACCATGGAGCTTTGAAGATACTACAAAAGATTTCTACTGGGCTTCCTATGGGTACTCTTGTGCAGTCAGATCAGTGCAAGGGATGTGCCTTGGGAAAATTTGTGATAGCCACCTTTCACGAGAAGGATAGTCCTGCCACGACGATCCTTGAGAGAATTCACACAGACGTGTGTGGACCTTTATCAGTAGCTTCGACAGCAAAGCACAGGTACTATGTGATATTTGTTGATGATTTTTCTCGTAAGTGCTGGATCTTCTTCATGCAGAAGAAGAGCGAGACATACTCAACGTTCTGTGAGTTCAAGGCACTGGTTGAGAAAGAATCAGGGAAGCAGGTGAAGGCTCTTAGGAGCGACAATGGTGGTGAATTCATCTCTGGAGAATTCAAGGACTTTTGTAGCGCAGAAGGAATTCGAAGAGAGGTCATAGCACCTCATAACCCACTATAGAAATTTGAATAATAACTGAATTATTCACCGAGATTATCCTGATTATACACTATTTAAGCTTCATGCATAATACATAACCTCTTCTACAATTGATCATCAATATGCGGAAATAGAAAGCAGCCGCATGCGCTCATTAAAACATAATCAAGTACACATATCAACACAGTATGTAATGGGGAAAGAAATAGCTGAAAACAACCAACTATCTGTATATTATAATGATAGAGAACATGTAACAATACATAGCACAATACTCCTCACAAGTACTCAGTACTATCTCCAAAAAGTTACACACAAACTAACTGAGATTTGAACAAGTCATGGGTTCAAATCTTTTCCACAAGTCTGCCTGCCTCTACTGCGCAATCCAAGTTGATTAATGATGAGATCCAAGTTCGAATCCCACTAGCTCCAACTGTGCAATCCTCATTGGTAATCTCCATCAATGTGTGTGCAAATCTCATGCACAGCCTATAGTCACAACTGATAGTAGACTCACCCTTTCACCCACCTCTAACACTGGTCTCCACTGAACTGTCCATGCATTGCAGTTAACTGATGTGTTATTTAGTTGATTTATGAGTTAATAATTAGTGAATTAATTAATAATTAATTCACACTACTCATCACTAGTGTATTTTTCAGTTAGACTAAATACAACTAGTTCAACTAAGTTAAACATAACACAACTCCACCAACTGTCTCATCAACTCCACCAAACTTTGCCACATGAGTTCTAACTGAAGTCAACCATGCAATAGCTCAACTAACCCTTAGGAAAATCGTATTTCCTTCTGTCAGCTGCATGTGCCACATCCAAGCATCAAACTGAAGTGCTCCAAGAGGATAAGATAATGTTTATAGTCTAAATATTATTAAGGGTTAATAATATTTGACTGCTCTATTTTTAGCCCGGCAGTCTAAAAATAGAAACCGCCCAATGTCTAAAAATAGAGGTCCATCTATTTTTACCAACTCGACCAATCATCCATAAATAGCATCCTGCAACTCATAGACCATGATCCATATGTCTAAAAATAGACATAGTCTAAAAAATAGACTTTGCGCCAAAAATAGCCTGCGGGCCCACTTAGTGAAGGCGACTTCATTTCACTAAGCTCCATCATCTTGTTGCATTTTCAACACTCCCTCTCAACAAGATATGGATTATCTGCAACCCCTATCCTGCCTCTGTGGTATTCGAATTTTCTCCTGGTGAGCGCCTTCGTCAAGATATCAGCATCCCGATCCTCCGTGGGAATGTATGAAAGTAACATGATTCTCCGCTGCACACAATCTCTGATATGATGGTACCTGATGTCGATGTGTTTGGATCTATCATGAAATACTAGATTAGCCAAGAGTTTAATGCAACTCTGGTTATCACAATAAATCACAGTAGGCTCCAAGTGTGACCCGAACAACCCAACCATAATCTTCCTCATCCATATGGCCTCGCATGCAGCCAAGCTTGCTGCCATATACTCAGCCTCTGCTGAACTGAGTGCCACGGATCTCTGCTTCCTGCTGTACCAAGAAACTGCTGTCGACCCGATACTGAAGATCCCTCCAGATGTGCTCTTTCTTTCCATTGGGATCCCTACCCAATCTGCATCCGTGAAGCCGCACAGCTTCACCTCATCCTCCTGTCTGTACCACAAGCCATATCCCGATGTGCCTCTAAGATAATGCAATACATGCTTGCCTGCCTTCCAGAAGAGCTTGGTAGGCTTAACCATAGCTTGTGAAAGCTGGTTAACAGCATAGCATATATCGGGTAGTGTATTGAATAGATACATAAGCGACCCCACCAACCGTCGATAGACAGTGGCATCCACTACCTCCGCTGAAGTAGCATCCTCCTTCCTCCAACCACCAGGAAGAGGAGTGTCAACAGGCTTGCAGCCTTGCATGTTGAACCTCTCCAGAATCTCCCGGGCATACTTGCCCTGAGAAACAAACAGTCCTCCGCTGCGCTGCCAAATCTCCAATCCCAGGAAATAATGAAGAATGCCCAAGTCCTTCATCTCAAACTCTCGTGCAAGATCCTCCTTGCATGAAAGTATCAACTGCTCATCGCCAGTCAAAATCAGATCATCTACATACAGTACGATGATCAACAGCTTCCCCTCCACCACAATCTGGTACAAGTTAGGATCCGCCTCACTCTTGGAGAATCCAAGTCCGGTGAAATAAATGTCTATCCGTGTGTACCAAGCACGAGGTGCTTGCTTCAGCCCGTACAGTGCTCTCTTGAGTCGGCACACATGCGACTCACTGCTGAAGATCTCGAAACCTTCAGGCTGCTCTATGTACACCTCCTCCTCAATGACTCCGTTGAGGAACGCAATCTTCACATCCATCTGATGGATGTGCCACCCCATCTGCACTGAGAGAGCAAGGATCGTTCGTATGGAAGAGTACCTTGCGACAGGTGCAAAAGTCTCCTCATAATCGATCCCCTCGATCTGTGAGAAGCCACGGGCGACAAATCTCGCCTTGTACTTCTCCACACTCCCGTCAGCCGCCTGCTTCACTTTGTAGATCCATCGCGAACCCACCACTAATTTCCCCTCCGGTCTTGGGACAATCTCCCATGCACTGTTTCTGACGATCGAATCATATTCTTCGATCATGGCATCTACCCATGCGGGTTCCTCCACAGCTTCCTCAAAAGAGGATGGCTCCGTCACGACACATTGACTCACAAGAGCCATGTATCCAGAGTACCGATCCGGTGACTGCCTCTGTCTGCGCTGTGCTGTAGGTGGTCCTACAACCTTCTCTGCATCTCGAGCCAGTTGCTCAGCTTCTGTAGTGCGCATGCACCCTCTGATGGTTGGCGCTGCATGGGTGGTTTCTTCCACCTCCTGAACTTCCTCTTGTGGTTGATCCACATCCAGAAGCTCCTCCTTAGGAACTAACAGCTCCTCATCTGCATGCAAGTGTAGCTCCCTCTCAAGCGAACACTGCATGGCTTTCTCCTCCTGAAACTTGATATCCCGTCGCACAACAGTCTTGCGACTGTCTGACAAATACACCCGATAGTTGTGAGGAGTATCAGTGTACCCCACAAATATTCCAACCTCTGCGGTTGGATCCAGCTTCTTTCTGGCATCCTTCGTCACATGCATGTAGATAGGTGAGCCAAAAATTCTCAGATGAGAAATATCAGGCCTCTTGCCAGAAAACGCCTCCTCCGGTGTACTCATGCCAAGTATCTTGTGAGGACAACGATTCTGCACATACACTGCAGTATTGCATGCCTCAGCCCACAAGTGAAGGGGTAGGCCCTGATCATGCAACATCGCCCGTGCAGCACCCACGATCGTTCTGTTCTTCTGCTCAGCAACCCCATTCTGCTGTGGGTTATGAGGTGCAATGAGCTCTCTCCGAATCCCTTCTGCGCTGCAAAAGTCCTTGAATTCAGCAGAGATGAATTCACCACCATTGTCGCTCCTAAGAGCCTTCACATGCTTCCTCGATTCCTTCTCAACCAGCGCCTTGAACTCACAGAACTTTGAGTATGTCTCGCTCTTCTTCTGCATGAAGAAGATCCAGCACTTCCGAGAAAAATCATCAACAAAGATCACATAGTACCTGTGCTTTGCTCTCGAAGCTACTGAGAAAGGTCCACACACGTCTGTGTGAATTCTCTCAAGGATCGTCGTGGCACAACTATCCTTCTCATGAAAGGTGGCTTTCACAAATTTTCCCAAGGTACACCCCTTGCACTGATCTGACTGCGCAAGAGTGCCCTTAGGAAGCCCAGTAGAAATCTGCTGCAGTATCTTCAAAGCTCCATGGTGAAGGTGGCCCAATCTCCGGTGCCACAGCTCGCCATCATCCCGGCTCACCACTCCTTCCACCTTGCATGCCATTGCTGCGCAGCCATCTACTTGCAACTGATAAAGGTTCTTGATTCGAACCCCTATCTTCCGGGTTTCTCCAGTTGTCTTACTGCGCAGGAAAGCCTTTCCCTCGCTGAAGACAACATCATACCCTTGTCTTCCAACATCGCCATAGAGATCAGATTCTTCTTCAATCCTGGAACATGCATCACTTCCTTCAATATGAAGGGTTTACCAGACTCCCTCTCAAAGGAAATGGTACCGATACCGGTCGCACTGTATCTACCATCATTTCCCATCTCGATGTGCACTCCAAGATCTTTCTCATCCAGATCTGAAAACAGATCTCGATCTCCAGTCATGTGAAAAGATGCACCACTGTACAAGAACCATACTGATCCCATCACACTTGAGACCAAGCATGCGATCAGTGAAAAATATAGCTCAAAATGCGAGGCTAAGGCCTCTCCCGCTGCAGATCCAGCAGCATGCTTATTTTTCTTCTTCTGCGGACAATTTGTGGCATAATGTCCGTGCTGGTGATAGTGAAAGCACTTCACCTTGGACATGTCTTGCTTCTTGCCTTTCGCACCGGAATGAGAAGCTTTCTTGCTCTTCCCCTTCTTTGCTTTGGCAGCCAAAACGCAATTTTCTTCATCAGATGCCTTTGATGAAGGTCCGTCCTTGGTAGTCCGCCTTATCTCCTCTTGCATGAGATCCGACCAAAGTCGCTCCCATCCCGACAATTTCTCCCGACCATTGACAGAGTCCTGATAGGAATGCCAACTCTTTGGAAGACCAAGGAGAGCCAGGTCCACCAATTCCTCCTCATCGATAGTCACCCCCACACTTCCCAGCTCATTCCTGCATTAGGTGAACTTCGTGAGGTACTTGGCGATACTGTCGCCTTTCTCCATCTTAATGTTTTTGAGTTTATCCTTGAGCACCAACTTCCTCTGGTCGCTCTTGCTTTGGAATAGATCTGTCAATGCTTTCCACATCAAGTATGGAGAAGCCTTTCCATGTAGGCTGGATACAATGTGATCCTTCATGCCCTCCAACAGAATCCTTCGACATTTAGCCATCTTCTTTTGCCAAGCTTCAACTTGAGCAGCATCAGTAGGCTTTGGGATCTCAGCATCTATGAAATCCTTCAGCCCGTTATCATCTAATACCGCCTCCATCCGGTCCTTCCATGCAACATAATTCAAACTGCCCTCAAGGGCATATTCCAGTCGCAATCCGTTGAAAGACATTTCAACTCTGGCACCAAGAAAACTACTGCAAATTCGAATTCCAAATTCTGCTGCAAATTCGAATTCCACCAGCTCAAAACTCAACCGCTTCCAATCTGTGAGAACAAATTATTTCTAGCACAGAGATCGACTGTAGGGGCATTTACTGGATATATCACCTTTCAAAGAAAGGATGGATCCAGAGGCTACCTGGCCCGTTATAGACTCTGTCTACCGAAATAATTGTAATCACTGTAATAGATCTGATGATCAATCTCGCTCCGATACCATGTAGAAATTTGAATAATAGCTGAATTATTCACCGAGATTATCCTGATTACACACTATTTAAGCTTCATGCATAATACATAACCTCTTCTACAATTGATCATCAATATGTGGAAATAGAAAGCAGTCGCATGCGCTCATTAAAACATAATCAAGCACACATATCAACACAGTATGTAATGGGGAAAGAAATAGCTGAAAACCCCCAAATATATGTATATTATAATGATAGAGAACATGTAAAAATACATAGCAAAATACTCCTCACAAGTACTCAGTACTATCTACAAAAAGTTACACACAAACTAACTGAGATTTGAACAAGTCATGGGTTCAAATCTCCTCCACAAGTCTGCCTGCCTCTACTGCGCAATCCAAGTTGATTAATGATGAGATCCAAGTTCGAATCCCACTAGCTCCAACTGCACAATCCTCATTGGAAATCTCCATCAATGTGTGTGCAAATCTCATGCACAGCCAATAGTCACAACTGATAGTAGACTCACCCTTTCACCCACCTCTAACACTGGTCTCCACTGAACTGTCCATGCATTGCAGTTAGCTGATGTGTTCTTTAGTTGATTTATGAGTTAATAATTAGTGAATTAATTAATAATTAATTCACACCACTCATCACTAGTGTATTTTTCAGTTAGAATAAATACAACTAGTTCAACTAAGTTAAACCGAACACAACTCCACCAACTGTCTCATCAACTCCACCAAACTCTGCCACATGAGTTATAACTGAAGTCAACCATGCAATAGCTCAACCAAACCCCTAGGAATAGCGTAATTCCTTTGTCAGCTGCATGGGCCACATTCGTAGCTCAAACTGAAGTGCGCCAAGAGAATAAGATAATGTTTATAGTCCAAATATTTTTAAGAGCTAATAATATTTGACTGTTCTATTTTTAGCTCGACAGTCTAAGAATAGAAACCGCCCAATGTCTAAAAATAGAGGTCCATCTATTTTTACCAACTCGACCAATCATCCATAAATAGCATCCTGCAACTCATAGACCATGATCCATATGTCTAAAAATAGACATAGTCTAAAAATATACTTTGCGCCAAAAATAGCCTGCGGGCCCACTTAGTGAAGGCGACTTCATTTCACTAAGCTCCATCATCTTGTTGCATTTTCAACACCCACAATAGAATGGGGTTGCTGAGTGGAAGAATAGAACGATCATGGGTGCTACACGAGCGATGTTTCATGATTAGGGCCTTCCCATACACTTGTGGGCTGAGGCATGCAATACTGCAGTATATGTGTAGAACCGTTGTCCTCACAGGATACTTGGCATGAGTACACCCAAGGAGGCATTTTCTGGTAAGCAGCCTGATATTTCCCATTTGAGGATTTTTGGTTCACCTGTTTACATTCATGTGACAAAGGATGCCAGGAAGAAGCTGGAGCCGATTGCAGAGGTTGGGATATTTTTGGGGTACACTGATACACCCCACAACTATCGTGTGTATTTTCCTGCATACGCCGCAAGAATGTTGCGCGATCGCTAGATATCAAATTTCATGAGGAGAAAGCCATGAAGTGTTCGCTTGAGAGGGAGCCACACTTGCATGTAGATGAGGAGCTATTAGTTCCTAAGGATGAGCCTCAGGATGTGGATCAGCCACAAGAGGATGTTCATGGAGTGGAAGAGACCACTCATGCAGCGCCAACCATCAGAGGGCGGAAGCACACTATAGAAGCTGAGCGACTGGCTCAAGATGCAGAGAAGGTTGTAGGAGCACCTACATCACAGCGCAGACAGAGACAGTCACCATACCGGTATACTAGATACATGGGTCTTATGAGAAAGTGTATCGTAATAGAGCCATCCTCTTTCGAGGAAGCTGTGGAGGATCTCGCATGGGTAGATGCCATGGTGGAAGAGTATGATTCGATTGTCAGAAACAGTGCATGCGAGATTTTCCCAAGGTCGGAAGGGAAATCAGTGGTAGGTTCGAGATGGATCTAAAAAGTGAAGCAAGCATCTGATGGGAGCATCAAGAAGTACAAGGCAATATTTGTTTCCTGGGGCTTCTTACGGATTAAGGGGATAAAATATGAAGAAACCTTTGCACCTGTCACAAGGTATTCTTCCATACGGACCATCCTTGCTCTCTCAATGCAGATGGGTTGCCATATTCATTAGATGGATGTGAAGAGTGCGTTCCTTAATGGAGTCATTGAGGAGGAGGTGTACAGAGAGCAGCCCGAAGGTTTCGAGATCTTCAAGAATGAGTCACATGTAAAGTGTGCTCAAGAGAGCGCTGTATGGGTTGAAACAAGCACCTCATGCTTCTTTGTCTCACGTATAGACAGCTATTTACCGGACTTGGATTCTCCAAGAGTGAGGCGGATCCGAACCTATACCAGATAGTGGTGGAGGGTAAGTTGCTGATCATTGTACTTTATGTATATGATTTGATACTGAACGGTGATGAAAAGTTGATACTCTCATGCAAGGCTGATCTTGCAAAAGATTTTGAGATGAAGGACTCGGGCCTCCTTCATTATTTCCCGGGATTGGAAATTTGGTAGCTTAGTGGTGGACTGTTTGTTTCTCAAGGTAAGTATGCCCGAGAGATACTAGAGAAGTTCAACATGCATGGCTACAAGCCTGTTGATACTCCTCTTCCTGGTGGTTGGAGGAAGGAGGATGCTACTTCAGCGGAGGTAGTGGATGCCACTGTCTATCGACAGTTGGTGGGGTCGCTTATGTATCTGGTCAATACACGACCCGATATATGCTATGCAGTTAACCAGCTTTCGCAAGCTATGGTCAAGCCTACCAAGCTCTTTTGGAAGGCGGGCAAGCATGTATTGCGCTATATCAGAGGCACATCAGGATATGGTCTATGGTACAGACAGTCGATGAGGTGAGGCTATGTGGCTTCAATAGACATGCAGACAAGGTGGAGCCCAACTACGAAAGAGCAATATCCGGAGGGATTTTCATGATCGGTCGACAAAGAAGCCATAGAGCAGAAGCGTATATTCGTGGCACTCAGTTCAGCAGAGGCCGAGTATATGGCAGCGAGTTTGGCTGCATGCGAGGCTATATGGATGAGGAAGATCCCGGTCGGGTTGTTCGGTTCACACTTGGATCCTACTGTGATTTATTGTGATAATTAGATTTGCATCAAACTCTTGGTTAATCCAGTGTTTCATGATAGATCTAAACACATTGACATCCGGTATCATCATATCAGAGATTGTGTGCAGCGGAAGATCATGTTACTTTCATACATTCCCACGGAGGATCAGGATGCTGATATCTTGAGGAAGGTGCTCACCAGGAGCAAATTCGAATACCAGCGTTTATGCGTGATGGGGTGGGTGCGTATAACTTTATCTTGTTGAGAGCGAGTGTTGAGATTGCAACAAGATGAGGAGCTTAGTGGAAAGAAGTCGCCTTCACTAAGTGGGCCCGCAGGGCATTTTTGGCGCAAAGTCTATTTTTAGACTATGTCTATTTTTAGACATATGGATCATGTTCTATGAGTTGCAGGATGCTATTTGTGGATGGTTGGTCAAGTTGGAAAAAATAGATGGAATTCTATTTTTAGACATATTGGGAGGAATCTATTTTTAGATTTCCAGTCTAAAAATAGATATGTCGAATATTATTAGCTCTTAATAATATTTGGACTATAAAAATTATCTTATTCTCTTGGAGCACTTCAGTTAAGTGCACAGATGTGGCACAGGAGCTGACAGAAGGAATTACGCTATTCCTGAGGGTTAAGTGGAGCTATTGCATGGATACTTCAGTTAGAACTCATGTGAGAGATTTTGGTGGAGTTGATTGAGGAGTTAATGGAGTTGTGTTCAGTTTAACTAATCTAAACGTAGTTGAGCTATTTGTATCTAGTTTAACTGATTGATACAATTAGTGAAGAGTGGTGTGAATTAATTATTAATTAATTCACTAATTATAAACTCATTAATAAAATAAATAATACATCATTTAACGAATCAGTGCATGGACAGTTTCAGTGGAGACCAGTGCAGAGATAGGTGAAAGAGCAGTGTGACTATCAGTTGTGACTATACAGTTGCATGTTTGCAACAACCAGTGATTGGAGAATCCAATGAGGATTGCGCAGTACAAGCCAGGTGGTTCAAAGTTATTTATGAGCCATTCTATAGCATTGATTACGCAATAGAGGTTGGCTATCAGGTGGTAGAGATTGGAGCATGTGTTTTTCTAGATCTAGCTTGATTAGTGTGTAGTAATTGGAGGTTGTGCTGAGAGCTTGTGAGGAGCTTTGTACAATGATTGTTACATGATCTCTATGAAATATAATATACATATAGTTGGGGGTTTTTAGCTTTAAGCTTTCCCATGAAATATTGTGTTCATATGTGTGAATGTTTATGGTTTTAATGTGCGAATGCAATTGATTTTATTTCCGCATGTAATGATCAATGGTAGAAGAGATTCTGTATTATGCATGAAGTTAAAATAGTGTGTGATCAGGAGAATCTCAGTGAATAATATATCAGTTATTCAAATTTTCTACATGACATGTGGCACTTCTTCCAAGTTAACTCTGCTGAACCAGTCTATAATCAGGCCATCATAGGAGATTGGGCATAACTATTTCTTGAAGAATCCAATATTGATCAGACCTATGGGATTGGAAAGAGGACTCAAAGGGCTACCACATGATGAAATTTAAGACCTTGGAGATATGAAATTTTGTCTTGTGGTAGTACTTTGAGTCCTCTTTTCAACCCTGTAGGTCTGATCAATATTGGATTCTTCAAGAAATAGTTATGCCCAATCTCCTACGATGACCTGATTATAAGCTGGTTCATTAGAGTGAACTTATACAAACAAAATTTGGTCCTGAAAACAATATGCAACAAACTACAATCTGTCCTCTTTCTATCACTTTTCTACGAAATTTGAATCCAATGCTTAAAGATAAAGTTATGATGATTTTCCCAAGGTCACCTGTTTGACATGAAATTCGGGAGCCTGCAAAAACCCTAAATTACTCAAATCATATCTCCGAAAATATAGAAAACCAATATCTGAAATTCGGTCACAAGCTTCATTAGGATTTCAGCTCAAATTCTTTTTTTTTTTCAGCATTTGAAGCTTCACAAAAAAAAAAAATATAGCGATAATTCCACGATGATCTCTTTTAAGTAGAGAAATCCTTGCATCAGGAGGATATGAGGGTCACAATTTATAGAAATTATTAGGTTAAGAGGGTATTCAACAAGTAAATGTTGGAGGGATTTTGAGGAGTTTAAAAAATTATTAATCATTTAATATTCAATCAGGACAACCAATGGTTAGTGTCATGCTACAACCACATGGGGTTTATCCCACTAACTGGGGTTACTAACTTTAAACACGAATATCTCTCAAACCTTGAAGAATTACGTGGCATGCCATATATCAACGGAAACATATCAACAAGTAGAAACCATCCAAAATATCCTTGAATTTGAATAGAGTAATTTTTCAAGTCAAAATTCACATGCAAAATCAGGGTAGCCCTGGTGCTGCTTGGGTTGACATCAATGACAACCACTGATCAACAAGAAAGAGGGGATGGGCATTAGCCTTGGCCCCCAGTTGTGTCACAACCCACATGACCATGGCAGAAGTTAACGAAGTACCAACAGGTGGCCAACCCAAGCTCCAGGTCACACAAATAACACACATGACTATAGGAAAATGGGGATAGGGCTAGGCACTTAGCCCTAGCCATAGTCACGACCACCATGCATATTCCCATGGTGGAAGGCATAGAGGACAGGGGTAGGGACCAACCCTAACCCCTAGTCATAGGTTACTCCACGAGACCGAGTGAAAACTAGAGAGGATATTGTGGAGTGGGGGAGAGGATTCAGTAACAGCCCCTGGTGCCGTGGTTGCCATGTGGCTGGCGTGGAGCCGAGCCCGACGGGGGTAGAAATTAAGGCCGACCCCTAGTCATGTGGCTAATTTGTAACCAATGACCAAAATTTGGGAGGTAGACCAGTAGGAGCAAGTAGTTAGCCCCATCGCTCGGACACATCACCCTCCATGTGACCTTGCCCCGACGAGGAAGGAGCTAGTGCCAGTGGGGGCGGATTGTTGGCCTGAGTCCCTGGCCTTATGGGCGCCCATGTGGCCCTAGTTTTTCACTCAAGGATTTATTGAAAAAATTAAGGAAGCAATAAAATGCACCAATGTCGGGTGAAATTGTTGCCTCCCGAACTATTTAAAGGGTGAAAATGTCATAAAATTAGTAGGTTCTGTCAAATTGAGGGACGAATATCATAAGTTGTTTAAGGAGGCATAATTTGATCAATTTTTGGTGTTTTTGATCCCAAGAAGAGGATAGATTTAAGATTTGAGGAGCTTGCTCAATAGATTTAAGATTTGATTGAAGTTGCGGATATGGAGTTGGAACCGGAAACGGAGGATGAAGATGTTGACCTGATGCCAAGGACACCACAGGTCACCTTTCAGGCTCCACCACCTCCAACAGTAGAGTTGGCCCCGAGTGAGGAAGGGGACATAATGCCTCATGGTGATGAGCTGGTAATGGATGTGTACAATCTGTCATATGATGAACTTGAGAAGAGGATTTTACAAGCACAGAGAAAACTTTTTTCGAATGATCATGCATCACCTGCATTCGATGGAGAGAAGGTGATAGTGGTGGGCACCAATAGGAATCAAAATGATATTTTCGAAGTCAACTTGGCCTTCGTAGGTGCAACGAGATCAAACACTCAGTATTTGATGAGCGAGAATAAGTAGTTGGTATAGAATACATGTTTCCCGAAAAGAGATAGAACAACTCCGCGCAGTAGCACAAAATGCAGCTTCCACATAGGTCTATTTGGAGGAAATGAGAGCAAAAATACTTGCTAAAGTATCAACAATTGGAGAGACTATGCGGGACCTCTATGAGAAGCTCATGAATGTACATAAGGTATTTATCCGCTTACATGGCTTGCAATGAAAAAGCAAAGATTTTGTCAAGACCCTTAAGAATGTGCAAGCTGCCATCACCGCCATGCAAGAATGGACTATGCAATACAGGGAGGCACCACTTACCTTAGTGAAGAAAATGAAGCCTTAAGCAGAGCTAGAGAAAGAGAGAGTTCAGATGTTGATCCAGAACAAAAAGAAGCTTGCCTCTTTCACTGGAAGTATTCAAGCCTCATATATACAAATATATAATAGTTTGGATTTCATGGTGATAACCCACAAGATCCCATAAGTTGAATCACTCACCGAAGCTAAGCACAAACATCAAGACATGAAGGATATCAATGACTAATTGGAGAAGCTAAAACAAATCACCACCGAGGAGGAATTGGAGTTGAGTAAATAGAACATGCATAACTACATAGGTGGTCCAGTCTAGATTAGAACAATGTTGCGTCTGCTTGAGAAAGAAGTTGAGACTTGTTCCAAATCATTTTACCTGGATGCTATGGAGGCTAGAGTCTACTTCCAACCAAACACTATCACACAGTTTGTGGATTTAATCGCACAATACTGAGCTTGGAATCAATATATGACCGAGAAGCATCAAGTAGAAGTTTTGAGCTTGAGTTCATCCAAACTCAAGCATCATAGTGTTTTGTCTTGTTAGGCTATCAAGTTTTCTATACCCTATTTTGTATCATATGGGTATGAGTGGAAAATGTAATATTATTTTTAATTATTTGTAAGTGAAATTCCAAGTGTCCATATTGGAATGAGAAGAGTCATAATGGAATGTAACGAGTAATTTTGTAAAGAATTTGAAGAGTCATGGGGGGATTCCAAGATTCATAAAGGTGCATGTGAAGAGTCACCCACATTTGTTATAAATACATCCTCATATCTCATGTAACAATATTTTTGGAGCCAAGCTTTTGGCTAGGCTTAGGCTTAGGGATAGCTTGGGAGTTTTGTGATAGCCTTGGCTTCTTCATAGAATAGAGGGAGTATACTTCTTTGGAGGAGTAGGTGTTGTATACTTCACTTTCCACTGTTGGGGAAAGTGAATTCTCAATGGTGTATGTATGATCGGAACTATCACTTTTAATAAAACTCAGAGCCAACAAAATTTCATGCATATGTTGTGGATATAGTAGGAATATCCTTGTTTTATTTTCAATAAATGTTATTTAACTTACACATATGTTTATGAACTATTTCGTTTTAATTTTTATGAATCTTGTTGGATGTGTTTTGATGTATTAATTCATCATCTTAACTTGTGGAATATTTTGCACGTTAGTTCATGTGATGTCATTATGCTCATGTGTTCCTTCCAAGATGCATATTATTACAAACTTCCAAGGATTGAAATTCATTTTCCCTTCATGTGTTGTAACTATCATGCATCGCACTTGACTCTCCGTAGGTTCAGACGATTGTTCTCACCAAAGACACTGTGCACCACTCTTATATGCGATTTGCAAACCAAGGAAGATCATTAACACCCCATTGCTGGGACTCCTACTCCAAACAGTGTGAGGTCTAGTTGGGAATTCATATCTAGGAGATCCCCTGAATGTTGGTAGGTCTATCATCGTCAAAAAGTACCTAGTTCCAAAGTACTTCAAATTTGAAGCACTGTGGCCTCCATGCCCAAATATCCAAGAAACATTAAGCTCAATATTCCTCACTGTCTGTGGCTCTGTTAGAAATTCCTATCTCTCTATAAACTCACAAAAATCATCCCTTGTTATGATATCCTCCACTCTCTTATATGCTTAATTCCACCTTCTCCCAACCTCCTCGATGTCGGCCTCCTCCCTCCATTGTTTCCCATTTTTCTTTGTTGTCATCTCCCAATATTCTCAACCCTTATTTTCTTTTGGATAGATGCGACTTAATTGAAATGAATCCTTGAAATGGTTCATTTATTTAGTTTAGGATTTAATAATATTTTATTACTTTTAATTTCCAATTTAACTAAATTGTTTTATTTATAGATTTTAAACAAATTAATTTATTTAATATTTAAATATATAATTTTATTTACTTTAAATAAATATAAATTAAATTATATATATATATATATATATAAGGGTTGTTCACATATCAAAGCCCCACTCGATACATTTATTATATTCTGGTGAGTTAGGAACTTATTTTGATAATTGATTCATCAACCTAAACTTATAATTTTCCTAATATTAGCTAGTACATATACTAGTGAAATACACACAGTTCATGCATATGTAGCTATCATATGGATACCTCATATGCATGATAATAGTCCATTATGTTTTTAATTGTAGGTGGGTCATTACATATATCTCTCCTTTCGAAAACCTTGTCTCGAAGTTAAGGTTTATATAGTATATTAGTAATTTTTTAGTGATTAGTATAATCACATAAAAACTGTGTTTCAAAATTGATTTTTTTTAACATGACGAAATTTTAAAATTTGTGTTTTTGAACATTTAAAATTTTACAACCATAATAGTCACGCCCCTCATCTGCCAGGTTTCCAAGCTATTATAGAATCATCCTATCCTTCCTAATATCTTGCGCTCCCATCCTATATGTCCTCTATTGGAGTATACCATGGCGTCAACTATATTGACCTAACCATTTATAGACCCTAAGGATGACACCATTGAATATATCGACTTGATTTCCTAGTAGGTATCCAACAATCATCATCATACATATAGGGGAGTGTGACTCACACAATCCTCGCATGACTCTAGGTTCTGGAGGATAAATGTTGGGTAGTACCTCCACCCCTCCTAGTGGGACCAAGGTTAACGCCCTATCATGGAACCTTGTTGAACCTTAACTTTTCTTGGAGTTTTTTCATCACGTGGTTGGTTTGGTAATGATGTTATCAATAATGTAAAAACTCTTCCACATATTTATAACATATGCATCAATATATTAAAAATAAATTGTATTTAAATAACATTTTGTGTGTATTTCACATATGTTTCTGTCTATGATATGGAACTTTGCATTCGCATAATGTAATTGGCCATGTCTAGCCCATATATCTGTAAGTTAGCTTTCATATTAAAATGTAGTCATTATTTTATTCCATCTCATTAATCTTGTTGATATGAGAAATGAAATAAAATTATAGATATATCACCCACAACATAATTCATAATTTAGATTTCATAGCAAGGTTAATAAAATACTAAACTTCATATTAGTGTCCATATTACAACAATGTTAATTAAATAACATATTTAATATTGGTATCCATGTACCAATAGAGTTAAGAAAATAATATATACCATGTACCAAAAAAATAAAATTTCGTATATATATATATATATTTTTTCCACATGTGATAATTCAAAATAATAGTCTTAAGTATTCAACTCATATAAAGTAAACATATACAAAATAAGGTTTTAAGTTCTTCAAAATCAACACAAGTTGGAGTATTTTCGACATATGGTCTTTGTATCTTCCTAGGTAGCTGATCCAAGGCTATACTTATCCCACTAGACCTTAAATTGGTCTACCAGGCTATTCTTGAGCTGTCTAACCTTACGTTATAGTATACATTGTTACACCATTTTTTTGTCATCTAACTTGTTAGTATTAGATGGACCTAAGTACACCATGTAAGACCAATTTTACCCTAAGTAAAATTGCTTTCACTATGAAAAATAACTTAGTAAACCACCTTTATTAAGTTGTTTATGGTATAAATAGGAAACCCCATGAGGAAATATTAAATAAATCCACATTTGTTTGATTTTCCTTAAGGAATAATTAGTTAAACAACAATTTAATTAATATTCCTGGTCATATTTAACCCAAAACAGGAAAATTAATTAGATAAATCATTATTTATCTTACTATTTTCTAGGAATAATTATTTAAACCTTATTTAAATAATATTCCTTGTTAAATGTGACTAAATCATCTATAAATAATTAAATAAATAATTATTTATTTGATTATTACTCAACCACATCCTTAAAATAATAAATAAATCATTTTTTATTTATTTATTTACAAATAAAGGGATTTGACCAAAGTCAAATTCTTTTTCCCTCCAACAAAAATAAAAAATTATTGCATAAAAGTTGGATCTTGATTTGGTTAATAATATTTTAATTATGCACCAATATCTAGAATAACTCAATATTTTTCTATAAATAGAAGATTTTTTCCATTCATTCACTACCTTTTGTTGCCTAAAGATCACTCTGGATCTATACTTTTGGTCTGACTTTGATCCACCATCATTGTCATATTTTTCTATCTTTTTGCTTGTGAGCTCCCTTTGAGTTCCATTTTTGTCTGGGTTTTCTACACCATCAAGAGAGAGGGATTTGAGATCTGAAGTGTTGAGGACTTACAAGAACCCATCCTATTGAGGAGGACTTGTAACATCCTTCTATGTTCTCCTCCTAGGTTCCATAAATACAAAATTTTCTAAACATATTCTTGTCTTGTCTATTGGATGCATGGAGAAACTCTTGTTTTTATTTACTGCTTAATGTATTTTAATGCATAGATCTAGATTTTGAAACATTTATCTTGGTCACCTAATTGCAGATCTAAAGATATTAGGAGCCATATTTTTTGTTAGCGCTATTTTTTATGCACGGCTAAAGTGAGCCTTTTTCGTAAACTTGCAATTAAGATTCATACTAACAACTGGCGACTCCACATAGGTTTACGATTATGACCTATGTTGTTTTTCAGATCCCTACATATCTAGCGGCTTCAAACCCTAGGATTTCTCTTAAGATTCTTGTTTTGATTTTCTTGATGTTGTTTTTAACCTATAAAACCCTAAAACATTTGAAATTCCAACTTCCGTGTGTTTTCGTACCTATTGTGCAGGTGACAGGCATCAGCTGCAGCTGAGACGACACATTCTTCTGAAACCTGCTCTCGAGAGTGTGAGGAGTGCAGGTCACACTTTTTGGGCCTAAACCTTGTGATCTGAACCTACAAGGCATAGAAAAAATGCCAAAACCTACGACCTTTGCAAAAACCAGGTCAGAAAAAGCGACTTGGACTTTTTGCGGGAGTTTTTTTGAAATTTTTCTAGGTTTGTCTCGACCTCTGTTCGGAGTTGTCTGACCTCCGTCTCCACCCATTTTGGACCTATAATTGTTCTGTTTTACTCATCTAAGTGGGAACCTAGCGCTCTAGGGCTTCATTACCCTCGACCTTTTGTGGAAAAGTTTTAGCTATTGCAGGTTGTCTGAAATTTCAATGTTTTCAACCATTTTTCAGATCTGATCCCTTACCTTCAGATCCACTTTAGACTGGCTATTTATCCATCCAAAAAACCTCTTTTTAGTTTTGTTTGGGTTTTCCTCTAGGGTCCCCTCCGCTTCCCTCCAGGATATAGCCTTTCTCCACCTCATTTACAACAAATTTTCCTTTGATTTTTTGTTGTTTTTCTGCACCTATTTCCAGCAGATCTAACCTGTTGATGATTGTCCCTCCCGACTTTAGATCTGTTAGCTATTTTGGTGTGTTTTGACTAGATTTTTTCCCACCTATAGACTAGTTGTTGAGAGGCCCGCCTCCTTGGGTTTATATTAATGAATTATTAGCTGTTTATTTTCTATTATTTCAGTTTCATATACTGTTATCTGCAAGTTTATTTACAGTTATACAACACAATTTTTCTTTTTCTAGAGCTCACTCTGAGCTCAACTTGCAAGTGAATAACATAAATTTTTTCTCACTGAGATGCTCTGTCCTATAATTAGATAATTTTTTCCTCTACTTGATCCCCTATTTCCTTGCAAAATTTTTGAGGAATTAGACCCTTATTATTTAGGAATTTACCTCCAATTGATTGAACAATTACCAAGGTTGATCATCTAACTGCATGCAACGCTTATACACTCAAGACTAGTCTACAACTAATGTTACACTTCCTTGCAATATCCACCATAGTTTGGGAACTTGAGTTTTATGCATGCACTATCTATTTTTGGTTGATTGATTAGTTAACTAGATGGTCATTCAGTTAGACTATTGTCCCACTGCACAACTGACCTTCCACTACTTCCTACAACAATTAGAACTAGTTTAACTGAAAACAACTTGAAATAACCGACCTTGATTACTACAAATCAACAATCACAAATTCTTAACTGAAATCCAACTCCTATAACTCTAATTTACTAAGCTAACTGATTGAAAAGAGGCATGCCACACAATTTAACTACATCCAAGTTCTGCTAATGTCGAAATTCAAATTTCCTCGATTTGACCAAGGAAAAATCAAATTGAGACTTTCTTGCCGCATTTTTCAACAAAATGACAATATGTGGAGAATTATGTTGTTGTCATAATGATATTTTTTGTAAACAAAATTAGTTTGATATAATCTCTCAATTTTCCATTAAATTCAATATATGTCCTTGCGAATTTGCACAAAACTTAAGAGGTATGTGTGTGTTCACATAGCATAACTTAGTCTAAAATGTGTAATTTTTAATATATATATATATATAAGCATGATATACACGGAGAGAACTATTTTTTTCATATTAAAAATTTATTTATTTTATGTAAAATTATTTATTTTATTATTTTTAGAAGTTGACGAAGTAATATTTCAATTGCATTTTGGAGACACATGTGTTCATGTAATATTTTTTTCAACTCTTTAAATAAATTGAAAAACCAAGTGTACCCTTTTTAAGAGGACTCGTAAATGAAGATAATGATAGTTTTTGAATTATTTTCGTTGTGTATATGTTATGATATTGATTTTTTATTCAACCCATTTGAAACTATGAAAAAAATTTCTAAGCGTTATGTTTAAAAGAAATTAGATGAAAAATACATACGAATTCGAAAGTGTCAAATTAATATTCCATTGGATAGAGGATTCCTTCATGAATCCAACATGCTCAAATTTTCCAATTAAGGATGAATTTTTCCCTAAGTCTGCTAGGGTACAAAATAGTGTTGTAGGAAATTTTGCAGAAGGGGTGCTTAAATTGTGGATTTTAAGACTTTAGAGTCTCGATCAAGCATTGAAATTTTAAGTTCAAATAGATTGATTGAGGGTATCGTAAAACCTTGATGGAGCTATTATGCTTGATCTAGCCTTTATATGTTTTTTTAATCCCATAATTTATCTGAAATTTAAGTTTTTACCACGTTTTAAAATTCCAAATATTATTATCATTTTTTTATCATGTCATGTATAAACATTATTAAATTTAATATCAATAATAAAAAATATATTATTATTATTATTATCAAATTAAATTATGAAACCTGATATTAATATAAAAATTTTAATATTAATATTTTTTAATGTTGATTTTAAATTTATTAATTTTGGATTAATATAATATTATTAAGTTTAATTTAATATAAAATTTGTTATATTATAATATATACTAGCACAACCACTTTAATAAATGTGGTTGATGTATACTATAGGCGTCAACAAGAGATTCATTAACACAAAAATAGTCATACAAGATGACTCTATATGTTAATTTTATTTAACCTTTTCTTTTATAAATCTAACATAATAAAATATATAATATTTTAAAATCCTAAAGTAGTCATAGCCTAAAGCTACCAAAAGAAATAAAACTTATACAGTTTCTATTGGAAGGTATGAAAAGCTCTATGCATCTTTGATGGAGGTACCTGGACCATTAATAATATTTTGGAAAATTTTAAATAATATTTCCATGGAAAATTTTCATTAACCTTCTAAGTGAATGTATAACACACATTTGAAATATCTAATTTTAAATAATATGTCTTATATAAAAAAAATTAAATTTTTGTACGACATCAATATAAATAAATAAATTATTTAACATAATATTTTAATTGTCAAAGCATTTTAAAATTTTTGAAATATAGAGGAAAGAGAGTGGGAGAGAAGGATAAGAGAGAGAGGGGGACACAAAGATGGAGAGAGGGAGAGGAGGAGAGAGTCTCTGAGAAACAGAGGGAGCTCGAGAGATGGAGTTGGAGGAAAATATAAGGAAGGAAGAACTTCAAGACATATAGAGAGAGAAAGGTGGAGAGAGAGAGAGGGAGTGACAAGTGAGAGATGGAGAGAGATTGTGTATGTTTGGGGTTGAGATAGAAAGAAAAATAAGGAGATATGGAGATAAGGGGGAGAGAGAATGAGAGAGGAAGGGATATAGTCAATAGAGTTGTAGGAAAAATATTGAGAGAGAGAGAAAGAGAGAGAGAGTTACGAGAGGGCGAGATAGAGGGAGGTGGAAGAGAAAGGAAGATAAAGAGGACTTGAGAGGGATGGAGAGATATATATGGAGTTGGAGGGGGATAGAGAGGGAGTTAACAAGAAATACATATAAATAGGTGAGGAGAGAGTCTTCGAGACAGAGAGGGAGCTCGAGAAATGGAGTTGGAGGAAAATATAGGGAAGGAATAAGTTCAAGGCATATATATACAGAGAGGGAGTGACAAGGGAGAGATGGAAAGAGAGTGTGTATGTTTCGGGGTGATAAATAAAGACAAAGGAAAGAGGGAGAGAATGGGGAGATCGAATGAGAGAGGGAGGGAGATAGTCAATAGAGTCACGGGATTAAGCTTTAGAGAAAGGGATATAAAGAGAGAGAGAGAGAGAGAGAGAGAAAGTGAGCGACGAGGGGGAGAGACAAATGGAGTTGGGAGAGAAAGGAAGAGAGAGAGGACTTGAGAGGGAGGGAGAGAGAGAGATGGAGTTGGAGGGGAAGATATAGGGAGGTAAGAAGAAATACATATATAGAGAGAAATGTGGAGAGAGAGAGGGGGAATGAAAAGGGAGATGAAGAGAGAGGGAGAGAAGAGATCATGAGGGAAGAGAGATAGAAGGGGGGAAAAAGGAGAGAAGGGGAATAGAGAGAGATAGGGAGAGGGAGAGATACAGGGACAGGGAGGGATATTGATCCAGGTGGATATTGGTGGCCACCCGCCTATTCCACTTGGGCCCCCACCATTGTCTCTTTCAGTTTTTCCGTTTTGGCATAACTTACTATTTGTAGCAGTTTTTCGGGTCCTGAACTTCCGGAGCCGTTTTGAGGCCCTAAACGACGTTTTTTGGGTATGAAAGCGCCATCGAAGCAAATTTCAGTTCTTTGATATTAATGAAATGAAGTGTTATTTCCGCTGCATCTCTGTATTTATGGTTATGTGTTTATTCTGTTGCGTTCCTGCATAAATCCGGATCAGATATATAGATAAATATGGAGAAAAAAAACATATGTTTGCGATGTGATATAGAAAGATTAAGAAGGAGAGACAGAGGGAGATAGACATATAGATGGAATGGGGGGAGAGGGAAGAAGAGATAGATAGAGGGAGGGAGGGAGATATATATAGGTATGAAGAGAGAGAGCATGTGTGTCCGAGTGGTGAGATAGAGAGACAAAGAAGGAGAGATGGAGGTAGATATCAATATAAATTGACGAGGGAGAGAAAGTGAAGAAAATTACTTGCACTAGATGCATTGATTTCAGTGTACAGATGCCGATTTCTAATCCTATTTGATTTCTTGCATTAGATGCAATGATTTATGTGTAGATGTTGATTTCTAATTCTATTTCATTATTTGCATTAGATGCATTAATTTCATTAAAGATGTTAATTTCTAATCTTGTTCAATTGAGCTTGCATTAGATGCATTTATTTCAGTGTAGATGTTGATTTATAATCCTATAGAATTGATTGTATCATTAGATACATTTATTCTAGTGTAGATGTTGATTTCTCATCCTATTTTATTGCTTGCATTAGATGCATTGATTTTGATGAAGATGTTGATTTTTGATTTGAGTAACTAGACATATGGTGTACATTAATTTGAAGGTAATTATTTTAACATTGTTCATTGATTTTAGTGTAAGCACAAAAAAATGATTGACGACGTGCATTATGACTAAGCTTTTGTAGATAACCTCAAACAAAATAAATTTGAATAAAACTTGTATTTGTAACTTTTACATCTCTGCATATTTTAAAATTTAATATAACTTATTTTAATCATATTTGAAATTTTAAAAATTGAATAAAATTTATTTCAATCATAAAGAATTGATAGAGGTTGATATGTATTTATTGAAAGAACATTCAGGATAGACCCTCAAAGCAGGGAAAGGTTGAGCCTATCTTCTCCTACTCCTACCTCTCCTTCTTTTTATTCACCTAAGAAATCAACTAACTCTGAAACCTTTTCTCCACATCTAGTCCCATTTGTTGAGATCTGTAGGGGCCGTAGTGGGTTGTACCAACATATGTCGTGAATTCCCAACCAGTTCATTGATTCAAACGATTAGATAACAACAAGCTTATATAGGATGAAACTAGATTGGCCTATTTAATGGATATCATGTCATCCGTCTCTCATTTATAAAGGTTCTTAACGGTGATCTGACTAATTGAGTAGCTCGGTGTCCGATATGCAACCTACACTAGTCCAAGTAGAAGGTATTAGACTAGCACACCCTCATTTCTTCCTTGTAGTCAACTTGGATAACTACTTGTAAATTTAGGAAAGTTAATAACATTATATAAAATTATAGAAATGTTGTCATATATTTTTTTTTGACCTATACTAACTTTCAATACGATTGACTTATATCATGTTATGACTAAGCTCTTGTAGATAATCTCAAAATAAATAATGTTGAATAAAGCCTATTTATTGTTTACATGACATCTTTTAAAATTGAATAAAACTTATTTCAATCCTATTTGTGTTTTTAAGTGAACCTTGCCATAAGAAATTGATTGAAATACTTAAAAAAAGTTCTCCATGCAATGGTATATGGGTGGGTCACATAATTTTTCATATATATATATATATATATATGGATGACTTTATAATTCAAATAATTTATTTTTAAAATTGAATTGTAGTAACATACACGTTGATTACACTAAAAGTCTCTTTCTACAAGCCAATATGAAGTATGATTGTAATTCTTTCCATGTTAAATATTAAACTGATACATGATATATTTTAGTTCATTTTAAGTATCAAATTGACTTGCATACTAACTTAATATTGTACTTATTTTCTTAGTCTATGAAATTGGAAATCAAAATTGTTATATTTTACTAATAAAAGTTATAGTATATAGATATTTTTTTTAAGTAGCGAAATGATTTTAATAGATCCATAAACTTAAAAAATTAATGAGCATCCATAATCAAGATTAATACAAATCCAAAAACTGAAATAGTGAATACATGTATCAATAAACTATCCATATGAAAATATATATATATATATATTACAAAGATCACATGAACATCCATACACTAAAATAATAAGCATCCATAAACTAAAAGAATGTCCATGTACTTCCATAAACTTTCCATGTATGAAATATACAAATTTTGTGTCACATGTGAATGTGCCCTATGAAATTAGCCTGAAAATATACAAATATCCACTCTAAGTACCACCAGAACTCCTATGCGAGTTCTGCCATGAAAATTAAGTGTCCATAAGTTGGTACTATAATATAACACATTCAAATTCAAACTAATTAGATCATTATTTTTACAAAATAAAAAATATCGAAATAAATTATTTGAACCATATTTATAATTTCATATACATGAATCTACTAACCTCAGTTAAGTCCAAATGCAATTTAGATAGGATGAGGGCCTGATAAATTTGGGTTTGGTTCTCCACTTCTTTTGGCTCAATGATTGGGGGTTGCATCGATGTTCCACGTCATCAATGCCTCTAAACCCAACATCCTACTCACATATCCAAATAACAACGACATCAACAACACTCTGAATATGGGCCTGTGTACAAAGTGGCAAGGAAAAATTACAATTTGTCTTGAAATTAATTAGCATATATGTGTAACTTTAAAAAAAAATGTTGAAATCTTACAAATAATTTTTTTTACCTCAACTGCTCATCCATGTGGTTTTACATAGTGACTCTCCTCCACATTAGTGAACATATGAGGTGGAGGTGGAGGTGGAGGATAATCTATGGAAAGATGCTCTGATTGAGGATGGCCTAACTAATCAACTTCCCCCTCAGATAACCTCATAAGCTCATCCATGTATATAGGATGTGTCTACATGTTATCATGAACTTATTAATATAAATGCAATCTAATAAAAACTAGAAATTAATATAAATAATTATGCATAATTTGATAATAAGAGTAAATTTTTTTGTATATATATGTACTTGGTTTGTGTCACATAGGGCGTGCACCCTCCAAGTCTCATGAATGACATCATGATACATACACGTATATGTCAAAATATAGTCAAAGGGTAAAATTGTGAGAAATTCATCATCATAGAAGGGCACTAACAAGTCATGAGCCAATGGTGGTGGTTTCCTAATCTCTCCATCCTATGTAACATGCAAACTAGGAAATGAGGTCTGCATGTTGTTTGCAATAGTCTCCTTGGTCTCACCATTGAGCTGTGACAACTCCTCTATCTCTGTTGGTAATACCAATATCTAAGACGATAGTGGAAAAAATATCATAGGTGGTGGTACATGCCCAGGGTCCCTAAAGCCCCCTCACAGTCATAGGTACGTCCCAAGTTGGGTCCATAATAATGAGATCCGGTATCAATGTAATCTGACCTCATATGTAACATGAAATATGCATATAAATGTTTGGAAAAATAAATGACGACTTTTCCATGATGGGGGAACTGGCCCCAAGCTCCAATGAATTTATCATACAAAAAAGGGGCTACATCAACATTCTTAAAATATTTCAGTGGAATTGGGCTTCTATATCTAGAAAGGTGATCCAGAGGGATGTCAAACAACTCTCCATGAACATCAATGTCCTTGGTGACATGTTTCACCACCTCCCAAGAATCTGGCCCTCTAACCTTGTGCCTCCTAATCCTTTTTATGGGTTGTAGGAGGTGGCTCTATGGGTCCAACCTCTAGTATGTCTCGATCAACCTATTGGTGCTAACCAACATCAAAGAAAAACTACAATGAGTTGATGAATTGGAAGGGATGTTACATATCTCTTATGTGATCCATGCATGATTGGTTGTAACATACTCCAATGTGATAAGAGTTGTATCATCATCCCACAGAGGGATCAATGTTGCAATTTGATCCTCAGCGTAGGCCTGTTAAGTTCCTGCAAATCATGAACATGTTTTTTCATATATAATTAACAAACTAGAAGCACAATAACATATACATTAAATTTTAAAACACATCAGTTGAATACAATTTAAAAATTAAAGACAATTTCAAGACATAAACACATAAAGTTTAAATAGGATTTAAAAATATAGGAGGTGTACCTAAAATAGGAAAAGAAGGTCTACTAGAGGTAGCACGATCATCAACAGAGAAAAAGCACGGCCTCTGATGCTCGAACTAACGTCAGAGGCGGGATCTATGATTGGAACATGATCTCTGAGTGGGCTACGTGATATGTCACGAGCCTGACCACGTATAGCGGAACCTCTCACACTGCGGTGGCCTACAGCTCGAGCACGTATATGAGATGCCTCAACATATTACATAAAATACATATAAAATAACATAAGAAAAACAATTTTGACTAAATTATTACATATAATACCTATAAATTAATCCAAGAAAAAAATGTTGACTTAGAAAGAATGTTGACAAAAAAACAATTTCTAAACTCAAAAATAATAATTTAGCATGAATTCCTAAATTTTAGAGTCCATTTTTTGATAATTTATCAACCAAAGTATTGAGTTCCATGTAAACAAAATTGAAAGAAGTGATCAAATCTACCTTCACACTTTTTCTCGGTTCTAAATAATGTATTTTATTCATAGCACATAAATATGGAAATATATATGTAAAAAAGTTGAAATAAACTTATTTACAAAACTAATAAAATTTCATGCTAACCAAATACACCAATAGACTAAGTTTTTAATGTTTGACTTTGACACATAACATGTAATAGGTGCAAGCACATGAAGACGTTGTTTCGTGTACAACACACTACATAATGAAACAATATGGTACATATTAGAAAATAGTCTAAATGATTTTATTCACTATACCAAATGCACTTTTCATGATGGATTTAATGTATATATCAATGTTGCATTGTTGAAACATGAAATTTTATATATAGTTATATGTTAAATGCTATATATATATATATATATATGTTTTAAATAGTTATGTTATGTTAAATATTATATTTATTGTTATATTATGTTATAGTAATGCACAATATATGTTACACTATATATATAGTTATATATGTTATGTCAAATAACTTTATGTTATGATAAACAATTATAGAATTATCTTACACCACACACACACACACATATATATGATGTTATATCTATAATAGCTAAATTATATATTTAGTTATATAATTATGTTATGAACTATCTAATTATAATTGTATACATGTTATGTTATGTTATATATATATATATATATATATATATATATATATATATATATATATATATATATATATATATATATAATTTTATGTTATGTTAAATGTTAAATAAATTTATAAGAGGAAACTATGTTAAGTTCTAAACAATATATATATATGAAATAGTTATAATTATCTTATATGTGCACATGAGTGTTATGTTAAATGCTTTATGTTATACATGTTAAATAATTATAGAGTTCCAGGTTATGTTAAATAAATATATGTTATGAACTAAATAGTTATAAACCAAAATTTTGAAGATGGAGTGTGTGTGTGTGTGTGAGAGAGAGAGAGAGAGAGAGAGATATTATAACTAAGTTATAATCTAATTAAATATATATGGTTATATAGTTAGATTGTGAACTAGAGTTATGGTTATGTTGTAACATTTTATTTTATGTTATGATATATATATATATATATATATATATATATATATATATATATATATATATATATATATATATATATATATATATATATATATATATATATATATATATATCATAACATAAAATAAAATGTTACAACATAACCATAACTCTAGTTCACAATCTAACTATATAACTATATATATTTAATTAAATATATATAGTTATATAGTTAGATTGTGAACTAGAGTTATGGTTATGTTGTAACATTTTATTTTATGTTATGTTAAACAGTTATAAAACTATGTTATGTTATGTTATATATATGTGTGTGTGTGTGTTGGGGGGGGGCAATAATCAGAAATAGAAAAGTCGTTATTCGAGATAGAAACCAAAAAGATAGTAATAAATATTAATTCAAAATGCTCTGAATTCTTTCTTGGAACTGTCGGGGCTTTCCATGGAACAAAGGCCTCAAGCTAAGTTGGATCTCAAATGATGTTGATATTATATTTCTTGTTGAAACTTGGGAGCACGAAGAATCTAAGGTCCCTAACATAGATGGCTTTGCACTATGGTCTACCTGGAACAAGCGATCCTCCCGTAGAGGCATTGGGGGCATATCTTGCTACATTAAGAAGAGCATCTCCCCCCATGCTAGGATTTATAAAAACGACCCTTACAACCAATATAGTTGGATTGAGATTATTGACATTAATGATTCAAATACCTACATAGCAATCTGTTATTCCCCCCCATTAATTCTAACTTCTATAAGAAAAATAATCTAGATAAAAATAGTCCTTACAATGGTTTAGAGAATGATATTTCTAGACTAAGGAATGAAGGTAATATCCTTTTAATAGGTGACTTTAATGCTCGAACTTCAAGAAACCAAGCTATTCTTCTAAGCAATCATTACAACCCCAATCCTCTTTGGTTAGACGAAGACCTTACTCTGGCTAGCGAGTACAAAAGGAGCTCTGAAGACCTTGGGGATAATTTGTTTGGGTTGGAGCTAGTCAAGCTTTGTAGTGCTTAGGATCGCATAATTTGCAACGATCTAAAGAAGTGGCCCAATTCTAGCCATATGAACTGCATTCATGGGCTTGGCAGTAGCGTGGTAGACTATGTTATTTCTAATCTCGCTTTATACAATGAAATAATAAATTTTGACATCTTAGACGACCACGAACCTGACTCTGATCATAGGCCTTTACTCATAACTCTCAATTTTGTCATGCATAGAGATCCCATTGAAGATAATCCTTATAGTCAAAAGAAATTAATCTTTGATAGAAATAAAAACGATCTCTTTCTAAATGAATTAAAAACTAATTTTCTTCCTTTATCTAGTATACAAAACATAGATGACCTCTATCATAATTTTACTACAACCCTCTCATATTCTATTAACAAGTTCTCAATTGAAGTCTCAAGTAATAAAATAAATAGCAAAACCAACCCATGGTATGACAAAGATTGTAAAAGTGCGAGGAGAGCAATTAAGGAAGTTGTTGATGAATCTCTCAAAATTGACAAGATAAAAATCTACAAAGCCCTAACTAAAAGGAAAAAAGGGCAATATATTCGTAAAAGACAAGAGAATCTCTTACACCTCTCTAAGGTGGCTCCTAAGAAATTCTGGAGGCAGATTCTAACTAGGAAAACTAAAGATAATAATAAAATTTCTTTACACAACTGGAATTCCTATCTTAAAAAGCTTTATGAATCTCCAAATGCCAGGGATTTTGAAACCCTGCTCACAACGAAAGAATTTTTCTCATTAGAAGACATTGATTTTGGGGTTAAACGCCTGGAAAATGGGAAAGATAAAGACATTGAAGGTTACCAGGCGGAAATCTTAAAAATTGGAGGTCTTGTCCTCATCCCCCACATCCACAAGCTTTTCAACCAAGCGGTCAAGCAAGGGTTCCCTAAACCTTGGACTCAGAGCCTCATTATCCCTATTTTTAAAAGTGGGGATACAAATAACCCCTCTAATTATCGGACAATTATGATCAGCCCTCTCTTAGCCAAGTTATATCGTATTTTTTTGGAAAATAAGTTAAGCATTTGGCTTGAAAGTGAAGGTAAGAGGGCTAAAGGCCAAGCGGGTTTTAGAAGGCAGCACTCAACAAAGGACCACCTCGTTACGCTTAGGATCATTGTGGAGGAATGACGCAATGATAAATCCAATCTCTTCTCTTTCTTTGTAGACTTTAGAAAGGATTTCGATATGGTTCCTAGAAACAACCTATGGAATAGATTAGAAGAGCTAAATGTTCCTTTCGAGCTAAGAGCGGCTGCTATAAGGTTATAAGAGAATGTAATTTCCAAGTTAAAGAGCAATGCGGGGTGAGTGTCATAAGTGTAATATGCAGGGTTTAAAAAGTTTCCCCCCTCTCCCTACCTGTTTTGAGTATTTACATGACAAGCTAGAAGATTGTTTAGAGGCAGGATAACAGACAACACCAGCTGAATAGTCACATTCTTCTTCTCTATCTTTGATGATATTATTTCTTCTAGGTGTGCCCATATGATCTTATTCATGACTTTAGACTTCTGAAGGATTTCTACTCTAAAATGGGTATGCATTAGCACTAACAAAAAAGTTATGGTTATACATCCAAAGAGTACCTTCACTTATTTGCTCTGTATGACGTAACTTGGAGGAAGTGTCTTCTTACAGTACCTAGGAATTGATATTCATCACAAGCTCAATGGAACTATAGCATTGAGAGAAGAAAGGATTAATGAAGTTGACTTCATTTTATGGCATGAATAATAATTATGTGGCTTCGTAATGATGTTATAAAATAAGTTCCTCTTTGAAACTTTAGTCACTCTTGTTATCTTATATGGATGTGAGGTTTGGGGCTACAACATCTCTAAAGAATATTGGAGAAATATTGAGCAAATTCAGAAGTGTTTTATAACGTATAACCTTAAAATTAAAAGTAGTACACCCTATCCTATTATGCTTATATAAGTGGGTCTTTCCCTTATCGCGAGCGTAGCTATGACTAGGCTTCTGTTGTACAAGCACAAGCTCAATAGCATAGGAGACCATATACTTCCTAAGCTAGCTTTAAATTCTAGTCAAAACCACCTAAGGCTTAAATTAGGTTGGTATAAGACACCAGGGCCTAGTTAAACCATTGGGAGATTGATGAGAATGTTGCATTACAAAACATTAATAACATTAAAAAAAATGTTACTTCTAAGTTCAAAGAAAAAATATGGTGTGAGAAAGATCTAGCAGCTAAAAGAAAATTAAGATATTATAACGAGGTCATCAACCCCACCCTAGAAGATGAAAATTATACATTTTAAGTCCTATATTAATAGTGTAGCCCCCCTTATTGTTATTATTGTACCCCTGTAACCACCATATTGTTATTATTGTGCCCTTACATTATTATTGTTACGTCGGCTAGGATTATATTGTGGCCCCACTAGGATTATATTGTGGCCCCATGGACTCCTATATATAGAAGGAGGTTTTGTTCATTTGTATCATCCAAGAATTGTTCATTTATGTAATGTATTGGAGGTTTCCCCCTCGAAGTGGCTTATTTATAAGGCGTTGATATCTCTTTTCTTCTATTTTTGGAGCTGATTACACAACATTTGGTATCAGAGCTTTGGATTCTAGGGTTTCGCTGCTCCAAACAGGTCATCGTGGAATTTTCGCTATAATTTTTTTTCTGCGAAGTTTCAAAAGCTGAAAATTTTGAGGCGGCGAAGTCTTTGATGAATATTGTCTAAATTCAGAACTTGTTTCGCAACATTGTGAGGTATCATGTGGAAGTTAGAGTCTTTTTTCGAGCTCTAGGTCATCGTGGAACTGAAATATAAATTGTTTTGTACAAAGTTTCGAATCTGGCTTATATGGTGAAAATCTGAAATCAGGAAACTCGTCAAAAATATTGGAGACTTTTTCTAATATTTTGAATATGATCTGTGGAAGGTAGTGCTTTTTCAGGCTCCTGAATTGCATCTCCAAGAGGTGATCGTGGGAAAAATTCAATAACTCTCTCTCTGGGCATTGGATTGAAGTGCCGTAAAAATTGGTCGCAAGTACACAGACTGAAGTTTCTGAGCTATCAATTTCAGAGACAAAGGACAAAACAGTGACACGTGGCAAGTTGTACAAGTTCGCTCTACTGAACCAGTCCAGAATTAGGTCATTGTGGGAGATTGGACACAAATTTGTCTTGGAGAATCCAAATCAGGTCAGACCTGTGGCATTTGAAAGAATCTTCAGAGGGCTACTACAGGGCTGAATTTCAGATATTTAAGATTTTCAATTACATAGATAATACAATTTCAATATCGAGCTCCTCAAAGCAAGTTAAAGGTGTCTATTTGTTTTTTAAAATTGCATAACGTTGTTTGAAAAAGCAGTTTGGAGTGATTCCAAGGGCATATTGAAGAATATTTATCAGCATTGGGTTATATAATGCCTCCAAAAAAGAGTTTCCTGCTCCTTCAGCCACTATGCCACTTGAAGAGGAAGAATTGCAGTATGAGATATCAAAATTACGGTACCATTGAAACAAGTTTGATCTTACGAAGAAATGAAAGATGATAAATTAGTTTAGCGAAATAGAGCTAAGTTGGATGTTTTGAAGGATCAAATAATAGCTAATATGGATGATAAATTAGTGGAAGATCTGAGCATCAACAATAAGTTTCTCTAATGAAAGGATAACCATTTGGTGCGAATCTAATGAAACAACGGGAAGATCAGCATCGTATCAAAGTTATGAAGGTCATAAAACAAGAACTCGACAACTACGGAATCGATCAATTTCAAATTATCTCATCAAGTGGAAGAACTTACCCACTGAAGATTCTACATGGGAGGATGAGAATTTTATACAGAAGCACCCAGAGCTACTCAAGCGTTGAGGACAACACTTTTTTGAAGGAGAGGGGCATGTTAGGTCCCTATATTACTAGTATAGTCCCTTATTGTTGTTAGTGTAACCCCCTTATTGTTATTATTGTACCCCTGCAACCCCCATATTGTTATTATTGTGCCCTTAAATTATTATTGTTAGGTTGGCTAGGATTACATTGTGGCCCACTAGGATTACATTATGGCCCCATGGACTCCTATATATAGAAAGGAGGTTTTGTAAATTGTATCATCCAAGAATTGTTCATTCATGTAATGTATTGGAGGTGGCCCCCTCGAAGTGGCTTATTTCTAAGGCGTTGATATCTCTTACTATTTCTATTTTGACAGTTCACATGTATCTCTCTTGTTTTAACTAGCTCAAGAAAATCAATAAACACAAATTGAAACGAACTCTCATGAGCTCCATAGTGAAACGAGGTCGTTGGAAGGTTCCTACGCTTCATGGATGGAAAGGATACATAATCTCTATGAGAACTCTGTTTGAGGTAATCTACTTCCTCCCAGTGCCCCATGTATCAGGCTCAATTTCATATCTTTCAATTTTTAATGTCTTGGTAACTATAACCTTTTAAGATGTCAAAAAATTCAGTGGCTGAGAAGCTTCTCTCAAACTTTTCTGACCATAAGACAATCTTAAATAAAACTAAATAACTCTTTTCTTTAGGTCCGATAGACCAAATATTGGTCTCAGTGGATGTTAACCATCATCATCATCATCATCATATAACAATTTTATTTTTTATATTTTTTAATTTAAAGATTAATATTTTAAAATTTTAAACTAGAATCTTGTTATATTTATTATTAAAATAATATTTAAAATATATATTAAGTTAAATTTAAAATAATAAAATAAAATAAAATAATTTATTTTATAATAATGAAGTTCACTATGAGTAACTATATTTATCATGTAAATCTCAAGATCTTAATTTATTTATTTCTTGGTTATAGTTTAGTTGTAATCTATTTCAAAGTTTCTTGGGGTATATTTTTAGTCAAATTTGTTAGAAATTTAAAATGCATTTTAAATAACAAAAAGTTAAAAATAAAATAAATATTTGTTTCACAAAATTCCAAAACGAAACTTTAAAACCTAAATAATTAGAAAAAAAAATTATCATTCAAAATAGAAAAATATGCATTTAATAAACAAAACATTGCAAGTAAGAAAAAAAATTAAAACCTAAATTATAGTTTTTTTTTGTAGTTTCAAAGAGTTTTCGAGGTTGTTTTGAAGGGTTTTTTTTATGGTTTTCTGGTTATGTAGTTTTCTAAGTTGTTTTGAAGGTTTTTTTTTTCTATGTTTTTTTGTGACTTTTGTTGGCTTGAGGGGTCCTGACCTAGGTTCGGAGGTTAAGGTTTGCCAACAAACCCCTATACTACTAGCCCTTTTGGCAGTGACCTGCTTGCGCAAGAAAAAGTCTCACCTGAAGCAGAATGGGAGGGTGCTAGAACCATGTTTCTGCACCCTAAGAGAGATCAGGTAAGTCAAGCAAATTTGTGATCCCAGCTTATCGGGCTCATCTTTAACAGATCTATTCGCAGGCTTATATAACAAAGAGCAGATCTAGTAATTACCCCCGCATCCACGTGCGTAATACCAAATTATCAATACAGCAGCTATAATCGCAGCAATTAACAGATCATAGATTCATATAACAGAAACAAAGATACTTTCACAGCTATCAACTAGATACTTTCGCAAATTTAACCATACAATCCAAGTTCACAACATTCATAATAAAGTAGATCTAGATAACATCAGACATACAATAGTACTTTGCATATATATTAATACCAAAATCCTCTTATATATATATTAATACCAGTTCGCTGAGCCTGTACCTCCAGAGGTGCTTCGAGATGCAATTTAGCCTGCAGATCGGCAATCTGTTGCTCCATCCATGTCTTGACCACCTAAACTTCCACCGTGGAGACCTTAAGTGCTGCAACCAACCTTTCAACCTTAGCCTGAGGGGTGGCTATGGCCGGGATCTCTGTGGTAACATCTACGCAGAGTTGGTGAATCACATTTTCGACCTCCATTTGCTTCGCGGTGGCGAGGCACACTTCAATATTATTTGCATCAATTGTCTGTTCAGCCACTCTAAGTTGTTGGTGCACATGTTGGTCCCGATGGTGAATTTCCTGAAATAGGGAGATGTAGAGGCCCTGCAATTCCTCATGCAGTAGCTTGGCTAAATTTAGCTGGATTTTTGTACTGACCTGGACTTGCATTCCCAAGTTGGGTGGACTGATCACAAGGGCTATGCCAAGGAGAGAATAGAGATGACTTTCATCTGTAACTAGTGTCACGCTGCTAGTGGATGAGGGCATGCATACCTAAGTCACACTGGCCTGCAATGTGTCTATCTTCAACTATAGTGCATGGAGCTCAGCCTAGATTGTGACGACCACAGCTTTCTATTGTTCTTCTAAGGCTACTCATCTATCCTCCATGGCTAGAGTGACCGCATCAATGATTTGTTCAAGGTCTCCATCGATCAACGTGACTGTCTCATCTCATTCCATCCGGTGAGAGTGCTGCTTATTTCGCTGTCCTTTGACAGGCTCGCTTCTTCGCCTCGTGCCTCGGGGGGAGGCAGGTCCTCCTCCATCCAGTCCTTATGCACCCAAGTCTAGCTGCAAATATACCTGAGTCTCTGCCTCGACGTCCTTCTCAGTGGTCTACTTCTTCTGTGCATCCTTTTGTGCTGCTGCGCCCGTCTCTTTCATGGTACTCTTGCTTGGTCCTCTCGTATCCTTGATGATGACAGACGGGATTAATTTTGGTGTGTTGGTTCCTTCAAAATCTTCGCACTGGTTTTGAAACCGATCTTCCAGTTATGAGGCCATAACGCAATGACATTGTCAATTTCTTCTTCTGCCAACATATAAGGGAGCGAGGTCTAGGCTTTATCCTTGATTACTCGGATATGGACGTTGTGCATGGTGACCTGGAATGCCGCAATGCCTTTTTATCTATCATATACTGTCGGAGGCAACCGTGGTCGGGAAATAATGGCTGCTACCAAACTACTCTGAAAGAGGACCCAAAAGACTTGGTTGTTCTCGAGACACTATGCATCCTTCGAATCCCATAAGTTTGTATACCGGGCCCCCTCGCACATGTTAGGGGTGAGCTCCGGCAGGACCGATTCCTCTGGGGCTTCCCAGGCTATCAGTGCAATGAGAAGTAGCAGCCAGGAATAAAAAAATTCTCATCCTTGCTCTTGGGATTCGCAGACATTGGCCAGAAACTCATTGCACAAATATCGTGACCAATTGAAATAGACCCTTTTCTTGCACTGGCCTACGAGCTAAATTATGTATGGGGGGACGGAGGCCACCTGACATTTCCGCATAATTTTACACACCAATAACATGGTACCCAGTTGTGTAGTGGGATCACTGATGGTTTTTATCATGAAGCCGCAAGTATTCCACTCCACATGGTATTTCTGTCACACATATTCAGCAGTTTCCCCTTCATATTTCTTGCCCACACGCTCAAGAGGGTTCGACCCTTCCATAGGAAGACCGGTGATTCAATGGATGACCGTAGCATCAATAGGGATTCAATCCTTGATCCACAAACACCCATCATGGACTAGTGTAAGAAACTGACGCACCAGACTGTCCGTGATATTGTAGTGGCTGAAATGCAGCATCCTAAGTAGGTTGAGGAGCCTGGACCTTGCCACTCTGCATACCCAACTTACAGGGACAATTTTGATCCCATCATCCTCCTCAACTTATTCCAGATATAAATCGAGTGCCAATTCAGTGAAGGCCTCCAAATTGGCTAAGTCATGATCATCAAATTTGATCTCATGGAGCCTTCCAAATGGTTCACCAATAACGGGGACCTCGCTCGGGGTCAGAGGCATTTGCAAGTAGGTGATTAGACCATCGAGGTTCTTCTACATGCATGTTGAGGGCCTGTGCGACTGAACGAAATGAGGTAACCAATTGATGGGCTCTGCAGCCTGAACCTCTTCCTGTGAAACCCGCACCCGAGGCATCACTCACGGGGATTTTACATTTTGCAGGGAAGTACGAGGCTTCCCTCTAGCCCATTACATGGGTTTCGGGGGCTTTCCTAAGCCCTGTGTTTTTTCCTTCCCCTTATTCCCGACTGGGGTGGAGAAAACTTCTTCAGCTTCAGACTCAATCTCCACCACTTCTACAGTTCCTTGTTTCGCCAATATTACTAGTTCTGAGGGTTCATCAGGATTCGTATCCATCATCCTGGTGCGAAAGAAAAACTCGAGATTGCTACTGTCAGAGGGAGCAAGTTGCTCAGACATGAAAGAGACGTTATAGGCACATAAATTCTTACTGCACAAATTCGTCCAGGACAAGCATGCCAAGTACAAGCTATTCAAGCGATACGGAACCCTTGTCTGACCTATCTTGCCCTTTTTATAGTTTTGAAGAGTGGCTAATGGTAGGGTAAACTTTACTTGGAACTTACCATCAGGAAAACGGTAAAAAATCTCCAGAGTTTTCCTCATTAAATTCCGGTCGCCAACTCCTTCCAACGGTAATTTATTCTTTTTACCCGATTTGACTATACCAATGGCTAGTTTTCGCATCCCTGGTGAGCCCAATGCACCCGTGTGCTCCCATCATATCCCTGCATTTTGAGCATACTTCCTTCACTTCCAGTGTGCCTGCTATAGTCTGAGTTTACTCCTGTGCCATCGGCACACCCCCCGGGCTTCCAATTCAGCGACCATAACCTGTGCACCTTATGGTACCTTCCGTCTGTACCCTCCTTAGTGGGCATAGCCCATTTTAGACAGCTACCCCGACCATATAGTTATTTGATCCAATATGGTTTGATTCAGCTGCCATTGACATAGCTAGGTATAATATCACCGTGCAGTGTGGCTAAGCGAACAACTCCACCATATGTGATGTCTTTAACTATGTAGCGCCCTATCCAATGCTGTCGGAACTTCCCCAGGTGTCTCGTAAACTTTCTATCATATAGTAGCACTAAATCACCCTATGCAAAGGACTTACATTAGATATGTCGTTCATGCCATGCCTTATCACGTGCCTTCTAAACCTGTTGATGGAAGTTAGCAATAAATCGATCTTCCTCCAAAGCCACAAGCTGCGCTAAATACTCCTCCATGATATCAGGCTCCACCATATTTGTAAAGGTTGTGATGCACAGACTAGGGAAAATATATTCCATGGGCATAATGGCCTCCTTGCCATAAACCATCCTAAACGATGTTTTCCCCGTCAACTTTTTACAGGTCGTGCGATAGGCCTAAAGAACAGACAGGATGTGCACGTCCCAGTTGTTACGATTGGCATTACACACCTTAGTTAGTGCGTTCTCCAAGACTTTGTTGAATGCTTCAACTGCTCCATTCGCCTGAGGATGATATGGAGTACTCTTGGCATGATGGATCCAGAATTCCTCCATTAAGGCCTGTATAGTCTCATTAACAAAGTGTGTACCCCTATCGCTCATCAAGATTTTCGTACACCCAAAGCTGGTATCTACAGTGCAATCCTTCACCACTTGTGCTTTGGCCCATCTGGTTACATATTCAGTGGTAGTGATGATGTAGCACGCACCTGTTTTCTTTCTAGGTGGGTTAATAGGTCCCACAAAATCGATGGCCCATTTTTCAAAGACTTGCAGGGCCATCTGCAGTTTAAGGGGAATTTCGTCTCTACGCGATGGCCTTCCTATCCGTTGGCATGTATCATAGGCTTTACAATAGTCGTAAGAGTCAGTATGCAGGGTAGGCCACCATAGGCCAACTCTTAAGATATTTTTTGATGTTGCTTTCCCTATGTAGTGACCTCCTGCTACCCCGTCGGCTTCTGCCAAGATATCATGCCGCTCATGCTCCAGGACGTACCTGCATAGCACTTCATCTGCTCCCATCTTATATAGATGTCCTGTGATAATGGTAAAATCCACAACGCAAGCTAACAATTCCTTCTTTTGTTACACTGAATACTCCATAGGTACCATGCCTATATTACGAACTAAATGATGTCAACAAAGTGCGCATCAACCACCTTAATAGAAAATAGTTGCGCATTAGGCAACCCTTCCTCCAGGTTGGTCGGTTCCTCACCATTCTCAATTCAAGACAAGTGATATGGCCTAATTTTCAACTTCCCTGGCTTGACAATGATCTCAAAGTCGTATTCTTGGAAGAGCAGAAGCCATCAGAAAATCCCCCCCCCCCCCTCCCCAACATAGGCTTATTCACTAGGTACTTCAAAGCCGAATGATCTATGAACATTTTGAAGTGACCCCCTAACAGATAGTGTCGATACTTCTGTAATTCAAAAACCATGGCCAATCCTTCCCACTCTGTGGTGGCATAGTTTCGCTCCGCACTAGAGAGCTTTCGACTAGGAAATGCAACTGGGTGATCGATGTCTCTGGTCCCCAGGCTACGTAAGGACTTCTCCTAGGGCGATTCCTGAAGCATCAATGTGAACATGGAATACCTTTGCCCAATCAAGAAAAATAAGGATAGGCATAGATAACATCTTTTCCTTGAGTAGCTCAAAGCTCTTATGACACTCATCATCCCAAAATAATGAAACATCCTTCTTAGGCAACTTTTCTAGAGGTGTTGTGATCAGTGCGTATCCCTGAATGAATTTTCTGTAGTAGCCCGTATGTCCAAGGATTGAACGCATCTGTTTCACAGTCGTAGGTACCCTCAGATTGATGATAACTACAACTTTCGCAGGGTCCACCATCAACCCTTGTCGGCAAACTATATGTCCAAGCAAGATTCCGAAGGGGACGCAGAAGATACATTTCTTGATATTCAGGGAAATCTAGTGTTTTCGGCAGGCATCCAACATCATGTGCAAGTTTGAAACGTGCATATTTACTAAGCTGAAAACATTCCAATCATCGAAATACACCTCTAGGAATTTGTGGATGAATTCCTTGAACACTGCGACAACTACTCGAGAGAAGACAGCAGGGGCATTCTTGAGTCCAAACAACATGATTGTATAGTAGGAAGGATCCTTATTCAGTGGTAAATGTAGCTTTGCTGCGATCTTCTGGTGTGATTCTGATATAATGATATCCTAAGAACCCGTCAGTGAATGAGTACACTTCCTGGCCTCCTACACTATCCAAGATCTCATTGGAGAATGGTGTCGGAAAGGGGTCATGTACGCAGGAGTCATTTAAATTGCATAAGCCCACACAGATTTATATTTCTCCCTTTGTTTTCTTTTCCTAAACCACCATTGAACTTACCCAATCTGACTGCTAGACCGGCTCGATAATACCTGTGCTGAGAATTTTATTAATTTCTTCCTTAACCTTCTGCTTATACTTAGGGTTCAACCGATAAGGCTGCTGCTTTATAGGGCACGCATCTTGTTTTAGCATGATGTGCATAACTCCTAGGTCCCCTGTGATCCCTTTGAGCTCTGAAAACTTGGTTGGGAATAAGTCTTCATATTCTATGAGAAATTCAACAAATTTTCTTACAGTGTCATCATCCTAGTAGTCCCTAATTTTAGCCAACTTAGGCTGCTCTGTCATGCCAATCTTGACTTCCTGCAGTTTCAGAGGCTTTGTCACATCCACAGTCTGTAGTGGAGGTCCCACCACTGCGCGCTCCCCCTTCGAATCTGAGATAGAGACATTGCGCGGATCCTCATCGCACTCTTCTATAGTTATATTGCAGAAATTGACAATATCCTGCATTTGTGTTTCCCAAGTCGGTACCCCAAATGCTGTGAAGGAGATGGATTCACCAAAAATGAATGTATCTATATCTTGCAGAGCTTCATAAAGCACCTCCAAGCCCCCTGTTAGTCCAAATGTACCTATGAATTCATCCTTCAAAGTTTCCCAGTGGCAGCTGCATTGATGTAGCTCTACATCCAAGTACCATGCAGTGGGGATTGGTCCCAATGCATGAATAAACAAGTGAACCAATTCCTCCATAGTTCGGTTGTACCACTTTCCATCCAAGCGAATAAGTGTTCACGCAGATCCCCTGGGCCAAGGAACATCTTGTTGTGCACCTCAACCAGAGGCTCAAATCGCAGGATCATAATGTCCCGACATTCCTCCCAATCCTGGAACGCCTCCTTATGCATGTCCCACAATCTTGCAGGTGTCGTGCGCATAGCTAGATTAAGGGCCCATAACCTTCGTTCTCTGGGAACCTCAGCTTCAAACGTTCGAAAAAATTATTTTATACTACCAGAACCATAAAATTAGGGCATTTCTCTTACCTCTGAAGATATGCAACAGAATTCCCTTGTGATTCACAAGCAACGCAGTGTAGAGACATCATGCAGCTGGTTTTTCGAGTTTTATATTTCTCCGTCAGAGTCCAAGGAGCCTTCACTATATTTTTTCCAGCAAAGCACACCATCAACCGTAGGGTTGATCCAACCTTCATCCCTCATATTTAACTTATAGATTTGATCCACCTCCTCTTCCTCACACACTGGCTCTGTATACCTTTCTCCTTCTGCGGGGTCTAGTGGTACGATCACTCATGTTCCTTCACTTTCAAACACCATACTTATTTTCTTCAAATTGATAATACTGCCCATATAGATGGTCTAGTCCAATCCTAGGAGTGCCGGATAGGGGTCTGCATCTTCTACAATTTGAATGACTTTAAAATCGGCCCGGACTTTAACTCCTCCGATATCTACCACAATCTTTGATAGTCTTCCCATCGAGATGATCTTCTGTTGATTGTCCATGCACAACTGGATAGTGGACATTCCAACTTAGATTCTCCCATTCACTGCCAAGTCTAATTAGGTAGTACGTTCACATCTGATCCTAAGTCTAGAATAGCCTAATCCATCTTGTAATCATTGATCTGCGCAGTCAACCGCATCTCCCTACCAGTGTGTCTCTTATGCTTATATAGTTTGTGCACACCCTTAATTTCCATAGATGGGGTTGTCTTTTCTTCGCAGCTATCTATCAAGGCTTGGAGGTTTTCTATGGCTCTTTTGTTGCGCAACAACTTCATACATGCTTGCAGGAATGGTTTGACCTCATCATCTGCTTTGAGGTTCGCAGGGGCTTGAGGGGTAGGTGCCTCAACCTTAGAAAATTCTTGGCGAGTTGCGACAAAGGTTTCCTTTTCCTTCTATAAGTCCAAACCTTATTGTTTAATGGCTTCTTTAGGGATAAGAGGCTTCACCTTAGCTTTCTCCATAGCTCCTTCGGTGGCCATGCCACTGCATGTTATAACATTAATGCTTGGTCCTTCATCTCGGGGTTCCGCCTTAACACTTTATACATTCTACATAGGTGTTTGCTACTTCTCCTCCATCTTGGCTATCATAATCGGGAAACATTCAATCACATGATCCAGATATCTACATTATCTGCAAAATTTTCTCACAGGGTTCGTGCAATCCCTTGCAAAGTGCCATATTTCTCCATAGTTATAGCAAATCAGTTGTCCTTTCCCCCTACCTGCGCTTCCACCTCGGCCTCCTCCCCTACCCCTAGCTGGGGAGCCACCTATGCCTGAGGGGGATCTTGGCGAGGATGGATCTGATTGTACCCTATATAGATTTCCTCTATCTATCATCAAATCATACGTCTGACAGTTATGTTCATCATGGCCTACAGATCTGCAGAACCTGCACCATTGTTGCTTTATTTCTGGGACATATGTGGCAAGGTGGGGGCAGTGGTTGATATCGTGCAGCACAGTAACGCGACAATAATCGCCCCACAGCACTGATCCACTTGGTACTACAGCTTCCCTAGGACATAATGGATTGGGTCCCCCAACCTGTATGTATTTTTCTAGCAGAGGATAGTTATCCTTGGTGTCTCCATTCACTCTGCATCTTATGCACCATCTTTCAGGGCTAGCCTCTATTCCTCGCTCCTTCCACAGATTCTAGATCTCCATGTGCATTGCTTCTAGCTGGCCATGTATCTGTTGTACTCCGAACTGGGTATTATCTCTTGGCATAGCTTCCAGCCTCATCGCAATTTCTAAGGCCTTTTCTTGCGATTCAATGGCTTGATGTCCCACTGGCACGCATAAGTGGGATAGAAGCATAGCAATGAACCACTCCTTGTGCTGCCTGTCATCATACAGGAATCCTCCTTCTCTAATTACTTTCTTTAACCATTGGTCAGCCTCCCATACAGACTCGAATGGTCCTTGCTTGAAATCTTTCAGATCGTTCACTATTTGAGAGCAAGACTTAGGCTTCTTGAACTATTGTTTCAAGGCATTCTTAATCTGCTCAATGTTTGCATTCGCATGCTAGTCGATGTATCCCATATACCAGTCCAAGGCTCTTCCTTCAAAGGCAAGGGATAATTGTGCTCTTTTCACCACATCACTAGTTACATTCTACGAAATCCATACCGATCCTGTGACAAACCAGAACCGGTCCATATATTCATCTCCCATGCCTTTGAAGGTGGGTAGCTTCATGTGCGAGGCCATATCGTCTTTTGGTGGTGGTGACGGTGAGTTCTTACCCCTATGAGGGTTCGAAGGTGGCAAAGACGAAGGTCTATGCACAACATAACTTCTTTCTGGATTGTAGACAGATCAATCTCCTTCTTGATTAGTTTTGTAGTACTTACCACTACGCGTTGTACCCTTACTTTGATCAGATCTCATTCACTCTGTATGACTACACAAAATTCCTTTTTCACATAATAAGACCTTAATCAGTAATGGAAAAGTTTTCATAAACTTACCTCGGAATACCTTGAAGAACCTTCGCTCTGCCTCTGAGTAGGACACAAATTGGTTGATTGCAAGTTCCGTCACAAATCCTCCTATCACACTATCCACCGAGTGATCTACCATGCGAGTGATGGTGTTATCAGTCTTCTCCAACTGTTGGATCAGCTCTGGGGTCCACTTCATAATCCGCTCATCTTTACAACACTTCTGAAAATCTACAAGCCTTGTTATCCACTCCTGAAGCTCAGTCGCAAATGTCACAAAGAAAATTTCGTAGACCTCTGTGAAAATGTACTTATTCTTCCACTCCTCTGCGGTCAACTTCACACTGAAATTTTCTTTTTTTCTGCGAATTCCTGAACTTGCTTTTCAAACCACTCATCGATTTCTTTCTTCTCAGGCTTCCAATATGGTCTTAGCTTTACCCAATCTCTCTTAAAATGCTCCTAGTCCTGGCAACGGAACCATTTGTTGGCTCGAGAGGTCCTGACCCAGGTTTGAAGGTTAAGGTTTGCCAACAAACCCCTATACTATTGGCCCTTTCGACAATGACTTGCTTGCACAGGCCAAGGTCTCACTCGAAACAGTATGGGAGGGTGCTGGAACCAAGTTTTTACACCCTGAGAGAGAGCATGTAATTCAAGCAGATTTTTTATCCTGGCTTATTGAGCTCGTCTTTAAAAAATCTATTCATAGGCTTATATAATAGAGCACAGATCTAGTAATTATCCCCGCATCCACGTGCATAATATCAAATTATCAACACAACAGCTATAATCGCATCAATTAATAGATCATAGATTCATATAACAGAAACAAAGATACTTTCGCAGCTATCAACTAGATACTTTCACAACTTTAACCATACAATCCAAGTTCACAACAATAATAATAAAGCATATCTAGATAACATCAGACATCCAATAGTACTTCGCATATATATTAATACCAAAATCCTCTTACAATCCCAAAATACCGCCTACGCACACAACCAGCCGGGTTTGCACACAGTAAGACTAAGGATCTCCGCGCACATAGCCTACAGTATTCCTTACCCAACAACCCAACTACAGATCTAACAATTCATGCCTAACATCAATCTCAATTCTTTCTTACTTATGACTCAAAAAGGTTCATCTATTTATACCAATTTAGCCTACGCATCCAATGGTCCACAAACCGTGGTTTGCGGACTCTTGGTCTACCCTTGACCCGTTACAATGAATTAGGGGCTTTGACCCACCCCAAAACCCCTTTGTTAGACTAAATATTACAAAAAATATACAAAAATGGATCAAATTCGCAGCTTTAGGAGACCCTATTACAACGGTTTTCTTAGTTGGTTTTGTGATTTTCTAAGATATTTTGAAGGTTGTTTTGTGGTTTTCATGGTTTTTGTATGATTATTTTTTTAATTAATTCATTTTCATGGGTTTTATATGGTTTTTTTTCTTAATTAATTCATTTAATTTTGAAAAAAAATAAGAAAGCCAAAAAAAATAGAATACCTACTTTCGTTTGAGTACTAGCACGTTGGCAACGTCGTTGGCGAGATTGATTTGAACACTCCATACTTCAATTTCTTAATCGAGCTCAAATACTCTTAGTCAAGCTACCATACCGCTCTTGGCCAAGCTCTAAAATTACTCGTGGTCTATGCAAATGATGCGTGTAGACCACAGGAGCAGTATTTAATTTAAAAAAGTTGTAGGATCGAGACTTAAAGTTCGATTGAGCAATAATGTTCGATCAAGTGTTATAAATCGATGGAGGGTTTTATTTTAACCCTCGATCGAGCTAATTTTTTAGTGCCCAATGACCTCGATGGAGCACTTAAAAAATACTCGATCAAGTGCGTAAATGGCTTGATTGAGCCATTGTTTTTTCCACCCAAACTTGCCCTCTCTTGCCAGATAGTGTAACCCAAATCCATGGTTTCATCCAGAAGTATACAAATATAAAACAAACCATAATAAATGAAGCATAAACAATAAAATTATAATATTATTGACAATAGTGTTACATATAGTGTTACAAGACAGTTGAGATTTATTTGAAACAATTTTCTTATCACAAGAGTTAACCAAGATAATAAAATTGGAACAATTACTAACATCTAATTGTGAATGAGAAAAAGGCTCAAGACTATGACCAAGAATGTGAACTTGAATATTGTTAGAATAAAAAAATGGGATGAGATTCTCTCCTTGAAAAATGCAATCACTATGGTATTTTGGGGGTTTGTGATGAGCATTTGTTGTAACAATATGATTATAAGCAAATCTCTCATATTGAGAAATAAATCGACTTTGACTATCGAGAAAATGAGAATTTAATGATTGGTGAAATAATTCAACATCCTAAGTTTCCAAATCATTGTCATATATGACTTCACAATTTTCATTAACACTCTTTTCCTTTTTATAAGACACATTAGAACAAGAAGAACCATTAAATGAATTTTCAACATTGTTGAAAAGGTGATCATTAAATGACTATTTTTCTTGATCAAGAAATAATCGATAATTCATTATTTGTTAAATATATGGTAGCCCCTCTATTTTATAAAATTTCATTTGTGAAAAGAGGAATTGATGAATGATTATAAAATGAATTAAAGTCAGAAAAATGATTGAGATAATGAGAGAAAAGACTATTTGAAGATATGAACCTGGAAATTTCTCTACTTGTACATTCTTTCTTGTTTCCCATAATGCGAATTTTAGATTCTTCATGATGTATTTGGCTGATCACACTTTCTTGAAAATTAATGTTTAGCTGCCTCAAACTACATGGCTGATCATTATTTGTAGCATGAGAAAATATAAATTTTTGCAGCAAATTACACATCATTGGAATTTTCAATTTGCAATGTTGGTTGCTGATTTTCTTCTTGAATGTCATTTTCTAATTTTGTTGCTTGGTAATTTTTAGAAAAATTATAAACATCAGATTTATTAGCAGTTGATTCTTCAATAGCAACATGATTTGAAGAATTATCGGGATCAACATTATTTATGTTGAATGTACTCATTATTTCTTGAGAAGGATGATTAACAATTTATGCATTTTCTTCTTGAATATGCTCAAACATGCTCTCATTAATAAGTGGTTTTCAACAATGATAAATAGACTTTAAAAAGTAACATCTCCCAATTCTTGGAAATTGTTTGGAATACAAGGAAGGAAACTAACATATTCATACCATTCCATCAACTCAATATTTGAAGTTTTATCTTCATATTTAAATCTTAAACAAAATAATTGGAATCTAATAGTAAAATCTATGGAAGATTCATTTTGAAACTTTCTTAAATTTTCAAGTTCAATGCATACTTGTTCATAATGACAATCGTCGAATTTGTCAAGGAACTTTGTGATAAATTGGTGCTAATGGTGAATAGAGGAAAATGGAAGAGATTCACACCATATTGTGGCTTTACCTGTGAAAGTGAGAATTAATATCTTGCATATAATACCTTCATCAATATCAGAAAAAGTAGAATTTGTAAAACTTTGAATGAATTTTAAAAAATGATCATATCCTGAAGTCTTTCTCTTACCATCAACATTTACCTTCTATAAGAGTCTTACAAGTTTCATTGGAGTGGTAGAAGATGAACGTCAAAAAATACCACTGCAAATGAGAAATTTAGGAGTCATAGAAAATAAATGAAAAACTTAGAATACAAAACTCCAAAAAAGATAACTTATCATTGACCCTCCTTCTAGCACCAAAATTTTTTATGGCAAAAAATAACCAAAATCAATAATAGTGAGATAACCCTACCAAGGCCCCAAAGTAAGACCTTATCCATTTTTAATAGCAATTTCAACTGGTTAAAAAGGGTCCATTTTCCCTCACTCTCCCTGTTGACTTGTGTTGTCTCTAGTTATTATCAATAAGTACCTATGTTGGTATTGATGAGCTCCATCACTAGGTACATTTGTAGGGGTTAATGGTCACATTTTTTTCTCATTAAGTCTCTTTTTCTTGCATTTTAATTATATTATGGTCTTATGATGCTAGTGTAGGTGGTGATTGAGGCTTAACATACTTAGAGTACCTAACATGAGTTAAATGCAGGAAAATCATGAAGATATTGCATTTTTATGGAGATTTTGTCATAAATACTCGAAGTAGATAGCAATGAGAGATTTCAGGGGGTTTTCCACCCTCCTTAACTCCCAAAGGCATCCAATGGATCCTTGATGTTCCCTCCAATAGCTCGAAATCAAAGGCATCCAAGCAAACTCAAGATCAAGTGCACTCAAGCCATACTTTTTCTTGCAGTCAAGTGGACTCATTGTCTATTTTATAGTGAGCTGTTGGTATCTACCCTTTTAGGTTAAATAGAGCTGAGCAAGAGCTCATTAAGATTTGAAATTTGGATAAATCCATTAGGCTCTTTTCTCTTGTAATCAATTTTTAAGACTTTTATATTGATGTAATGAGACTATCTTTTGAAATGAAATGAGTATTCAAACTTTGCCTTATTGATCTATTTTGAGAGAGATAGGCTTGTGGGTTAGGGCCCAATCCATGTGCCTCATCCTCTCTAGTGTAATCATTATTTACTTTCATGCCATTTAGCTAGTTTTTCTTATGAATATTTAGCTAGTTTGTTTGCATTTTCATTTACTGTTTTTATTTTGCTCCCATTTTTCTTTTGTTGTAGATTTAGTTTGCTTACATGTTGGTAGAATAGGTTAGAAATTCAGAAAGTTGTGAGTCAAGCCTCCCCCTCTCATCTCTGTCAATAGATATTGAGGAGGGTAGACCTTCCCCACAGACCAAAAATGCTTCTTATTTTATGATTTCCTGGAATGGATGAGATTATTTGTTGTGATTCCATGGATATCTTCAGAATGCTATGTTACATCTCTGTTTGTATATTAGAGTATATTTTCTTTAAAAATTCAAGTCATATTTTCAATTGTCTTTATCATGAATTTGTCCATTTATATTGCATGAATAGGTAGTTTTCTTGAAGGTACAGGTAGCACATCCAAGGAGAAATTCACTATCACCTTCAACTTCATCTCTCACCCTTCATTAGCCCTCTGTTCACTAGAATCACCATCAGCCTTGTTTTCATATTTTTCATCCCTACACTGTGAGAAAACCCTAAGGGTGCAAGATAGGCCTCCCAAGAGGTTATCATCTTGGCAAATGGGTGGGATACCTTCCAATCATCCTAATAAACCTTCACTCCACCTTTCCTACCCTTTTTCAATCTATTTTTGGCCTCAGATTTCCCTTGGACTATTTTCTGTAGAAATTCAGGAATTTCCTGTAGCACTATAGGAAACCTGTAGTAGCACTTGAAATCACACCTGTCAGACCCTCCTTAAGTCTAGAAACCACCATAACCATATTCTAAACCAGAAAAAACCACTCATACACCTCAACCTTGGCCCCATGTGTTCAAGCCTTCCATGATCCACCTTGGCACTTTCTTCTCCTAGCTGAAAAACAACACATTTTCAAGAATAGTTAGGTCATGAGTAGTTGCATGATTAAAATCATGATATATAGAGCATAGGGTAAGTAGAGTGAATTTATCCATTATATTAGTTTCCTTTATGTCATTTCAATTGAGAAATTTACTTCATGCAAGATGCCTAGGTTTCTTTTCAATTCTTATCATAGTCTAATGAGTAGATTTCTTTCATTGCAGAATAGTTAGATGTCCTTGTTTGCTGTAGTATATTTATGTGCTTGCAAATAGTTCCATGGCCTTGAATCATTTGTAGCCCTTGGCCTAGTTTCAGAAGTGTGACAGACTTCATCTAGAAACCCAAGAAATAACACCCTTTCGTAAAGCTCAGAAGAGGATGACATGAGTAGAATACATCTACTATGTATATAGCATTATCACCTCCAAGTTTTTACAAACCCAGAATTGATAAAGTAAATTAGGGAAGCCCCTGGAATTCACATCATTCTTGGTGCAATACCAGGGCTCACCACTTTTTGGCACTATTTCTGGGGATGTGTCTAGTAGATGTTTGATTTTTTTTAGCATTATTTTATGCTTTCCTTTTACATGTTTTTTCAAAAATATTGAAAAAATACAAAAAAATCTGATTTTCACACCTCGTAGGAGTATGGATACTCAAGGAAATTTTTTACCTAAAAGCCCCACATCATCACATAGTCACCCTTAATTATTCTTCAGTGGTTGTGAGGTTAAACACACCATAGGTGAGCCTTCTGAAAATTTTGAGGAATCTATTGGGGAAGAAGAAGATATCGTTTTACCTGAGGAACCTGCTTCACTTATTTCAGCCATGGCTAACACTGAAACCCAGGAAGCCTTTCCCATTAGAGAGGTAGATGGGGAAACTAAGATGAAAAACATTAGCCCCTCATCCCTTCCACACTTTCATGGACTTACCTTGGAAGATCCTAACACATTCATGTTTGAATTTTTTGTTGTCTGTAGGACCTATGACTATGCCTCAGATGATCAAAATCTAAAGCTATTTCCATCCACCCTTAAGGATGGAGCCTTGCACTATTTCATGGGTCTACCTGGGAACACCATCACTACCTGGGCACAGATGCAAGAGGCCTTCAACAACAAGTACAGGGACTATTGTAGGTCCAAAGAAACTAAGGATGATATATTCAGGATGACTATAGGGTCTGATGAATCCATAGAAGACTATGAAGAGAGGTTTCAGTTAAACTATAAGAGAGCCAATTGTATTCTTGATCTTGGATCACTTAAACTAGTACTTCTCCGAGGGATTAGAGAGGAGGTGATAAAAATCCTCAATATGTTATCAAGAGGAGATATCTACCAACTATCTTATGAAACAATCAAAACTATCTTCAGCAACCATCCTAGGGCAGTCATGAAAAAATGTAGAGCTGGCAAAAGTACATCCAATACCCCTTCCTTTTCCACCTCCATCAAACATGAGAATGGAAATATGTTGTAGGACTTCAAGAGTGACATTTTGCACACATTTTCTTTGCAAATGGACAAAATGTAGGTCAAATTGAAGCAAGAGGAAGCAGAAAGAGTTTTGGTTATATTTCTCCCTAGATGTACCAGAAAGCACCCTAGAAATGAATGTCCACTAAGTGTTATATAGGATTTCTTAGTTTGTGAGGAGAATCATGCCACAGACAAGTGTCCCTCATTACATGGACTTAAAGTTGTATATCAAGGTGGGGAATTAGGGTTAGAGAAACTTTTTTCCATCAACCAGAGAAGGCCTCAAGACCTTAGGTCATATCAACAAGGTATGCAAGATGCACCTTATACTTACTATCACAATAATAAGAATTCACCCATGCAACCTTAGTATACCCCCACTCCTCCATCCTGGCCTACACCTCCTACTTGGCCTTACAACCCTACATATCATCCTCAGCTTGTGAACTAACCATTAACCTCAGTGAAACAATCCATCCAAAGGGTGGAGGCCTCAACACAATCAACCACCCACTCTAATGCCTCCACCCCAACCTCACCCTCAGTTTACTCATGTTTCTCCACCCAAGCTGCCTCAAATTCTTGCACAACCAAATGCGAACCCAAACAACAGATAGGCATAACAAGTTTATAGTGGAGAGACATCATATCCAAGTTATGATGTGGAGATACAAGATATTAATCTCAGGTCGGGAAGATTACTCCCAAACAACCACCCTCCATATCCAACTGTAGAGGTTGAGGAGGAAAGGTAAGAAGGTAAAACTCAGACCCAAAAACCTCCTTTTCTTGAGCACTTGATCCATTCTAGTCATCACACCCCATAGGATACTGAAATTTTGGGAGAATTTAAAAAATTGTGTCTAAAGATACCACTTCTCCAGGCCATTAAGGATGTCCCTATTTACACTAGGCTCATCAAGGAAAAGTGCTTCAAGAAACCTGGGAAAGAAATATACCCCCAAAACCAATGTAGTAGGACAATTGTCTGACTTAATGTTGGGAAGGGTGAACTTTCCAAAGTACCTGGACCCTGGCAGTCTAGTTTTAGATGTGCACATAGATGGTGTCATAGTCCCCAATGTAGAAATTATACAACATGCATGTAATAATTGGATTCACTTGATCTAAAAATGTACTAAAGTTAAATACTGAATCACTTCTACAAATATTTTTTGGAATGAAAAAAAAAAATTGCCAATCACATGAAGTAAATAAGAATCAAATCATACACAACACAAATAATTTCCTGGGGAAAGCTTACAGATAAAAACCCCACTATATTCTATTGTATATTCAACATGGATCATGAAACAATTACATACAAAAAATCTTCTCACAAGAGCCTTCTAGTACTTAGCTAATTGTCTCACACTGTCATACAAAAATTGACCAATACTTAGCTAATTTATTGCCTCCAAATAGCCTTCCTTTCTTGCACAATCCCTGATGAATGCAATCCCTAAAAGATAGGAATTATTTTCTTCCTTGACTGCACAAGTATCATGGGAACTCCAATGGATGTTTAGTTGCATGTGTGCAACCCAATAATCCTACAAATGATAGTCATCTTCCCTTTCACCTAGATCTCAACTAGGTCTCCACTGGATCTGACATGCATGCAACTAATAATAGCAAATCCTCAGTTGCATGTGAGATCATTGATTATGAATTAATTAATATTTAATTCACTTGACCTCTCACTAGTGTATCTTTAGTTACAACTAGAACAACTGAGCTTAAATCACTTAACTGAGTTAAACTGATTACAACCTCCATTAACTAATGCACCACTGCACTTCGAACTTTGTTACAACTAGAATTACTCTGCATGCCTCAACAACTACCTCTAACTCAAAATACACTAGCTAAATGAGTTTATCACTGACAGTTAACTATTTCAAGTTATCATTGAGAATATATTACAATTTATTGTCCATCTTAATCATGGATAGCTAAAATAGACATGCACCCAAAAATAGCATTGAGGGCCCCACTCTAGTGTAGGTGCTTAATGCACTAGGCGTTGTTGGCCGGATAAATCGTTCTTGCGGACAAGACCGATCTCCCTAGTGTCAGAAGACAATCTAGCAACAAAAGAACAACTAAGTTTGTCTTTCTCTAAATATATTCGTTTTACAAATAAATGCTAAGAAGGTGTTGATCCTACCTTAGATCCAAATGCTTATTTGCAGTCGTAGTGCTTCTGTCGCATCAATAATCCTTCATCGCAACAAGAGTTATTTCATCGCAACAATAATCCTTCCGTCGCAACAAGAGTTCTTTCGTCACAAGAAAGTGTTGTCTTTTGCTGATCTGTAATCACAAACAAAAAAATATTAATAGCACCTATATAAAAAATAATCATAAAACATATCTATCATAGTGATCAAGGAATCTATAAAATAAACGATCAAACGACAGCTTATTGAAATAAACAATCGAACGACAATTTATTGAGAAAAACAAAACTTGATTGTATTAATCTTAAAATAACAGAAGAACCTAACAACCTTAGCCTTGATGTTCGGAAGGCCTTCCCGGGGTCCGAATCAGGAGTCTCCTCTACTTTGATAAGTCTTGCACTCTTCCTCCAGGAGCACAAAGAGGTATGTGATATTTCCTCTCAAAAGCTCAGTAGAAAGAAGTTTAAATCTCAACAGCACTTCAACTCAATCACCCATAAATCTTGAACTCTAATTCTCCATCTCCAGAATCTCAATCTCCAAAAACTTAACCCAAAAATCTTAACCCTTTGAGGCTATCCAATGCCTCCTTTTATAGAGCAGATGAGGAGGTTAGGGTTCCACCTTTGAAGGGATAGAATCCTCCTTCAAAGGGATAGGCTCCTCACATCATGGGATTAGTTCCTTAAGGTGTGGGATACATGCACCTTACTAAAGCGTACTCATCCCCAAAAAATCTCATCTAGAACCTTCTAGAATTGACCAAAATTCAACTTTTTCACTTTAATTTCTCGCTTTTTTGATCTTTACAGGAGTACGCAGGCATAACACTGGAAAACTGCATTTTAGAACGCATTTCCTCTTCACATTACCTGCGTACCCTAGCCAGGAATGCAGGTAGGCTTCATGTTACCTGCGTACCCAAAGTTTTTGAGCTTTTTAGGGCTTTTTTCTCCAGTTTTAGGGTTTGACATGAGGAGTAAAGGTTTTAAGACTTGTAGAGGAGGTATGTATGAGTGTTAATGAGCTCATACAGTTAGAAAAATGTCAAGGTGACAGTTTTAGTGTAACAGATTTCCCCCTAAAGTGCGAAGTCTGAAATAGATGAAGATGAAGTCTGTCATATTTGAAGAGTGAAGTACTTTATCATTTCAAGGAACATCCTGTGGACACCCCAGTTGGAGCCTGTAAAAACATTCAATGAAAAATATATATATATGTAATCATATCATCGCTGAGGTAGGCATTCCCATACTCAGATCCAAAACTAACTAAACTTGTTCTGATACAGAAATGATTTTAATATTACATCAATAGTGTAGACACAGCATGGACGCAGCCATCTGTTTATGAATTGTCCACTATATAAATGAATAACAAAATTCCTCGCAGCCTGGATGGTAGAAACTAGATCCAGGGTCTTGATTTCTGCTTCTCGAACTAGTACGATTCTATCCATGTGATTAAATGTGTTGAAGTCAAACATGGTAGAAACCACTTGATTACCAGTCAATGATGTAAATTGTTAACAAGTGTGAGAGTAACCACCAGTAATGTCAATGGATTTCAAAGTACTCAGTACAATCCATGAAATGTGAATGAATGAGCTGAAGTCGAACATGTCACAGAATCATTCGATTGAAGGTCAATGATGCAACCTGTCGTCAAAGGCGAGAAATCTACCATTGAGGCATGCAGATTCCAAGGTACTAACGATTTCTAGATCAGCTTCCTAGATAATGATCTGTCGTCGATAGAAAGCGATCCGTCGTAGGCAAGCCCACAACACAAAATCATAGATCAAGTTTTGAAGAAATATATTGGCAAGGACTGACTCAGGGATGGTCAAAATGGATGACATATATTTCACAAATGAATGGTTTATTTGAACTGTCCTCTTGAACACATAATGACACTGCAAATGGCTTGGTGAAAATTGACCCAAAGCTAATACCCAGAAACCGGCTGAAGACTTTCAATATGGTTTGATTAACTGTTAGGCAAAGGATTTCCCAACCCAGGTGAACAAAAGTGTCATGTTCAAGAGTGGTTAATGGTTTTCCGAGTAATCAAAATGTAACAAACAGGTTCGTTTTTCTCTCTTTTCCCCCACCATTTCTGGCAAGTACCTCTTTATTTTTGACAAGCTTGAGGAGAATAACATTTTCTTGTTTATAAGCTTATCCTTCGGATGAGTCCAACTTAGTTTAAAATTCGAACCCTAAGAAGGAGTGGTATGTTCCTGTTTGAAATTGAACAGGTCCTTTACTGTTAAATTTTAACGAGTCCAGTATAGGAGAAACTCGGTGTTTTTAAATTTTAGGGAGTCAGAAGAAAAAACTTAAGAAAACTCCATGGATGTACTTTTTCGTAAATTTAGTCTCCCAAGCCTGAAAAAGGATAAAATAATGCAGGAGAGAACTCTATTGACTGTAATTAGTCAACGTATACCTTTTTCATAAATAGTCCATTTCAGTCCGTAAAAGGGGTAAACTTATACTGAAGGGACGATCATTTATTTATTTTAATGAGTTCGAATAATCAAATGCTCGGCAATATTTTCATGTTTATAGAGTCTGAAAAGGGCTTAAAAGAGGACTCCAATTTTTCACTTTTTCGTAATTTTCAAGAGTCCGAAAAAGTGATAAAAGTATACTCAGTAGTTTCACTTTTTCTGTAAATTTTAACGAGTTCGAAAAGGGATAAAAATGTACTCATGGTTTTCACTTTTTCGTAAGTTTTTACGAGTTCGAAAAAGGGATAAAAATGTACTCCTGTGGCCGACTTTCAATTTAATTTACGAGCAGGAAAAGACAGAAAGAACTCAGCATTTTCATGTGTTTTACGAGAATGAAAGATAGCAAAATAATCTCGGGATTTTCATGAGTTTAATGAGTCTTGAAAATAATAACCGAAATGGACTCGAGATAGGTTTCATTTTTACACAAGCTTGAAACAAGGAAAAATTTGCTTGAGAGTGTTTTGTTTCATTTTTACACAATCTTGAAACAAAGGAAAGCGTAGCCGATGCCCCCTAAGTGCTTGCTAGAGCGCATACTGACTTCATTTCATTCAACTAAGTATACGGCCGGTAATTAATAGCTGTAGGTAAGGTGGAATGAAGGTTCATTTACGAGATCATATGAAAGACCGGACCTAAAACTGTAAGAAAATTATGCAAAAACTGAAATAACTAACCTAAATATATGACTTGACATTTACGAGATCTAGTCAAAGACTTGACTCAATTAGGGAAGGATTTGTTTCATTTTTTAACGAGCTTGACACAGGAAAAGAACTATGCTCATGGCAATGTGTTTCATTTTTTAACGAGGTTGACACAATAACAGGAACTATCCTCACCTAAATGTTTCATTTTTTAACGAGGTTGACACAGTAAAAGAAACTATCCTTGTATCCACTCTCTACAATCTACCTATATAACCTATTGATTCATTTTTTTAATGAGGTTGACACAGAAAAATAACTTTCCTCATACCTGATTCATTTTTTAACGAGGTTGACACACAGAGCGCTCCTCATACACTGCCACACTTTTAACGAGGTTGACACAGTAAAAGAAACTGTCCTCGTATCTACTTTCTAAAATCTACCTATATAACCTACTTATTCATTTTTTAATGAGGTTGACACAAGAAAAGAACTGTCCTCATACCTGATTCATTTTTTAACGAGGTTGACTCAATAAAAGGAACTATCCTGTGACCAACTGATTCATTTTTTAATGAGGTTGACGCAGGAAAATAACTGTCCTAATGGAAGCTTGTTTCATTTTTTAAACGAGCTTGACACAAGAAAAGGAACTATGCTCTGAACTAACTGATTCATTTTTTAACGAGGTTGACACAGGAAAAGAGCTGTCCTCATACATGATTCATTTTTTAATGAGGTTGACTCAGTAACATGAACTATCCTCAGACTCACTGATTCATTTTTTAACGAGGTTGACACAATAAAAGGAACTATCCTCAGACACACTTGATCATGGCTTCCAACTGGAAGAAAGACATGTCAATGGACACACCTCGATCATGGCTTCCAAGAGGTCTTCAGCAGATGGAAGAAAAATTCTTTGGAAATAACACATGTCAAGGGACTCAAAAGGGATAAGAACATCCCATATAGTTTTCCATGTCAGTTACCAAATCTAATTCAAAGTAAGACGAGCAAACAGTGAGAAGCTCGCTTACATCGGTAACTGAAAACATGGGACTAGTTTCCACATAATTAACCCATGGTGGGGTAGATACCACTTTCATATGAGGAACATTCAGGGATGTAAAATTGTTGGTAGTCGAATCAAGACTAGGGAATAAAAGTTGGTCTACAGTCATAATATTGCCATTGTGAGGGAAAGACATCACGTGAAAGAGTGTCAATACGACAACTTTCATTGCATAGACATAGTCTCTCCCAAGGATTAAATTGAAATCCAAGGGGCCTCGAACTACCATAATATCAATACAGACAGTTTTACCTTCCAAAGTAATAGAAAACTTAGGAAGGATACCTAAAGGTTCACTAATGGTTATGTTAAAAGCTTTCAGATTCTGCGTAATAAGAAAAAGCTGAGGGGAACCCAAAGCTTTCCAAACAGTTGAGGATAAAATACTAACATAAGCACCTTCATCTACCTATGTGCGGTGTATGTCCCTCCCACCAAACTTCACAATGATTTGGAAAGGAATGGATGAAGGAAGACGAGGTTCTATCAGTTTATTCCAATCAAAGGAAAAGACCTCGGTATTTGGAGGGGATTCTTTAGAAACAAGTGAAATTCCCCCCGGCGTAGAAGAATCTGATGTAACAAGAAGAACCTGGGCAGTATGAAGTTCTGAGCGGTATGAAGTTCCCTCTCTACGGGAAAGAGTGGGATCGATCGAATGTGAAATCGAATCGACCACTTCGATCCTTGTGGATCATCGACCTAAGTGATATGAGTTTCACTCTCCAATGGAAGAGTGGGATCGACTATACTTGAAACTAGATCAATCACTAAAATGGGTTGACGGTAGGTTGGGAAGATCGTTCTGAGTAAACTTGGGTTAAGTATTAACTGTGGAACGATGGGTTTTCCAATAATTTGAGGCTTCATCCATGTGAGGGAAAATGTGAGTTTGATGACTCCCTTTGCATAACTTACAAGGAAAACTAACTTTACCCTTTTTCCCAGGAACCTAACTATCACTACTTAATGGATCAATGGAAAGTTGATGAGATTTTTTTGACCATACTTCCAAAATATTAGGAATACCAGGACAATTGATAAGGAAGTGGTCACCCTTAAAAATCTTGCAAAGGAATTTGGGTTTACGATACATGTTGGAGGTTTCCTCGACATTACTAACACTCACAGCCATGGTTGACTGGTTGAATTCTTTCTTATCTTGCTTCTTCTTCTTTTTCCCTTTCTTCTTCTTCTTAGCCACTTGGTTGCTAGTGTCAAGGCTTTTACCAAGCGAAGAGGAAGAAAGGGAGGAAGACATATTGGGCGAGGAAGGTAAAGGGTCAACATGAGGTTGATGATGTTGAGATGGTGAACTGCGACGGAAGTGAAGCATCCGGTTGAGGTGGAACAATTGGAGTATTCGAGGCCAACAAAGTTGAAAATAACCATATCGGTAAACCTATTGTAAATCCAGGTAATGACAATGTACCCATATAAGGAGGACCCAACATTTCCATAGCGAGGAAAAGTACTAGGATTCTCGTTAAGAGGGTTCCTTGGTTGGTAAGTTACGGAACACTTGCCATTATATTCAACTTCGGTGAATTTTATTAACAATTTTTAAAACTAAAATTAACAATTCACAAAATCACACCTAACAATTAAAATTCACAATTCACACCTATGGTCTCTAAAAATAAAAACAAACAAATTAACACATGCTATCAAATCTAGGAGTCAAACCACACACAAACAGTAACTTTCTGTACTAAAAACACTAGTTGGTGATGAAATCCAACATCGTAGAATTTAATACAGAAAGGGAAGTTGGAACAGTTACCCCGAAAACCTGCTTAATGAAACAGACTGGCACAATTTTCTTCACAAAACCATCTCGAGTGAAGAGAACCCCCCAGAGAGTCCAAGTGAGTCTAGACGACGTCTACTCCAGGTACAGTGAGATCTTTCCTTCACCGTCACCTTAGGAAATAATCTTAAGTTTATGGACACTAAGGTTACCAACAGTAACAAATATAACTGGGGGAACAGTCTGCGTTCTGATCCCACGTGCAAGGGCAGAGTAACAAAGCTGAATCCCCTTGAAGGTTCCTCGACATGGTTAATCTGAGGTTTACTGACAAGTGACCCCAGGCTCCCCGAAAATGGTTAATCCGAGGTTTACCATTTTTAATGTGCGCAAAATCTTCTATCTTCCCCAATGAAACAAAATTGATTGTCTCAAAGGTTCGGACATGATCTCGTGATTGACTTCTTTAAGAGAAGCTTCCCAGAATGTACCAGTTACAATTGGATTTATTTCCTACCGCAAGATTTATCTACTTGTTTGTTTTTGTTTCTTTGGAAATTTAACTACAACCTATTCCAAAGCACTAATCCTAAGCTAGATTGGTGGAAAGAGCCCTAAAAATGTAAAAATTACTAGATGAATTTTAATTAAGCGCTGTGTTATTTAGGCTGTTATTACTCTAAAGGGTAAATGGATACGAAACCAATGGTGTTATGACTCGACCCAAAACTAAATGCAATCGAATATGATAATGTAATCTTTTCAATTCGATGAATCCTAACTAAAGTAAGGAGAGAGTTTCCATATACTTCCAGCAATGCAAAAATTTATCACTAAGATAAAATATAACAAATTCTCTAATGCACTAATTTCATCAAGAAAAAACTAATGCAAATCAATTCCAAAACAATTTTTATTTTTATATTTTTAAAACAAGCATAAAAACATCTAAATTCAAATCAAAGAAAACTGATCTAAATCTATGATTGATTTTTTAGAATGTAAACTATGCACAATTCCCATGAAAAGTATGCAAAGGTAATCTATGAACATTTTTCATTCATATTCTGAAAATGAGAATTCTAATTATGCAAATGTGATCTATGCAAGAGAATTCTCAAACACGAAGACGATTCTAATGTAATCTAAGAACCAATAAAGTGAAGTCGAGAAAATCGGGTGAGAGTTTCGAAGATCAAAAAATACCCAAAGAAGCCCCGATTAACACTCATACAGTGCCCGACGAATGAGGGGGGATTTTTTGTAAAAACAAAAGAAAAAAGAAGCAAAATTGTGAAAAGCTGAGACAAACCTCCAAGTAATGACCAAAGGAAATAAAATTAAGAATTTCTCGAAAAAGAGACTCAAAACACCCAATTAACTTAATGGAGATTGATGAGATGAAAAATTGCTGAAAGAAATTCAGAAACAAGAGATTTTTGACAGAGAAATACAAATCTAGGTAGATGCTAAGAATCCTAAATTAAACCTAAACTAAACTTGAAAAAGGAAATCTGGAGTTCTTCCAAAATTTTAACAGGGTCCGCAGGCTCCCAAAAGTAACAGGTGCGGTCCCGCACTGTTTACTTAAGGAAAGTGCGACACTGCCCGCACTGTGCAAAAGAACAAAGTGCGGTCCCCAGAAAAGCTCAAGAAAAACGTAAAAGACTTCAAAATTTTCAAAAACAGAGAAAACCTAAGCTACAGACGAATGTCGATCAATCGAAACCGGGGAAAAACTTGTTCTTTCCCCAGCGGAGTCGCCAATTTGTTGTACGGATTAATCGATCTTGCGGACAAGATCAATCTCCCTAGTGTCAGAAGACAATCTAGCAACAAACGAACAACTAAATTTGTCTTTCTCTAAATATATTCATTTTACAAATAAATGCTATGAAGGTGTTGATCCTACCTTAGATCCAAATGCTTATTTGCGGTCGTAGTGCTTCCGTCACATCAAAATCCTTCCGTCGCAACAAGAGTTCTTTCGTCACAAGAAAGTGTCGTCTTTCGTCAGAACAAAGTGCCGTCTTTCGTCGCAACAAAGTGTTGTCTTTTGTCGACTTGCAATCACAAACAAGAAAATATTAAATAGCACCTGTATAGAAAATAATCGTAAAACATACCTATAATAGTGATAAAGGAATCTATGAAATAAACAGTCAAACGACAATTTATTGAAATAAACAATCGAACGACAATTTATTGAGAAAAGAAAAACTTGATTTTATTAATCTTAAAATATACAGAAGAACCTTACAACCTTAGCCTTGATGTTTGAAAGGCCTTCCCGGGGTCCGAAGTAGGAGTCTCCTATACTTTGATATGTCTTGCACTCTTCCTTCAGGAGCACAAAGAGGTATGTGATCTTTCCTCTCAAAAGCTCAACAGAAAGAATACTAAATCTCAACAACACTTCAACTCAATCACAGATAAAGCTTCCACTCCAATTCTCAATCTCGAATCTCAATCTCCAAAAACTTAACCCAAAAATCTTAACCCTTTGAGGCTACCCAATGCCTCCATTTATAGAGCGAGATGAGGAGGTTGGGTAGGGTTCCACCTTTGAAAGGATAGAATCCTCCTTCAAGGGATGATACCTCACGTTAAAGTTAGTTCCTTAAGGTGTCGGATACATTCACCTTAATAAAGCGTACCCATCCCCAAAAATCCTCATCTAGAACCTTCTAGAATTGACCAAAATTCAAATTTTTCACTTTAATTTCTCGCTTTTTTTATCTTTACAGGGGTACGCAGGCATAACACTGGAAAACGGCATTCTAGAACGCAATTTCGCTTCACATTACCTGCGTACCCTAGCCAGGAACGCAGGTGAGCCTCATATTACTTGCGTACCCAAAGTTTTTGAGCTTTTTAGGGTTTTTTCTCCAATTTTAGGGCTTGGAATGAGGAAAAAAGGTTGTAAGACTTGTAGAGGAGGTAAGTATGAGTGTTAATGAGCTCATAAAGTTAACAAAATGTCAAGGTGATAGTTTTTAGTGTAACAAGCATAGGTCTTTGAAACTTTCTTGTTGAATCTCAACGCTCCCTCTCAACAAGAAAAGGATTATCCTTCACCCCGATCCTATCTCTATGGTATTCGAATTTGCTCCTAGTGAGCGCCTTCATCAGAATATCTACATCCTGATCTTCCGTGGGAATGTACTGAAGAAACATTATCCTTCTCTGCATACAATCTCTGAGATGATGGTACCATATATCTATATGCTTGGACCTATCATGAAACACAAGATTAATCGAGAGTTTAATGCAACTCTGATTATCACAATGAACCACTATCGGATCCATCTGAGAACCAAACAAACCAACCAAGATCTTCCATCCAGATAACCTCACATGCATCTTGACTTGCTACCATGTATTCCACTTTTTTGTTGAGTGCCACATATCTTTGTTTCCTTTTGTACCCGGGAAAATGTTGTCAATATTATGCTAAGGATCCCTCCCGATGTGCTCTTTCTTTTCGATGCGTTTGCAATACCATCGTCAGATCCTGAGTAAGGGTTCACTCCCTTTGTCCTTATGCTTCTGGTCATACTTTGATGTGCCCCTTAAGTATCTTAGGACATGCTTTCCTACCTTCCAAAAGAGCTTGGTAGGCTTAACCATAGCTTGACTCAGCTAGTTAATCGTATAGAAAATGTCCAGTCTCGTTTTCACTAGATACATTAGTGAGTCGACTAACTGTTGATAGACAATAGCATCCACTACCTGTCCGGAAGTAGCATCTTCCTTCCTCCATTTTCTTAGAAGAGGAGTATCCATGGGTTTGTAGCTCTCCATGTTAAACTTACCCAGTATCTCCTTTGCATACTTGCCTTGAGACACAAAAAGTTCACCATCCTGCTGCCATATTTCCAATCCAAGGAAATAATGAAGGAGTCCCATGTCCTTCATTTTGAACTCCCTTGCAAGATCCTCCTTGCATGAGTGTATCAGCTGTTCATCACCAGTCAAAATTAGACCATCAACATAAAGAAAAATAATCAATAGCTTACCCTCAACCACAATCTAGTACAGGTTTGAATCTGCTTCACTTTTGGTGAAGCCTAGTCCAGTGAAATAACTATCTATCTGAGTGTACCAAGCACGGGGCGCTTGATTCAACGCATACAATGCTATTTTGAGTCGACACACATGCGACTCACTGTTGAAGATTTCAAAACCTTAAAGCTGCTATATGTACACCTCTTCCTTAATGATCCCATTGAGAAACACAATTTTCACATCCATCTGATGAATGTGCCAACCCATCTGCGCTGAGAGTGCAAGGATGGATCTTATGGAAGAGTACCTTGCAACAGGTGAAAAAGTATCATCATAATCTATCCCCTCGATCTGTGAGAATCCCCAGGCCATGAATATGGCCTTGTATTTCTCCACAATCCATCGACGGCTGCTTTCCCATCGTGCTTGATTTACCTTGTAGATCCACCTTGATCCAACCATTGATTTGTCGACCGATCTTGGGACTATCTCCCATGCACTGTTCTTGACAGTGGAGTCATAATCCTCCACCATTGCATCAACCCAAGTTGGTTGCTGGACTATTTCCTGAAAGGAATATGGTTCAGTCACAATAAATTTTCTCATAAGAGCCATGTATCCAGTAAATCAATCAGGAGAATGTCTTTGTCTGCGCTATGAAGTAGGGGCTCCTACATTCTCTGTAGCATCAAGTCTCAATATATCAGCTTCCGTGGTGCACCTTCTTCCATTTCTAATGGATGGCTCTGAATGAGTGATTTCCTCCACTCCATGAACCTCCTCATGTGGTTTATCCACATCTTGAGACTCATCCTTGGGAACCAAAAGTTCCTCCTCTACATGCAAGTCCAACTCCCTCTCAAGGGACAACTGCATGGATTTCTCCTCATCAAATTTTATATCCCATTGCACAACAATCATTATGTTGTTTAGAAAATACACAAGATAATTATGGGGTTTTTAAGTGTACCCCACAAAAATCCCAACCTCAGCTATTGGTTCCAGCTTCTTCCTGGCATCCTTGGTCACATGCACATAAACAAATGAGCCAAAAATATTAAAGTGTGAAACATCGGTTTTACTAGTGAAAACTCTTATTGCTCATGCCAAGTACTCTATGAGGACAACGGTTTTGCACATGTATCATTGTATTGCATGCTTCCGCCCACAGATTCATCGGTAGGCCTTGATGATGCAACATGGCTCGTCCTACACCCACAATAGTTATGTTATTCCTCTCTGTGATCCCATTCTATTGTGGGTTATGAGGCGCTATGAGTTATCTTCAAATTCATTCTTCGATGCAGAAGTTCTTGAATTCATTAGATATGTATTCTCCACCATGATCGCTCTAAGAGCGTCTGCTTACTTCGACTCTTTCTCCACGAGTGCCTTAAACTCCCGAAAATTTGAGAATGTACGATCACATTGAAAATACTAAGAGGGGGGGGGGTGAATCGGTATTTAGGCGGCGAAAATTTTTTTCTTTTTCTTTCTCTCAAAACCATACGCTACTTTACTGAACCCAACTTGTGTATACAATCGGATATCCTTAAGAAAACTTGCGTATGTCCAGAGGTCTTATTATGCATTTAATTCTTTACTTAGATCATTGCATCATTCATTCATCATATTTTTAGTAAGCATTAAGCATGTGTAGTAATAACAGAATAAACCATCACACATAAGCAACAGAGATGAACACCAATATTTAAGGTGGAAACCCAATTCGGGAGAAAACCACCGCTGTTGTTGTCTCTGTATTCAATATTTATTATAAAGAAAACCTTTTACAACATTGTACTGATGCAGAATTATATCAGTACGCAGGCTTCTACCTGCAGAAGGCTGCAACCTTCTCTTGTTTTCAGCTACAACTGGAAGGGAGCTCCAACCCCGCGATCTCGTTTACCAGCCTCACCTGGAAGGGAGCTACGACCCCTTGATGTTAGCATCAGCTTCTACTGGCAGAAAGCTTCCACTTTTCATACTGAATGCTTCAACCCTCAGATCCACCAAATTTCTTCAATTTCTTCATCAGACTTGTGCCAGGTCTTCATCATTTATTTTTCAGATCTTCTTAGAGATTTATCATTTCTAGATCTAGAGATATTGAACCTTCATCATATCCACAGGTGGATCATAGATTCAGATCTATTAGATTTCAATCATGCAGATATCTCTTAAGGAGATTTATTTATTAACAACCCCTCCACATGCACACGTTGTACTATAATCCTCTTCTCCTTGTATAGTTTTAGCCTTTATTAATACCATGATTCAAAACCACCCAACCACTGATGGTATTCCTGGACGGGATCAAATAGATAATCTAGCGGGGTCTACCCAAGCCCCAAACAATTTCTCATTGTTCTATTTTCTTGGTCTGGCAATTATATAATTGATCTAAGGCTTTTTAATATCTCAATCTGAGATTGAGATATTAATCCAAATTTCTCCTTTAGTAATGACCTCCCTGAGGCATACAAAAATGCTCTCTTAATAACAACCCACTTATTAAAATGTGAACCAATCCAAATTGGAACCCCAACCTATGCTCTTCCATATATACTAATGCATACTCTTACAACACGAATCGACCCAACGGTAATCTTTATCTCCGCCATATAATATTATAGCCAAGGTTAATAAACATTTACCAAGGTCCAGCGTTGGTAATAACTTTATTCACGCATGTTAATAAACCTTCGACTCCGGGCCCCACGTATATGATCAATAGTCCAATCAAATTCCCGCGCTGTACTTTGGTTAACCATCGCGCATCTTCCTCATATGACCGTCGTCCGATGGCTCCCCTCCAGATCGACGGCGCTCAACAATATCGCGTGGCCTCCTTGGTCGATCGTTAACGTGCGATGGCATGCAGTGATGGCAGTTTTGGAACTTCGCTCGACACCACATGTCAAATTTTCTATGGAATCACTCCCGATTCTCAAATACCACTTTCGCTGTGAAGGTGGTGTAATAAAAACCGCTTCCAGCCTTAAACCATGTTCACTGTTCATCCGCAAGGTTCCGCTCCTCTACTCCAGGTTCCATCTGCGTACTTTTTCCAATTCTTTTCTCTGCGTTATCAGGTCATGTAACCATAATACTATTATACAGCTCCGATCAAATCCTTATGGACTATTCGACTCGGTTCTCTGCGTGCATTCGATCCACCATTCGGAACATAGATAAACACCTTACTCCATAATACAGAGGGTTATTACATGTTGGTTCATTTTCTACCAGTCGAGATACAAAGTCGACCGTATTAACATTGGTACCTCTAACTATATACAGAGCACCATCAAACCCAACACCAGGTTTCTTAACTATCACGGATTTCAATTATCCGTCGTCAGGATGCATACATACACTGAAATTATTCAAGAAAAGCAGATATACATTCAATCATATATTCTTCTTGTATAGAATTGCTGATGGATTTCTGAGTTCTTCATACAGTCATTATCTGCATCCTTTTTCAGAGAGTTTCCATCAAGGACAATCAATTCAATATAATAGGATACCAGAAACATATTGCCAACAATATCCCCCTTTGGACTTGATGGCAACCATGACCAGAAATACATTCACCAATATTCTCCCCCTTTGACATCAAGGGCAAAGGATAGATCAAGATACTTTGTACCAACAATACCATGCTCCCCCTGAGATCATGTTGCATCTTCAAACATAATATTCAATGAAATAACAGAAATGACTTACACACTCAAGATCAAAGATTCTCAAGCATGAGATCAGACTACAACAAATAATTAGAATGCCAACAATGCATCCTTTCCACATGACCAATGCTCCCCCTTAACCTATGCATCCAGAGATACCCAACAGCACCACAGCTGTGCTGAAGAATGCTAACCCAAAAAAAAAATTGTCAGCAAATACCCATACATGGTTTTCTGTGTATAAACTTGCGACTGTCCTACAGGAAAACCGCATATCCAATTTAATTTTCTGTATTTAAGTAGATCTGATCTTTTGCATGGAAGAGACTACTCCCAGCTTTTGTCTGAGATATTCGAATGCTTCCCTGGGTAGAGGTTTGGTAAATATATCAGCAACTTGTTCTTTGGATGGAACATACTCCAACTTCACCTTTTGTTCAAGCACTTGTTCACATAAGAAGTGATACTTGATGGGAATGTGCTTGGTCTTGGAATGCATAACAGGATTCTTTGAGATACTGATGGCACTTGTATTATCACACATAATGGAGATAGGAGGTGAACACTTGATTTGAAAGTCTTGTAAGGTTTTCATCATCCAAAGAAGTTGAGTGCAACATGATGCGGCAACCACATATTCTGCTTCTGTTGTAGATAAGGCAATAGAGTTTTGCTTCTTGTTGAACCAAGATACTAACTGGGGCCCCATATAGAATGCACAACCACTAGTGCTCTTCCGATCATCAACATTTCCAGCCCAATCTGCACCAGTGTAAGCATGAAGAGTGAGATCATCATTCTTTGGATACCATAGTCCAAAGTCTTGAGTTCCTTGTAGATATTTGAATATTCTTTTGATAGCCTGAAGATGAGACTCTTTTGGATTAGCTTGGAATCGTCCAACAATCCCAACTGCATGCATAATGTTTGGTCTAGTCCCAGTGAGATAAAGTAGACTTCCTATCATAGATCTGTATTCTGGTTGATTCACCGTGGGAGAATCATCATGAGAATTGAGATTACATCCGGTTATCATTGGTGTACTTATAGGTTTGCACTCTTCCATGCCATACTTCTTCAAAATTTTCTTAAGATATTTTGCTTATGATAAGAATATGCCATTTGTTGCTTGTTGCACTTGCAAGCCAAGAAACAATGTTAGTTCCCCAAGTAAAGACATTTCAAATTCTTGCTGCATAACAGAAGCAAATTTCTGACTCATAGATTCTTCATTACTTCCAAAAATGATATCATCAACATATACAACCACAATCAATAGTTTATCATTTTCAGTTTTTGTGTATAAGTTGCTATCAGCAAACCCCTTTGAAAATCCTTGTTGATGAAGATATTTGTCAAGACAATAATACCATGCCCTTGGAGCTTGTTTGAGACCATATAGAGCCTTTTTAAGTCTGCAAACAAGTTTTTCATCATTTCCCAAAATGAATCCTTCTGGTTGTTCTATATAAACTTCTTCTTCTAGATCACCATTGAGAAAAGCAGATTTAACATCCATTTGATAAACTTTGATTTGTTGGAAGCTTGAAAAAGCAATAAACATTCTTATGGCTTCAAGTCTAGCTATAGGAGCAAAATTTTCTTCAAAGTCTATACCTTCTTGTTGAGCATACCCCTTGCAAACAAGTCTAGCTTTATTTCTTATAACATCCCCATTCTCATTTAACTTGTTTTTGAATATCCATTTAGTTCCAATGACATTTTTGTCATGAGGTCTTGGTACTAAGTCCCAAGTGTGATTCTTTTCAATTTGATCAAGCTCTTCATTCATGGCTTGAATCCAACATTCATCTTTTCTAGCTTGATTGACATCGTGTGGTTCAATAGTGGATAGAAATGCCAGATAGCTAGAAGATCCCACAAGAGTCCTTCTTGTTTGTACACCTGATCCCTTTTCTCCCAAAATTTGAGATTTTGGATGATTCTTTTGAACATATCTGGATGGAGCTTTTTCAGATAAATCATCTTCGGGTTCTTCATTGGGTTCACTATCTATATCATTTCTATTTGATGTAGAAGGATATATGTCACCATCGTCTTCATCTGTTGTTTGTTTTTCTTCTTTTGGAGCTGCAGGAGACTCATCAATAACAACATCAAGACATTCAACAATCTTCCAAAGTCTTTTATTGTAACATTTATATGCTCTACTCCTAGAGGAGTAACCAAGAAGTATTCCTTCATCTGCTCTGGGTTCAAACTTGCCAAGTTTTTCATCATTATTTTTGATAAAGCATTTGCTTCCAAAAACTCTAAAATGCTTCACAGTAGGACGATTACCATACCAAAGTTCATATGGAGTTTTATCACTGTTTACACGAACATGTGCCTTGTTAAGAATATTTACCGTTGTATGTGCTGCTTCTCCCCAAAATGTGTCAGGTGTTCCAGAATCATCAAGCATAGCTCTAGCCATTTGTTGAACTGTTCTATTCATTCTTTCTGCTACGCCATTTTGTTATGGAGCGCCAGCTACAAAAAACTATCTTTTTATGCCATGTTGTTCACAAAATTCAAGGAATTCATCTAATGTATATTCTCCTCCTCGATCAGATCTAAGACACTTGATTTTTATATCTAATTCATTTTCAACCAATGCTTTGAAGATCTGAAATTTCTCAAATGCTTCATCTTTTTGTTTAATCAACCCAATCCAACACATTCTAGAGAAATCATCAATAAATAAGATATAGTATTGTTCACCACGTGGTGACTTTTTCCTCACAGGTCCACATATGTCAATATGAATGAGTTCAAGAGGCTTACTTGATGATCCTTCCTTGGCATTAAATTGCACTCTAGTTTGCTTACCGAATTGGCAGGATTTGCATATGATACTTTCAGGTAGAGTAATATTGGGAAGATCACGAACAACTTTAAGTCTGCTTGTTTTTTTGATTTGAGAGAAGCTCAGATGCCCCAACCTTCTATGCCATAGCCAGTTTTCTAAAGATTTAATCAAGTAACATTGTTCTTTACAGTTCTTCAATACATACAGGTTGCTTGGAGTTCTTTTTCCTTTTATAATTGTTTTACCTGTATCAAGATCACGTACCACACATTCTTTTGAACTAAAGACAACTTCAGTTCCTTGATCACACATTTGACTTACACTTAACAGGTTATGCTTTAATCCATCCACATACATGACATTATTGGCTTTCACCTTTTCTTTTAGAAAAACAAACCCTTTTCCCTTAATGACAACAGGAGTATCATTTCCAAATGTAACATTTTTTTCTTTTTCTAGATCACTACATGCAAGAAGTTTGTTTTTGTCACCTGTCATGTGTTTTGAGCATCCACTATCAATGTACCATTGATTTTCTTCACCTTCTGCAAATAAAGCTATGCCACAATTTTCAACCTGTAATTCCTTCTTTTTCCACACTTTGGCGCTTGAAGGAAAATGCTCTTTTGGCTGAACTTTGCTCCTACATTCAAATTCTTCATGGCCAAAGTTATTGCAATAAGCACATTCAACTTCATTTTGAAGAGGAGAAAAGTTGTTATATGTATTCTTCTTTGTTCCAATATCAATCCTTTTCTTTCTTGCATCTCTTGTCATGATGGTTTTATATGCAACACATTGAACAACTTTGTGACCAAAATTGTGACATGAGAAACATTGTCCATTGAAGAAGAAATTTCTGCGATCATGAAATCTTCTGCTTGAATTTACCTGTTGATTGGTGTTTCTTTGAAAGGTACTCCTATTAGTGTTCTTTGAGTTGAGATGGTCATGCTTTACCTGTAAATATTCTTTATTCCCTTGCTGAGTGGCAGAATGTTGTGTATTGGCTGTAGCTGCTTTTAGATAATTTGGTGCTGAAGCCTAAGAAGATTCTCCGATATATCCAAGACCTGTCTTTAGAAGAGGAGAATGTTGTACCTTGATAATCTCATCTAAGGTTTTAGATCCTTTAGAAAATCTAAGATTGAAAGTCTTTACTTTCTCAATTTCTTTTCTTAGACTTACTATTTCACATTCTAATTTCTCATTATGTTTCTCCTTTTCTTGAAGCTAGTTTTTCAGAGTTTCTATGGATATTTTACTTTCTTCTAAGCATATTTTGAGTTGATTGATTTCATCAAGAAAATAATTTTCCTCTAAATCATCCATAAAAGTATCATTTTCTTCTCTAGACTCCTTTTCAAATGCCATGATAAGTCTAAGATCTTGTTCACATTCTTCCTCACTGTCTGATAACCCATCACTGTCTTCATGAGTATAGTAAATTTTTCTAGTGCTAAATCGATTCTTATTCCTTATTAATACTTCCTTCCCTTTTTCATGTGTTTCTTTATGAGGACACTTAGCAGCATAATGACCAACTCTTCCACAAGAAAAACATTTGAAAGGAAGCTTACCTCTGAACCGTCCTATGCCAAGTTGGAGTTTCTTTAAAAAAATTACCTCATCATCTTCTGAGATATACCCTAATCCTTCTGTCTCTTGTACTTCTTTCCCTTTTGTAGAAGCTCTAAAGACGGTTTATTTGACTTCAGATGGTCCTCCTCTTCTCATTTCACATGCAGTTAGTATGCCATGAAGTTGCACCACAGTAAGATTTTGAAGATCCTGCTTTTCTTCAAGAGAAAAAAATTTTGACTCAAATTTTGCCATTAGTGATCTTAAAACTTTCTCAACCAAAGTAGATTCGGTTATTGTTTGTCCCAAATTTCTCATATGATTTACAATATCATCAAGACATAAACAGAAACTAGCAATGCTTTCCTCATTATACATTTTTAGATTCTCATATTGAATTCTGAGAGTTTGGAGTTTAGCACTTTTTACCTTTGCATCACCTTCATAACTTAGAATGATTTTGTCCCATATTTCCTTTCCAGTATCCAGCTACATGAATTTGACAAATTCTGATTCAGTTAGACTTCCCAACAGAGCATTAACCACCTTTGCATTTGTTTCATAATTCTTTCTTTCCGTTGGATCTATTGGTACTGCGGCTGGATATTGATATCCTACTTCAACAATAGCCCATACATCTACTCCCAGAGACTGAAGATAGGATCTCATCCTTGTTTTCCTGAATATTAAATTGTTTTCGTTGAAGAGCGGAGGCCTGACAGATGTTGTTCCATCTTGATTGCTCATCTTGATTGATCTTCCTTCTAGCGGCTAAGCTTTTCAGAAGGACCTGCTCTGATACCAATTGTTAAGAAAAATACTGAGAGGCAGGGGGGGGGGTGAATCAGTATTTAGAGCTGACTGAAAATTTTTTCTTTTTCTTTCTCTCAAAACCATACGCTACTTTACTGAACCCAACTCGCGTATACACGCGGATATCCTTAAGAAAACTTGCGTATGTCCATAGGTCTTATTATGCATTTAATTCTTTACTTAGATCATTGCATCATTCATTCATCAGATGTTTAGTAAGAAGTAAGCATGTGCAGTAATAATAGAATAAACCATCACACATAAGCAACACACATGAACACTAGTATTTAAGGTGGAAACCCTATTCGGGAGAAAACCACCGCTGTTGTTGTCTCTGTCTTCAATATTTATTATAAAGAAAACCTTTACAACATTGTACTGATGCAGACTTATATCAGTACGCAGGCTTCTACCTGCAGAAGGTTGCAACCTTCTCTCATTTTCTAGCTACAACTGGAAGGGAGCTCCAACCCCCTGATCTCATTTACCAGCCTCACCTGGAAGGGAGCTACGACCCCATAATTTAGCATTAGCTTCTACTGGAAGAAAAATTCCACTTTCATACTGAAGGCTTCAACCCTCAGATCCACCAAATTTCTTCAATTTCTTCATCAGACTTGCGCCAGGTCTTCATCATTTCTTTTGCAGATCTTCCTAGAGATTCATCATTTCTAGATCTAGAGATCTTGAACCTTCATCATATCCACAGGTGCATCATAGATTCAGATCTATCAGAGTTCAATCATGCAGATATCTCTTAAAGAGATTTATTTATTAACAACCCCTCGACATGCACACGTTGTACTATAATCCTCTTCTCCTTATATAGTTTTAGCCTTTATTAATACCATGAGTCAAAACCACCCAACCGCTGATGGTATTCCTAGACGGGATCAAATAGATAATCCAGCAGGGTCTACCCAAGCCCCAAACAACTTCTCATTGTTCTATTTTCTTGGTCTGGCAATTAGATAATTAATCTAAGGCTTTTTAATATCTCAATCTGAGATTGAGATATTAAACCAAATTTCTCCTTTAGTAATGACCTCCCTGAGGCATACAAAAATTCTCTCTTAATAACAACCCACTTATTGAAAGGCGAACCAATCCAAATTGGAACCCCAACCTACGCTCTTCCATATATACTAATGCATACTCTCACAACACGAATTGACCCAAAGGTAATCTTTATCTCTGCCATATAATATTAGAGCCAAGGTTAATAAACATTTACCAAGGTCCGATGCTGGTCATAACTTTATTCACTCCTGTTAATAA